>JAOPHQ010000019.1:0-180000 GCA_030340625.1 Merluccius polli
GGAAGAGAGAGCGAGGAGAGAGAGAGAGAGAGAGAGAGAGAGAGAGAAGAGAGAGAGAGAGAGAGAGAGAGAGAGAGAGAGAGAGAGAGAGAGAGAGGAGAGAGAGAGAGAGAGAGAGAGAGAGAGAGAGAGAGAGAGAGAGAGAGAGAGAGAGAGGAGAGAGAGAGAGAGAGAGAGAGAGAGAGAGAGAGAGAGCTATAGGGAGAAGGAGTGGTAAAGAGGGAGGGAGAGAGATAATCCAAAATAACTATGCAGCTGGAGAGAGCCTAGCAAAGATAGCCCAAGCAGATGTTGTCTCAAACAAATTCACAATGGGACATTGACCTACAATTATAATATTGTGTGTGTGTGTGTGTGTGTGTGTGTGCGTGTGCGTGCGTGTGTTTCTCCAGCCCTGAGTGATTCAGAGTCGGACCACAGTGCCTCCCCTCCGCCCTCCTGTCAGGAGACACAGAGACATCCCTGATGTGAAGGATAAATACAAGTGAGTCCAGGATTCCAGTCAGGAGTCTTTTTTTTCGTTATAATACACAGTATTATTGGCATCCTTTTCATTTCATGTAGTTTGTAAACAAAAAAAAAGGGTGTGTTTGGAATAATCATAACTTCAGATTGATATATCGTTATAATAACTACATTTTGCTTTGTTCTGCTATTGCATGCATGCCCTGTACGCAGGTTTTGAGGGCGTACGTCTCTCTCTGATACAAGTGTAATGAAAACTGTCAAATTGGATTACAGTACTTGGCAAACAAGCTAAACCTCCCTACATAATGGAGAACGATCCTGATCATGAACCGCTCTCGCTCTCACTCATTCACTCCCTCTCTGACTTATTTACTTTCTCTCTCTGTCTCACTCTCACTCACTCGCTCATTCACTCTCTCTTTCTCTTTCTCTCTCTCTCTCTCCAGGACTCTCTCAGGTATGTCCGCGCTGCCCAACCCGCGCTCCTCCCCCATGGCCCAGAACTGGGGCTCTCCCCGCACCCTCCTCTGCTGCCTCCAAGCCCCGCAAGCCGGGTGTCTGAGTCGGACTCGGACCGCAGCGTCTCGCCTCCCCCGCTGCGGAAAGAGAGCCCCCCGGCCCAACTCCAGATACAAGTAGGAAGACGTCTCCGTTCACCTTTACCACCTCCGTTAACCGACTGGCAAACGCCGCCTCTTTAATTAAATACAAACTTTAAAACGTAGTCAAACATAACCACAACCTAGAACGTAAATTAATTGTCATTTAATTATCGAGTTAATGGATATACGTGACATACAATGGAACATAATCCAATATGATGGGGTGAGGTGATGGTCGATAATCCAAGAACACATTCTAAGTTGTTGTTGTTGTTGTTGTCAGGATATTGAAATGTGATCTCAAACCGAATCAAAAGAGCGGTAGCTCTCTCTAGACAATGGTCGTAGGCAAGACGATACTTTACCTGCCCCCCCCCCCCCCACCACCTCCACCAGAGTGCTTCCTGACCTGCCCCTCCCGGGAATGAAGGCTTCTCCCATCACCGTTCGCCAGGAGCCCCACCGCAGAGTCAGCTCCCCGGTCAGAGTACCTCCCCCAGGTCAGCACGCACACACACACACACACACACACACACACACACACACACACACACACACACACACACACACACACACACACACACACACACACACACACACACACACACACACTGACATCACATTAAACCCACAGTAACAAAGACTGCTTTGTGGGTGAACTCACAAACAATAACTGAATACCAACAGTTTTCTAAATGTCCAAACATGCTAAACTAAATACAACGACACACACTCCTTCCTCAAGCTATAAAAGTGAGGGCTAAACCTGTACGGCAACTTTAGAGGGCCAAGCCTATCATAATGAATACAAAGTAATGCGATGTATCCCTTAAACGAAAACAAGAAACAAAAAACAAACTGTATGGTACATGAGCGCAAATGAGTACATCAAATCTTTATTTATATGTTTGCATTTGATCAATTTTCCCTGTCCAATGTGTGGTAACCAACTCCTATCGGTTGATCACTTATCTTAGTTGAGAAGACATATTTGGTTTCTGGTACTAATGAGCACCAATTGGCTCTATTAGTATACAGCAATGTAGAATATATTACAATTATATAGAATTACTAATAATCATGTTTAGCTGTAAACTGACAGGATTACACAATGCAACTGACTTTTGTGCTGTGCAATTTTTGTGCGGCCTGAATTGGTTAGGGTTGGTTACGGTTGGTTAGGTTAACACCTTCAAACTGTCAAAGCTGGCACCAAATCACAGCTGTCAAACTGCAACAACAACACTACTAATGCACTCTGAAACACAGCTTCCTTACTCTTGAGCACAACAGTTTTTGTGGAACTACCTGTAACAAATATTATTAATTTATCAATAATTTATTATTAATCATCCACCTTAGCTAACCGATTCCCTCTTGTTGTCTTCCACAGACTCCGAGTCCGAGTCAGACGAAAGCACCAACTACCCGCCGCGGCAGGGCACCGTCTACAGCCAGGACTCGCGCGATAAATACAGGTACAGATGAATGTCTGTCCCGCCACCAACCGCCTCCTAGCTCCGCCTCCTAGCTCCGCCTCGATTCTTCTAGCCCCTCCCCCAAGCCCCGCCCTCCACAGCATGGTGCAGACTAGGGGGGGAATTATGTACACTGACTGCTCAAGTTTACACGAGCTTAGCTCTTAGCTTTATTTCTTCTTTTTTTTTTTGCAATATGCGTTTAAATTACTCCCATGTGTTGTTAATTTGTTTATATTGATTTAGCTGATTGTCATTTGTTTTTAAAGTTTAAAAGCCTCCTAATCTTATGTTTTGTTCTGTTTGATTATTGTTTGACTGTGTACCACGTGATACAGTGTGTGATTCTGTTGACCTTGTGAGTTGATTTTAATGACCAATAAAAAATAAAATGTGAATGATCTTGACCTTCTCGCTCTACTGTATGTGGCCATGTGTTGATGAGACAGAGGACATTCACCATTATTTGCAATTTTAAACGGTAACGCAACTTAAACACGGTTACTTCAAATCTCGATCTGGGTCGATCGACAAGTTTTACGAGACTCACAGCACTACTGAGCTGAGTACACGACACAAGACAAAAATAAGACGAACAAAAAAACAACACAATCTGGAATCAAACAAGGCCGCGATTGTTCTCGCTAAAAGCCGATAACGAACCGCCGGTAACTCAGTTGAACTCATTTGTATTCTTGCGAACACTCGTAAAGATGTAAGTCGTCAACGGGAGCGCAGCGCACCCGCCAGACGATAAGGTGAATATGTAATACTTCCATCACACCCATCCTCTCATCAATAATCATACCAGCCACCGCCCTTTCCAAACGTCACTCAGGTTTTATCTTCCCTCACTCCCACCTCCCTGTCATTTCTTGCAGAGTCCCCCCAGAGGTGGCCCCAAAGCCACAGGTGGAGCCCCCCCACTGGACCCCGCCCACCGCCACCCCGACACAAAGAGGTGTGTGTGTGTGTGTGTGTGTGTGTGTGCGTGTGCGTGTGCGCGTGCGCGTGCATGTGTGCGCACGCTTGTATGTGATGCAGATCTATATTAGCATTTGGAGCTAGTATTGGCTTTATTCCACATCTAGATATAAGCCTTTGAGCCAATATTTGGTGTGGAACTAAAACATTTGAAATGGTAATGAAATGATTTATAAGTCATGTTAAGTTATTAGAAATACCTGTTTTCGTACTTAGAAATACCTGTTTTGATAAATGTCATTCAGATATTAATATCGGTATCACGTGATTTTTCTCGACAGCGGTCTCCGAGTCTGAGTCGGAGGCGAGCTACGCGTCCGTCCCCCGGAGGGAATCCTCGGACAGCGGCGAGTTTAACAAGACCAAGGATCGCTACAGGTGACCTCTACCAGCTAGCGCAGTGGTTTTCAGCAATTTTTTTTACTAATGTATGTACAGAAAACATTTGGGGGAGGAGAAAATTGTTTTAATGAATGTATGTTGTGTGTTAGTTTGTTTGGTTTTAAACATGAACAGTAAATGGGAGGTGCAAATACTTTCAGTTTAGTGAGGATTCAGTGGGCTTGTTGTCATTCATTGGAAAGATTGACAGAACTTGTATGTCAGTATTCAGAACTTACGCTAATTTACTTCATTTACGTGCTAAACCCTTGATCTAAGATGAGAGGTACTTTATTAACCCTAAGTAGAACATTTTTAGCCTAGAACTCTAGACACCCCCTAGCGGCAGCAAATTTATTTGGCAGCTAGGTAGGTCTAGCACGGCTCCGTCGGCTTTTTGGTGCTGGAAACACCAAGTATGTCCGACCAATCACAGCGTGAGGGGCGGAGTCGAAAGCCGGGCTACCATGACGACAGAGTTGCGACGGTTCCGTGTTAGGTAAACAATGGCTGCTGCTGCTGGCGAACGGCTGTCTTCCACTCGGCTTTGGCCGCGACTCTTCAAGACTTGAAGTTAACATTTTATTTGAGAAAAGATCAAAGAACGGCACTGAAGTCTTTCCTCGAAAATAAATACGTATTCGGAGTTTTGATTAATGACGTAGTCAGAGCGACGGCTCTGACTACGTCACCTTCTTCGTTGCTCTGATTGGTTGTAGCGCTATCCTATTGCGTGCAGATGGAACTTGAAAGACAACCGTTTATCCCGCCCACACTGCCAATGGAGCTGAGCCAGACCTTACATCTTTCTGATGTGGGTCTGGCTTGCCAGGCTAGAACATTTTGGTTGCTTGATATTGATCTATTCAGCAAAAAAAGAAAGAGAGAGAAAACACAGGATGTGCTGAAGCACTTTGTGCTTTGTTATGCAAGTGTACTTTGAGTGTACGGATGTGTAGGGAGATAACACCACATGCTGAACTTGTTCCTCTGCCTAAAACGCGCACACACACAAATGTCTCCACTCAAACACGGCTGTGCACACCGTCTCCTCCACACATGACCTCATACCGCATCACATGATATATCTCGATGCAAATGTAGAGCGGTTGTTTGATGTTCCCACGTCTCTCTCTCTCTCTCGGTTTCCTGCAGAGTTTTGCCGGAGATACAGTCGGTGCCCGCTGAAACATACGCCCTCTCAAGGCCAAGCAGCCAGCAGACCGGCTCAGGACGGTCTGTACCACCCCCTTCATCTCCCTCACATGTCCCCATGCAGGGGCGGACTGGGAACAAAAATCGGCCCTGTCAATTTTGTCCTGGACCGGCCTTGGAGTTGCGCGATTGTTGACGGGGGGGGGGGGGGGGTGCTGCGCGATTGTTGACGGGTTCTTCAAAAATAAATTAAAAAAAATCGGAAAAAAAAAAGGGCCGACGGCCGTAGACCCACACGGCCGTTCTGGACTTCTCCAGAACTCACAGATGGCCAGTCCGCCCCTGTCCCCATGTAGCCAATGAACTTGCCTGTTCATGTGGTTTGTTGCCTATGTCTCTGCTGCTCCCTTGTTTTTATCATTGTCTCTCTGTGTCCGTCCGTCTGTCTGTCTGTCTGACTTGTCTGTTGTAACATTAACTTGCTTGGTAAAATAACGGTTGACGATGATGAATATCTCCTGGATGTCGGCCCCCTAACCCGTGTGGTTGCGCTCTGTCTTGTCTTGTGCAGATTCCTCCGAATCCGACCAACTCTTCCATCTCAGGAGATCTGGGAGCTCGGAGCGAGACAGCAACCACGGGTAAAGACAAGCGCAACGTCTCAGCGCCAACACACTTAAACAGACGCGTATGATCTGTTTGTTACGTAGTTAACCTCGGATTGCAGTTTAAGGTTTAAAATCATTGTTCCCCCGCCTCTCTGGTCAGCAGAAGGAATTATCTCACAGTGACTTGCAATGTTAATTAATTGTAAATTCATATCGGCATTAAAAACAAGTATTTCGTACTTTTACGTGCCATTCTGTATCGGTAGTTCTTGTGTTTACAATTGCGTATGCCCTCGTTTATCTGTTGGTTCATATTGGTGATTCTGTCTTCTCTCCTCTCCTCAGACGCGTCCGTCCGTCTAAAACCACTACTGTTAGGTCTGGGATTTCAGTGAAGAACAACCCTACGGTCTACTGTAGGTATCCATCATGGCTCTGAAGCCCTAATGCTCCTGTCTGTCTGTCCCGCCTCCATGTGGTAGTGTATTAACAGCTTCATTCTCCTTTCAGCCAAGCCAGAGGAAGAACCCCTCTACTCCTTACCGCCAGATTCATATCCCGCAACCAACTTAGGGTGGGTGTTCGCCGCTACGTATATGAATTATTATAGCAACGCTGTCAGTCAATTGTCATGATTTTGCGATGTATGCACAATTCATGTTCAAGATGTAGTTCAATGTATACATCTATAATAAGTAGGGGTGGGATAGTCTCGCCGTCAGGGTGTTCGACTTCCAGCCGAAAGGTACTGGGTTCAATCCCTGATGACCGCAACCTGCTTGTAGGCGTCTGCTAAATAACCCAATAGTAAATAGTAGTACATACACTCACCGGCCACTTTATTAGGTACACCTTGCTAGTACCGGGTTGGACCCCCTTTTGCCTTCAGAACTGCCTTAATCCTTCGTGGCACAGATTCAACAAGGTACTGGAAACATTCCTCAGAGAGTTTGGTCCATATTGACATGATAGCATCACGCAGTTGCTGCAGATTTGTCGGCTGCACATCCATGATGCGAATCTCCCGTTCCACCACATCCCAAAGGTGCTCTATTGGATTGAGATCTGGTGACTGTGGAGGCCATTTGAGTACAGTGAACTCATTGTCATGTTCAAGAAACCAGTCTGAGATGATTCGCGCTTTATGACATGGCGCGTTATCCTGCTGGAAGTAGCCATCAGAAGATGGGTACACTGTGGTCATAAAGGGATGGACATGGTCAGCAACAATACTCAGGTAGTCTGTGGCTTTGACACGATGCTCAATTGGTACTAATAAGCCCAAAGTGTGCCAGGAAAATATCCCCCACACCATTACACCACCACCACCAGCCTGAACCGTTGATACAAGGCAGGATGGATCCATGCTTTCATGTTGTTGACGCCAAATTCTGACCCTACCATCCGAATGTTACAGCAGAAATCGAGACTCATCAGACCAGGCAACGTTTTTCCAATCTTCGATTGTCCAATTTTGGTGAGCCTGTGCGAATTGTAGCCTCAGTTTCCTGTTCTTAGCTGACAGGAGTGGCACCCGGTGTGGTCTTCTGCTGCTGTAGCCCATCCGCCTCAAGGTTCGACGTGTTGTGCGTTCAGAGATGCTCTTCTGCATACCTCTGTTGTAACGAGTGGTTATTTGAGTTACAGTTGCCTTTCTATCAGCTCGAACCAGTCTGGCCATTCTCCTCTGACCTCTAGCATCAACAAGGCATTTGCGCCCACAGAACTGCCGCTCACTGGATATTTTCTCTTTTTCGGACCATTCTCTGTAAACCCTAGAGATGGTTGTGCGTGAAAATCCCAGTAGATCAGCAGTCTCTGAAATACTCAGACCAGCCCGTCTGGCACCAACAACCATGCCACGTTCATAGTCACTTAAATCACCTTTCTTCCCCATTCTGATGCTCGGTTTGAACTGCAGCAGATCGTCCTGACCATGTCTACATGCCTAAATGCATTGAGTTGCTGCCATGTGATTGGCTGATTAGAAATTTGCGTTAACGAGCAGTTGGACAGGTGTACCTAATAAAGTGGCCGGTGAGTGTATATGCAGATGGTTTCACTGGTTGCAATACTATATATACTATGTTTATGTTGTGCCTCTGACCTCCTAGGTACAGCTCTGACCTGCACACGGTGTCCTTCACTAAGGACGGCAGTATCGGTCTAAGGCTGGTGGGAGGCAATGATGTCGGCATCTTTGTGGGCGGAGTCCAGCCGAATAGCCCCGCCCATGAACAGGGCATGAGGGAGGGAGACCAAATCATGCAGGTGAAGACCTAAACCTAAAACCAACCAATCAGAATTGATGGATGACTGCATTTAAAATCAGATTCTATTTGAACTAATGCTATTTGATCTTTGATCGAAGATCTTAGGATCTACTTGATAGAGTAGATGTTATGTTGTTTCTGCAGGTGAATAAAGTGCACGTTATGTTGTTTCTGTAGGTGAATAAAGTGGACTTTAATCAATTCACCCGGGAGGAAGCTGCCAACTTCCTGCTCCAGATTAAACATGGGGAACCCGTGGAAATCTGTACACAGAACAAGATGGACCGTAAGGACAACATGACGTTCAACTACTATTTATTACAATAATCAAGTCCAACTTCTGTATTATTCTGTGTTATGCTATAATGAAGTTGCACTTCCTCTAAGTACAATGTAAATGATGATCTACTAAGTTAAGGTTGCTGTGTATGCCACCCCATGGTGATAGTAATAGTAACGAGATTAATTTTGGTCACAAGTAAAAAAAAAAAATTTAAAAAAAAGTTTTTATCAACCTCATTTGTGCAGTCTACAAGAAGATCCTCAAGTCGAGCCTGGGCGACAACTTCTATATGCGGACCCACTTCGACCACGAGGCGGAGAGCACCATCGGGCTGGGCTTCACCCGAGGAGAGGTGTTCAGGGTGGTGGACACCATGCACCGTGGCAAGCTGGGCAACTGGCTGGCCATCCGCATGGGAAACGACCTGCATGAGCTGGACAAAGGCACCATCCCCAACCAGGCCAGGTCAGATGGGAGCAGAGAATGTCCTTTTGAATTGAGCAGATTTTTAGTTTTTTATTTTTTTTGTAAAATGTAATTCCAGAGGAAGATAATAGATATTGAAACTATAAAAAACAGACTGTCCTCCAACTCATACGCTCACTGTTGTCGTTTAGCATGCACCCGAATTTACGACTCATTGTTACGTTTAGCCGCCGCAGCGACCTCTAGCGGCAACTGCAGCCCCCACAATCCACGCCTCCGGCCCTAAAAGGCTGACTCCACTTTTCGTTGTACGACCGTTAATGTCACTTTATTAAGTTTTAAAAACATTTCAGGCGAGAAAGTAACAACGTAGATCCCAAATACGTAGTCAATTTTTCCAAATATAGCCTATTTTAAAATTTGCTTCCGACGTTGCTATACAACTCTCATGCTAGCAACGGTACGAAGTAAACTCATTTCCGGCTGTTTACAAAATAAAAGCTTAGAGACAGTGACAATGCTTTTGTTTTGAAGACAGGATATGAAAACCTCTACTTCTAGCTAACTTTACCCTAACCCTTAATATTTTTGACTACTTACCTTGGTTAGCTGAGCTCATCAAGTGTAGCTTGATATAAATAAAATGTGAAACACACACCCACAATGCTCATCGGCGAAAAGTATCTGTATCCCCATGTCACGGACAGGGGGTGCTGGGGGCGCTCTTTGAAAACGTTCCAGTGGGTCGTATTCTAGTGCATGAACAAACGACAACAGTGAGCGTATGAGTTGGAGGACTTGTTGATAAAAAAGTTTGTTTTCAGAGCGAAGAATTTAGACTTCATGCATAATGTGGAAAACGCCATTGAAAATGCATGTTGCAGCATTGAAAAAACCAATGATTTCCTTTGTCCAGAGCCGAGACGCTGGCCATCATGGAGCAGGCCCAGAGGAACAGTGGGGACCGGCAGGCGTCCGGCCCCAGAGCTGAGTTTTGGAAACTACGGGGCCTCCGAGGGGCCAAAAAGAACGCCCGCAGGACTCGCGACGACCTTCTGCAACTTACCATCCAGGGCAAATTCCCCGCCTATGAGAAAGTGCTGCTCAGAGAAGGTTTGAATTTAGTTTCCTTGTTGGTCTGCTGTGTGAGATCATGTTACTGAGGATCACATTAATATCCTGGATCAATTGATCAATAGTTTATTAACAAACACCCTCTGTTGACCTCTTGGATTAATTTTGAATGTTGATCATCATGTCTTCAGCTAATTTCAAGCGGCCAATTGTCATCCTGGGTCCTCTCAATGATATTGCCATGGAAAAGCTGGCTAAAGAGATGCCTGATGATTATGAAGTGGCAGGTTGGTACACTTATCTTATCCATAGGTTAAAGTCCATAACTAACAAGGAATGTACCATATTTGCCTTGTATACCTTTGTTCTTCTTATATTCTTATGTAACATGTTTCTTCTTCTGGGTTTTTTTCAGAGATGGTTCCCCGTAGCAGTGGAGGAGACAGTGCCTCTACGGTTATTAAACTGGACACTGTTAGGGCAATAGCTGAGAAGGTGAGTTGTTGCTGATATCATTATCAATGTATGCATGGAAACAGGATTCTTATAATTCTCAGATAACATAAATGATTAGAATAGAATTCCTTTTATTGCACATATCACTGCACAGATTACAGCGAAATTGAGTAGCGGTCCTGAGGAAGCATTCACACATATCAAACAGCAATAAAAGAAATGGACAAAAAGTTCAAACTAGCCAAGATATAAAACAATAAAACAATACGATATTAGCCCAGATTTTGCACTTCTGGATATTGCATTCTTAACATTCTGAAATTGAAATTACATTGCAGTGGCGCTATATAGATAGGTTGTGATTGGAACATAATCATATGCGTAAGCTCTTTAGCCCTGGATGAATGATGTCTGTGAGGAAAACGTTTGGTTGATCGCTGTCTGCTGCAGGACAAGCACCCCCTGCTGGACATCACTCCCACTGCAGTGGAGAGGTTGAATTACATCCAGTACCACCCCATGGTGCTCTTCCTGGACCCGCACAGCCGCAAGGACATCAAGGCGATGAGGCAGAGATACAGTCCCAACTCCAACAAGAGTTCCAGACGCCTGTACACCCAGGCTCTTAAGATGAGGAAACACTGCAGCCATTTGTTCTCAGGTACTGCGAAGTCCACCTTTTATCAGAAGGATAACCTTAATCATCTTGTTTTTGCAGGGGTCCAGGTTCTGCTTTGATCTTTCTTTCTTTCTTTTTTCTTTCTTTCCCTTTCTTTCGTTCTATATAGTAGTAAGTTGTGCTACTACTTATTCATTTATTATTGTCATAAGAATTTCAGTGTGCAGAATGATCTTGTTATACTGTATAATAATAGGATAATGCACTTTGACTTATTTCTTTCTTTCCTTTTCTCTTTCATTCTCTCCTGCTTTCTGTGTATGTCATTGCTGTTGGGTGTGAGAGTCTAAATGTGTTCTCCCTGACTGTGTCCAGCACGCGTTGACCTGCAGCCTAGCTCCAATGTTTGGTATGAGATCCTTAAAGACAAGATCCGCCACCAGCAGGCCAAACCAGTGTGGGTGTCTGAGGTTACGGTAAGCGACACGCCTTCTCCCCGCTATCTTTCTCGTTTTCATACATATTGGACACAGAAGTTCAATTTGTCAAGCACACGTCCTGTGTTGCATCTTAAGAAATGACACATTTCTAAAACAAGGAAATGTTTTCCCAAGTTTTAAAATGTAATTTTTGGTTTTGGTTTCATGAAGAAATGGCACATTCTTTCCAATATAAACAAACAGGGAGGTTTTATAACAACAAAACCCTTCCTTGCGAGACTGAAAAGACTCAACGGGGCTTCAGCAAAACTAACAATTGAAAACGCGTACAGCAGTGTACGTGGCTCGAAAAACTGGCACTCTTTTGCAAAGTTGGACAATATATTTGTGTTGGGCTGTGATGAATATAGGCCATTACAAAGACAATTCCTGTGTGTAATCATTGCTGCGTGGTGATCTTCCAGTTGGAGAGCGGTGGAGAGCAGGACCTGGACACGCTGGAACAGAGCCACTCCGACTACCTGAGCGCCGCCAGCGACCTGGACGACACGGACGGCGAGCCCTTCACCGATGGCGAGGCCTACACCGACGAGGACCTGGATGAGGCCTTCCCCGGCCAGGACACCGCCAAGATCCAGCGCAACCGCACCGCCGGCAGTGCCCTGGCCCGGTCCTCCGAGCCGGCCGTCGAGTTCCACTCGGACCTGGAGCCGATGGCCGACAGCGAGACCTATTCACTCCAGGAGGTGCCGCCCCTGATGCACGTGCCGGAGCCCAAGGGGACGCGCGGCGAGAATTACAGCCCACCGCACGGCGCCGCCGCCTCCCACCGCAGCTTCTCCGACTCGGACTTCAGCGCAACAGAACCGGCCGTCCCCGGGTCACCGTCGGAAGGACCCCCGGACTTTGTGGCCCCCGATCCCACCAGGCGAATCTTTGAGCCTCTGGACGACAAGGTGATGGCTCCAGAGAGGGGGACCCCCCCCGTCTGCCACGCTGTCGGCCATAGAGGAGAAGCTGCAGCAGGTAAATCGATACATAATCAATACTAACTCTCATCATTGAGACAATCTTTTACAATAAAATGGTATATAGCTGTACCTCTGTGTTCCTTTTGTGCAGGTGTGTATCTGATTTAATTTATTTTACTGTCAGTAGTCAGTGTTTTAATAAACATGTCTCTCTTAGGCTCGCATGGCTGAGCCGCAGGCTGAGGCACAGGAGAAGAAGCCTTCGCCTTCGCTCATCGTGTAAGTATTGCTTTGCTGTTCATGGGAGACAGAATCTTCTGGGGAAGCGCTTGGGATTGTGTGGTAACGTCCTCCTCCTCCTCCTCCTCCTCTTTTCGCGCTCTGATAGGCTGGCTCATCACCAGGCTGTCCAATACCGGCGCACGCAGATCCGAGGCAGCGACAGCTCCGATGAAGAGGAGGAGAGCGACGACATCGAGTGGGGTCCAGCGACAGAACTCTAGGTTCTAGGACTGCACAGCACATTGGTCTTCAAACCCAACTTTATTGACAGGTTCCATGTTGTGGAACAATCGTGTAATTCTTCCGGTTGAATCCCTCCTGGTCAACTGGCACATGTGGTTCACTTCACAACCAAGACCGAGGAGTCTTATCAGTGTAACTGCAAAGCCACCTGTCACACTTCCTTATCACCGGTGAGATCACTTTATTCTGTTTAGAAGAAGGTGGTTGGCCATTCTGATGGTCCATATTAAGGGTATGATATATTGGAAGACAGTGTATGGATTGTGCCCTTTTTGAATTTCTTATCCAAAGAAAGATTTTATTTGATGTAATTGTGAAAATGCTCTTTTGTTAATGTTTTGTATTCATGCAATAACTGTAAACAATGGTTATTGTTTTAGGTATTTTAATAAATTCTAGTTTTATTAGAACTATTGAGATTCTTTATTACAGCTGTATTTTAGGACATTTATTAAATACGTGCATACAATTGTCTTGTCTTTTTTTTATATTAAACGTTATTTTCCGTATTTCCACAAGGATCTTCGTTTTTAGCATGTCTCACACATTATGTTTTATTCTTAGTGGCTAATGACAATAAATGAAATACCTACAATTATTTGTTCACAACCAAACGATTAGATCAGTCATACGACCATGGTGAGTGTCATTTGACTAATATATTTCTTAGGGAAAAACGTATGCCATAAGAAATCATATAGGCACACATATGCACTTTTTTTTGTCCCCATATGCATTTTAAGGTGTGCCTAATGTTTGGTAATTTCCCCCACCTTGCGTTCAAAGTGGTCAGTAATCAGCGTTCCCATTTGTAATCCAGTATACAAGTATATACACAAGTATTTTAATAATTAGCGTATTACAGTAGTCGCATGTTTGATAGTCCATGTTTCTAAATATGATTATACAACAGGTAGCCTAGTTCCGACCACGCAATCTGATTGGTCAACTGTAGACATTTAGACCGTGCTCAAATCAGCATGACGGCACACCTAGCCGTGCTATACAATATTTCCACGACAACATTTAACTGCCGCTATAGGAGTAGAGCTAAAGCTAAACGGTAGCCTACAATGACGGACTTAGTTTTCCCCTCGGTCCTGAAGTTTTCTTAGTTTTCATTTTGGCGTAATTCTGTCCCAAAAGTACAACTTTTAGCTCGCACTACTTGGTGTGTGCCTGTAAACAAACTGCAAATGACTGGAGAAATATATGGGCCTGACTAATGCCTAACGTCAGTTAACATGAGATTCATATGGAATGTAGACGTTACCTTATTACTCCAGTAAATATAGATGACCTTAGTAACGACCATGGCAACGTTACCTTATCACTCCTGTAAATGGAGACGACCACATGGTTACCTTATTACTCCAGTAGAGACGACTTTAGTAAAGACATGGCAACGTTACCTTATTACTCCAGTAAATAGAGATGACCTTAGTAACGACATGGCAACGTTACCTTATTACCTTATAACGTTACCTTATTACTCCGGTAAATAGAGACGATCTTAGCACCTCTGTTGCTAGGTCGTTACTAAGGGTCGGCCTACTTGCTGGAGTAGTACACCAGGTTTCATTACGTAGGAGTCTACGGGTGTGTCTGATTGTTTTCCGGGTATTAGTCAGATCCCATGTATTTCCAGGGAAACGGAGATAACACTAGCAAAAAGTGTTTTTTTTTACCATATCAATACATTTTGATTATATATTTTATTTGGTTGGTAACCGTTGTATAACCGCAATATTACATAAATATTGCTCAAATAGATACCTACTTTAAACTATAGGTGTACCCACGAATTCTATTTTTTTAAAGTAAATATGAATAATAGTAAAATATTCAAACATTAACCAAATTTGTCTATAAATCGAAATTATTATTTTCATATCATTAGGCCGATTTATGCTCAGTTTACTTACCAGTAGGGTACTCGCCTAAAAAGGGGGTGCGCTGAAAAAAAAAGTGATAAAGGGATGGCGACCGCTGGTCACATGACAGCCCCCCCCGGCAGGTGTTTCTGGACACCTTGATTGGAGGGAGCCCCCCCCACACACACACACACACACCTCCTCGGACCGCGGCGGGAATGAGCTCTCTGTTTTTAAAAAAACAAACAAACAAAACCCCCATAATGCTAACGTTACACATATTTAGACGACATTGAAGGTGTATTGCGTTGCACGTACGTGCCGTGGAGAGAGAGAGGGGGGGAGAGATAGAGAGAGCGATAGAGAGGGTGAGAGAGAGTGGGGGGGAAAAAAACGGAAAGAAACTGAAAAAAACCCGAAAAAAAAAAAAACCCCGGCAGGCGGATGCCGCGCGCGCTGTAGCGTCGGCGGGCGAGCTGTCAACGAGCCCGCGCGCGCGCGCGCTCTCAATGTGTGACAGCGCGCGCGAGACGGACGGCGGACGGCTGCTAGCGCGCGCGAGGAAAGTCGGCGTCCGCGACACGCAGGCACCGGCGGCGACCCGCGGCGCAGCACAGAAGTGGCGAGTCGGCGGGTGGGCGGGGGGGCTGCTGCTGCGCGTCAAGCTCCGGGGGGACGCGGCCGCCGCCGCCATGGACGGCAAGGGCACGCTGAAGATGTTCACCAGGAAGAAACGGGAACTGATCAAGACGCCATCCATCTCCAAGAAGAGCCGCTCAGGAAGCCCCGGTCCGCAGACCGGCGCCTGTTCCGTGAGTACAGCGCATCACTTCTGGTTTCCTCTTCTTCTTCTTCTTCTTGTCTCGTCAGCCGCCCCGTGTCTAATGGAGATTAGCGGCTGGCGACTGATAAAAGTATTAATAGTAGTATAGTAGTAGTGGGTGGTGGTGGTGGTGGTGGTGGTGGTGGTGGTAGGCTAAGTTAAGTGGCGTCTGGGGACACCGACGTCCATGCTCGTCAGTAGCACTTAGACAGCGTTTAAGAAGTGAGCCACTAAAAAAAAAGTATTGCTCTTTTTTTCCTTCTTTTTTTCTGTTTTTTTTTAATCAGATTATTTCACCACGAAGTTAGGCCTATTCATATTTAGTGTGGTACAGCAATTACACATTTTTTTTGTAATTGTCTTTTTTTTTTTTTTAATGGTGCATTTGACAAAGCTGTCCACATCCTAGTTGTACATGGGTCTCCATATCTGGGTTATGTAAATGTAGGCGTACTCGTGCCATTTCATGTCACTGAGTCACCCGATTCTGACTCGTTCCTGGACGACAACTCATCTCCCCGGGGGTTATTGTGCCGTCGACATTTTAAGGTAGTTTAAGACTGGCAGACTAGTGAGTTGGTTATGGGGCCACGGCAGTAGGAGCAGGAGTATGTTGAGACGCGGTGGCAAAACCAGCTACAACCCTTACTCCACGAGTCAGAGGGTTAAAAAGACTGACGCCAAAGCCAAGGACCAACTGGATATTCTGCCTAGTAAACCCAGCGTATGGCTCAAACAGGTACGTGTCTGTCTGCTCTCTCCTTCACACAGCTGTCTGAGCCCACTTCAACTTTGTAGTCGGTGTACTGTACAGGAGCGGAGCGATAACTGGCAGTTGGTCGCGCCCCCCGACCCCCTTCCCCTTCTTAAATGTCGGACTGCCCCACATGCTGCCTCCGTGGCTGTGGGGTGAGGATGGGGGTCACCCGGCGCTGTGGTCTCCGTCTCTAGCCCCTCTGGGTTTTAAAATGGAGCCGGGCGACTGGCACCTGTCCGGTCACCCGGGATGACGCACGGAGAAGGCTCTATGCTGTGCTTTGGAAATGGCAACTAGACTCTTTTTCAAATACCCTATGTGGTCAACGTTTTGGAGGGCTGAGATCCGTGATTGTCTCAAAGCCATTACATAAACCCCCTCTTTTTTTTTTAAATTAAGTTTATTACAAAATTGCCATTTCTGTATTTCTTTGCCACACCCTGTATTGGCGTTTGAGCCCAGGAAGCGTTGCACAACTCGGCACAGGATCTTGTGTAAGTCTCCAGTGGCGTGTTTACCAACAACATCACTGCTTAAGGTCAGCTGCCACTCGTCACGTTACAAACGCTGTTTGGTTCTGTTAAATGGCATACATCGTCATGCGTTGTTATTTGACCTTCCACACATTGAATCTGATCTTGTCCTTTTGTATACTGCCCCCCCCCCCCCTACCCCTACCTCACTCATCCCCCCTCTCCCTTTTCCCTCCCTCCTTCACGCCCTCAGCTCTCCATTCTCCAAGAGCAGCCTCGTAAAGATGGGGTTGAAATCACCGTCTCCACTTCACCCTTCTCCTCCCCCAACTCCTCCCTAACCCCCAACTCCGCTGGCTTCCTGGACCCCTCACTCTCCTGTCCGGGTACCCCAGCGGCCCAGCATGGCAAACAGGCGGTCACGAGCGCCTCCAACATGGCCACGCTGAAGAGACCCACCTCCCTCAGCAGACACGCCAGCGCGGCAGGTCTGGGGAGTTAATGCAGTGTCTACGAGTTAATGCAGATTGTCTATTTATATATTATATACACATGCCACAAGCTAGGCAGTAACATGACTAAAAGCCCTTTAGTGTATAGTCTAGTCTTTTTAGTATGATGTCATGCAAGACTGCATAACATTCATTGTATTGGCCAACTGGTATCGCGGATTATTGAGACTTGAGGGTATTACAATGTTGACTGTGACAAAATGTGATATATTTGTATTTGGGCTGAAAGATTTGTCTCTACACCCCAGGATTCCCCGCTGCAGGCATGGGTGTTCACAAAAAACCAGGGGAAGGGGCCTCTCACCCCCACCACGCCAATGGAGGGTCTAGAGAGCACGGCCATTGAGGTGGAGGACATCCCTGCCCTGCTCAGAGACGTGGCGCGCTTCGCTGAGGCGGTGGAGAAGCTGAAAGACGTGGTGCTGGCTGAGGGTATGTACCCAAAGACTGGTTCTCAGCCCTGTCTGTAAACACGCAACAAACACCGTGCGCAGAAACGATTTAAAACCGGTTGATCTAGTCTTTTAATATGGGTTTTTATAGTATTTCTGTTTGGGGGAAAGACGTGTACAGACAAAGTGTGGGATGCACTTTCTTCTCTTGGCTACAGTGATCAATACTCTTAATGAGGCGGCACATGTGCTGCCTGGTGTGACACTGAAACTGAAATTAGTATTACGTGTTGCATGGCATTAGGCCTCCTTGCTCATTTGGGTGTGTGTTTGCACTCTTGACATCGCATGTGGGTTTTTTTATTGCAAATGCTAATCAGTGTAATTGTGATTTGCCCTGAGTCTTTTGAGAAATGATGACATGCAGGTCTCACTGCAGATGAATGCCGAGCTGCGATCAGGGTAAGCTGGGTGTGTATTTAGGCTGAACAAAAGTCACTGTAAAAAACCAACTGGTTTCACGATATCAGTGGCTAAAGAACATCCTTTAGCGCTAGGAAGATGAAGAAGACAAATCGCTGTAGTGTCGCTGGAGTGCTATTGGTTGTGTGGTGCACTCGTCCGTGGTTTAATTCTAAAGCGAATGTCCTCGGATGCAATGCGTCAAACTTCAGCACACATCTACAACAATACTGTTTTGCTATCCTCCTGCTATCCTTTGCTTGCGAGCGCAAAGGAAAGCAGGAGTGTGTGTGTGTGTGTGTGTGTGTGTGTGTGTGTGTGTGTGTGTGTGTGTGTGTGTGTGTGTGTGTGTGTGTGTGTGTGTGTGTGTGTGTGTGTGTGTGTGTGTGTGTGTGTGTGTGTGTGTGTGTGTGTGTGAGAGAGAGAGAGAAGGAGGAGCTAACAAGTGCATGTTGGCTTCCTCTCTCCAACTGAAGGCTGCGTATCCGCCCGCGGAGTCGACCGCACGTCAGTCCCGAACAGGAAGCCAGCTTCATGTTTACTGCACACTTACACACTCCCCACCCCCCTTTTGCACTGTGCTGCAAAGCCAACACAGCAGAAGAACATCTTCCGTCAGAACATTAAGTCTTAAACTATTTCATCTCGGGACCCAAAAGATAACGAAATGAAACGAAAAGGCTCACCAATTCCGGTGTGTTCTGTGCGTTGTCAGGCCCTCGGCCCTGTCAGGCCCTCGGCCCACGATCCGGTCGGAGGACCGGATCGTGGGCCGAGGGCCTGACAACGCACAGAACACACTGTTTTGGGTCCCGACCCACAGTTTAGGAAACGCTGGCCTTCGAGCATATCGGCAAACTGGTCTCACCTCACACATTCCTAATTCAACAAACTCTCAAGAACTAAAGTTTGCTGGTAATAAGTAGTCACACTATGCTTGCTATTTGCTTTTGATTTCTTTCTTCAAGGTTACTCGTTACTCCTAAGGTTCTTTTTTTATTCGCCGTCAGTAGACAAGGGAGCTATCTCTCTTTTGTTGGGTGTCTTGCCTTTATCTGGCTCCATTGTGTAATGTTCCCCACCCATAGGGAGCATCTAAACAGGAAGCCATGATGGATAGCATTTGACAGAAAGGCCTCGTTCACATGCTTCCTCCTCTGATAGGCTGGCTGCATTGCCGTGATCCCCGCCGCCTATGACATCAGTAACATGCCGAAAGTTTTGTCTGATATCCGATTCGTAGACCTCTCACACTCCTTAGTAAAACTGGTAGAGCTTATATTCCTCCCTTTCTGACTGACACCTTAAGACATCGTAAAAAGTGAATGCCTAATATTGAAATCTCTCCAAACAATGGAAAGGTCCACTTCCTCTCTGTGAAACAAACCTCGGGTCACCTTGCCCTCAGACTGTCTACCACAGTAGCGGACGACATGGCGATCACAAGCAGACAGACTTGTGTGGGAGTCAGACGGGGGGGGGGGGATGGGAGACTGCCCTCTGGCCTCTTGCCTGGGCTTCTGTGGATAGGGCAGGACGAGAAAGTTTGCGAAATCGTTTTGTGTGCGTGTTGAAAAACGAGGAAGCAGGCTGCACACACACGTCACTACGCACATCAAAGCAGGGTGGTCAGCATCGTATAGGAAGTGTTGACTCCAATGTACTCTGAACTGGTTGATGAAAGAAACTTATTGATCATGTTTTAAATACTGCATTTGTTTTAAAGTACTTTTCCATGTCTATAAATCTCTCCATGGCGTGGCGCCTCCGTACCTACCCGTATCTTCTCAATCCCCACACACCTACTTGCTCACCACGTTGCCTCGGAGGGAGCGATATATGTTTCAGTTACATGGGTTCAGCGGCAAGAGGCGAGAGAGAGGGAGGGACTTCTGATAGAGGGATATCTGTTTCCGTTCCATGTTTCAAATATTGCTTTGTCAAATGCTGTAGTCATGTTCTTATACTTCTTGCGCCGGGGACTTTTGACTGATGTATACAGCTCATAGGAAGTAAGAGAAATAGGGCTTGTACATATGAATGCATCATGGGAGATTTTGTTGCCAATACCCCGCCATATTGAGAGGACTCAAGAGAGTTGTAGTACTGTAAAGTCCTAAATCAACATAAATATCATGACAACAAATACCATAACCTAGGCTGATGAAATATTGCCACGTGTCGCATGAGAAACACTTTGGCAGTTTCAAACACAACAATTTCTCCCCATAATGACAAATCACTTCACGATTAATCCCTAAACAATGACCAAAAAACATTACTACCAACTACTAATAACTAACATTACAATGCTCCTGGGCTTCCAAAATGGAGGCGGTCGTGACGTCACGATGTACAAGCCCTATTGGGTTACGGTAGACCGGCTATGCGGTCAAACCTTCTCTCAGCCTACTGCACCCCCTCTGCTAACTTTATCTCCACTTTCTCCCGTCCAGGTAAGAAGGAGAGCCGGCGTCCCGTGGCCCATGAGTGTCTGGGTGAGGTGCTGCGCGTGCTGCGTCAGGTGATCAACACCTACCCTCTGCTCAACACCGTGGAGATCCTTACCGCTGCAGGCAAACTCATCTCCAAGGTCAAAGGTCAGTCCACTGCGGCAAGCACGTAACCTACAGCAGCTGCTTTACTATATGTCCCAAAGGCTGTGGGTGCACTGCAGTGTTTGTTTGTTTTAATAGATGGACTTGACTTATATTTAAAGAAGAGCACTTACTGTTTTTTTGTAATGTTTTCTGTCATATAGGAACTTGTATTCTTTATTATCTCAGCCCATTTTCTCACAGAGGCTTCCTTGTGACTTTGCTTTCTAGGCTTTCACTACGAGCTTTGTAATGATGTAGATAAACAGGACTTTGAGAAGGCAATTGAGACCATCGCAGTAGCTTTCAGCAGCAAGTGAGTATCTTGGTTAACTCAACACTCTTTACCCTGTCAACATCCATTTCATTTACAAATTTAATTATGTAACCTAGATTGATGTTGAATTACAATCAAGTATTGTGAACTGTAGTGAAATCAGAACTAATATGTCTAGGTTGTTTTTTTTTTAGATCAGTGGGTTTTGGGGACCACCAAAAAATAACAGTTAAAGACTATAATTATATATACATGCAACTTTTTAAAATAAATGTTTCACCTTTGGTGTACATACTCAAACAAAATTGGTATACATACAAGTCACCATGAAAATGCATGTTATACAACATCAAGTCAGAGGAGAAGGGAGAAGTGAAGAGATGGTGACACATTTGCATGAGGCAGAGCTGAAAACAGGAAGTGGTTTCTTCCTACCGCATATGACAAACCAACATTTAAAAAATGCTGTGTGCTGCTTGGCTGTTATGTGAACACCAGCCATTGCTATCACACCAGGAATATCAAATGGGTTTTTTTTTGTAATTTCCTGCAGATGTTATGCGTAAATAATCTTATCTTTATCTGCCAAAGATAATTTTAAATAAATTGGACCAATCAGGTCAAGATCAAGTCAGCCAAAACTTAGTTTTGTGGTTTTCCCTGAAAAGTGTTGGCAAATCTGAACACATTTCTCTCTGCAGAGTAAAGTCCTGGATTTGACAAGTTTACATGAATACATTCAGTGAATCTCAAATGTTTCCTATTTGTCATCTAAACGCTTCAACAACTGCTCAATGTTCAGAGGAGGAAGTAAGCAGAGAATGCAGACATTTGTGCTCATCAGTTCATTTCCTTTTTTTCCCCCTCTACCATTGAAGAAAATAAATGGTTAACGTTTGTCTGACTGTGGTAGAGTTACAATCAAAGTATCATATTTCGGAAGATTGCAAAAGGGACCTACATTTTCTTTGTTTGCTTTGTTTAAAATTATGTTTGAAGCTACACATGCCTTTTTAGGTATGTTTGACCATGTTGATCTCTTTCTCTCCCCAGTGTGTCTGAACTGCTCATGGGAGAGGTGGACAGCAGCACCTTGCTCTCCCTACTGCCTACTGAGAAGAGCAGGGTAAGGCTATGTGCTTATGTTCTGGCACCTTGCCCATCAGGGACCCAGCAGGAATCTTAAGCTCTACCTGTGAAATGTAGAAACTAACAGGAGGCTGATATTGTTTGTTATATATTAACCATCGTTTTAACATTGGCAAATACATTCAACACTCCTGCGGTTGGTTGTTTTTTGTAATTTGATGCATTTAATATTTGATTAGTAATTCTCACTTGAATCAGTCTTGTATTAAATATGTTCATATTATCTCTCTCTCTCGATATATATATATATATATATATATATATATATATATATATATATATGTATATGTATATATATATATATATATATATATATATGTATATATACAGTATATGTATATATATATATGTATATATATATGTATATATATATATATATATGTATATATGTATATATATATATATATATATGTATATATATATATATGTATATATGTATATATATATGTATATATATATGTATATATATATATATATATATACAGGGGCGGACTGGGAACAAAATTCGGCCCTGTCAATTTTGTCCTGGACCGGCCTTGGAGTTGCGCGATTGTTGACCGGGGGGGGGGGGGGGGTGCTGCGCGATTGTTGACGGGGGGGGCTGCGCGATTGTTGACGGGGGGGGGGGGGGGTGCTGCGGCCGTAGACCCACACGGCCGTTCTGGACTTCTCCAGAACTCACAGATGGCCAGTCCGCCCCTGTATATATATGTATATATATATATGTATATATATATATGTATATATATATATGTATATATATATATATATATATATATATATATATACATATATATATATATATGTATATATATATATATATATATATATATATATATATATAAACAGTCAATATTTAATAACGCATGATCAACAGTGACACCCACCAATTCTCATGGATTAATTGTCCAATGAACCCCCATTTTAACGAGGCTCCGGGCAGGGCCGTATTAAGAAGGCCAGGGGCCCCTAGGCTGCTGGACGTTGTGGGGCCCCCCCCCCCCCCCCCCCACCTTGAAGGACCGAACGCCCAAAAAATTGCTTGCGGAGATTTTTGTTGAGCGGGGGGGGGCGGGCGGATCGCGGCGCCACCGGATCGCGGCGCTAGCAGATCGCGGGGCCCCCGATTCGGCCAATCGGGGGCCCCCTGGCAGGTGGGGCCCCTAGGCTGCAGCCATATCAAGCCTGTGCGTTAGTCCGGCCCTGGCTCCGGGGGATAACTTGGTCGGATGGCTGCTTATCCGGTGAATGATTTTGACCGTCGTCTGTGTTCTCCGCAGTCTCTGGAGAACCTGTACGCTGCGTCGGGACATGGAGCCGACGGGGGTCTGATGCGGAGTGACTCCCAGGACATAGGTAGGCATGCAGATGGTGTAGACCTACCCCCCTTAGATAAGCACTCACTAAAGTCTTCCACTGAGTTTTAATTTTTTAACTTTCAATATCTGGACATTGGTTGTTGTGCATTTATGCACAACCTTCCTTGATCATACACACACTGTCTTTACCTACTTGTACACCCATTTGGTGTGCCAGCTTTGTGTTCTTCACCAACATAATCTGTCCGTCTGTGTGTGTGCAGTCCGGGCCGAGGACGTCAACATCGTTCTCCAGCACAGTGAGGGAGGGGTTGACTCTGCTCTGCAATATGCCAAGACCATCTCCAAGTATATGAAGGACCTGATCAGCTACGTGGAGAAGAGGACCTCGTTGGGTACGCATACTCCTGCTGATCCTGAACGCCTTTTAGAAGCCAACCTGCTCTTTCACTCCTCCTTAAACTCTGTTATTGTCTTTGTCCCTCCAGAGATGGAGTTCTCCAAGGGCCTGCAGAGATTGTACCAGTCCTGCAAACACAGCATCACGCATGTAAATACAGTTCTTTGTCCTACTAATTGGTTGTCGATAATGATCTCCTGCTTACATCCCAATAGAAAATAAGTTTTAGCCTTGCCTAATGCACGATGCACGACTTTCACCATGTCCTCACCATATCAAACATGTCCTTTCCCTCCAGCCCCACATGCCGTTGTTCTCCATCTACTCTCTGGCTCTGGAGCAGGACCAGGAGCAGAGTGTGGGCCTTCAACAGGCCTATACCACACTGCACAACCAGACATTCATCCAGGTACACACACACACACACACACACACACGTTATATCTGTATTGACTCAGTACGGCACTCTGCTAAGCAAACAGTCATCCAGGTGTATATAAAACGTCATACAATCGGTATGTCCACCTTCTAAAGCATAGCCTTATCACAGCTATATTGTGGTGCTATCTGCTGGGTCAAGAACTGTTCACCCTCTCCTCTCACCGCCTCCTCCTTTCTTTGTGTCGGCAGCCGCTGATGCAGCGCAAACAGGAACATGAGAAGAAGCGGAAAGAGATCAAGGAGCACTGGATTCGAGCCAAGAGGAAACTGGTGTGTGTGTGTGTGTGTGTGTGTGTGTGTGTGTGTGTGTGTGTGTGTGTGTGTGTGTGTGTGTGTGTGTGTGTGTGTGTGTGTGTGTGTGTGTGTGTGTGTGTGTGTGTGTGCGCGTGCGCGCGCGCTCATGCACTACTAATTCGTTGTTTCACATTGTGCGTCAGTGCACAACTTCATTAGACACCCTTGGTCTAACTTGTGTAAAGGTCTGAGTGGAGGTGTTTGTGAGGAAAGTCACTCGAGACTCCCAATGCTGGGTTGCAGATGGAGTGCGAGGCAAACCTGCGCAAGGCCAAGCAGGTGTACGTGGTCCGCTGCGAGGACTACGACAAGGCCAAAGTGGCCGCCAGTCGGGCGGAGGAGGAGGCAGGCGGCAAGTCCCTGGAGAAGAAGAAACGCGTGGAAGAAGAGGCTCGCAACAAGGTCGTCATAGATACAGCACCTCCAGTACTCTGGATAAATGAGTGGTGCTATTTAATTATTCAAGCTGACACACCCACACACACGCTCCACATTGAGCTGATCATGTTGACACTAGCAAGTGGGGGGTGCGATTAAGTCAGGGTGGCAACATATTTTTGGTTGAATTTGGATCGGCATGGCTGTAATTGTTGGATCAGTGTACATGATGTGTGTATGATACGAGTGGGCTGGCTAGATGGGCCATCTAAATACAAATGCTGTGTGTGTGTGTGTGGCTGTAGGCGGATGAGGCGGAGGCCACCTACAGGACCTGCATCGCGGACGCCACCACCCAGCAACTGGAGCTGGAGCACACCAAGGTGACCATGCTGAGACAGCTGCAGGAGCTGGTCAAACAGAGTGACCAAACTCTGCGCTCTGTAAGTAAACACACACACACACACACACGCACACAGCGCTGTGCTGATACATCTATAGCATTTCCCTCTTCAGAAAGTTTATCTTAACTCTACTACTGTAATATGTGCAAATGTACAAATGTGTGCTCTTCACATGTGCCAATAACCATTTCACAGACAGCAGTGCCATAGTGGGATGTTCTACCCCAGATGTTCATACATGAATAGGGGGAAACCATAACGAGGAAACGATGGTTCCCTTTTTGTTTACCGGTAACACCTCCACTCTGCTGCTTCCAGGCCACCATCTCCTACTACCAGACGATGCACATGCAGACGGTGGCTCTGCCGGTCAATTACCAGACCCTGTGCGAGAGCAGTAAGCTGTACGACCTGGGCCAGCAGTACGCCGCCTGCGTCCGAGACATGCAGCTACCTGAACAGCCCCTCACCCACTACGCCTTCGAGCCCTACTCCCCCTCCAGCTCGGCCTCCACGCAGTATGTCAGCCGGAATGCATGCAGAACACGATTGGGACAAAAATTATTATTATTATTTTTTGCCCGATATCATGATTGAGATGGTTCATTTTGATTAACAGATTATTGATTCAATTAATATTCTGTGGAGCGTACTGTATATAAAAAAACGATAATGAGGAAGCGACTGCTGAGTTGTAACGGTTTGTAATTTTGATTTTAATGTAACAGGTGTACAAAATCAGATTTATTAGGGTTTTTTAAAATACATTTGGTAATTGCAGAGGTAAAAATCATGATATAAAAAAAATATATATTAATATGCAATTAACTATGCAGCCCGACACAGGGTATTTTTGTGGAAACAATTGAAGGTTGTCAGTCGTTTGATAATAATTGGACATCTTGCCAGTAGTGTATGCTTCTAGGATGTGCGGCTGTCTTTGCCTCATTTGGGCATGAAAGCGTGATCTCTTCACGGTTGAGTAACTTTTTTGCATAACCAATTGCACATTCTCGTTCTACTGTGTTCTCTAGCCAGGGCGTCAGGTCCAGGAATGACAGCTTCAACACGGAGCTGCCGGCCAGCGCAGAGGTCTCCCAGGAGAGCAGGGACGCGGAGACCAACAGAAAGCGTGAGGGTTCCCCGCTAACATTATCATTCCGCTGTGGTTGAGGAACACTGTCTTATTGTAACACTGAACCCATCTATCGAAATACAAAGCCTTCGCCTGTGGCGTTGTATCCCGCATTCCTGCACGGTATTCAAGGGTAAACAAATAGAACTGTTGCCTTGGGGGTGCGTTGGATAGCTAGACTTTGGTTCATCGGTTAGGCAAGAAGAGTCACTGGAAGTCAAAGGGGTTTATTGTCTTTTGAAATGATTTATGGAACGTCTCTGATTTGAGTCAATTTGAACTTGATCTGTTTATGTAACCCTCGTCCAACACGTGGGGAATGCTCAGGACTGGGCCATAAGTCCTGGGGATCCACAGTGAGTGACGACAGTGTTGGAGCAGCAGGCCTGGAGTCACCTACTATCAGCACCAGTAAGTCATTCGAGCAATAAGCCACGAGAGGTCGTGGTTTTAGAACAGCAAACACCTAACAGTTGAACAAAAAATGTTTACTATAGACTAGCTAGTAAGATTTCACAAAATAAATACACAGCAACATAAAATGAGATAAGTTATTGAATACAAATCATAGTTCTAACACGGTTGCCAAGCAACGCAGGCTAGCATACAGGGGTTAGCATACAGGTGCATTAATACAAAAAATGAATTGTTATGCGGGCAGAGGTGTGTGTTTAAAGAGTAGTTTACACTAGCTTTGAGCCAATCAGAATCGAGGACCAAAACTATCCGTTTTATAATCATGCATTTACTTCACCTATGTATTACTATTAACACGGTGCTGGAGACCTCGTTTTACCAAGGTTTTAGTGTCATCAATAGAAATCGTTATTTCCAATAAACAATCAACCCATGTCCACAACTGTCTTGCAGCATTTGAACAGTGAAGAAGTTAACTCAGTGTGTTTGTGTATGTTATTTATTTCCTATTTTAGATGATGTTACAAAAATGGCCCGGAGCTCCTCCACTGGAACCATGTCCTCCAACGAGGAGGCGGACGAGAAGGACGGAAACGTGACCTCCTTTGAAGCCCAAAGTATGGTCTAGTGGTTGTCCGCCATCATTTCTTTGACATTATTGACTATTTTGCTGTAGGTTGTCTGCCGTTATTTCTTTAACATTATTGACTTTATTTTACTGCAGTAAAAGTATTGAGGAATTAAAGAATTTGCTATGGCCTCTATTTAAACAATCGAGCAAACTGGCAGGAAATGAACTGGGTGTCAATGTTGTCTAGATATCAACGGCATGGAGCCTGATGTGGTGGTCTCTACCGGACCGTTCCGGAACATCGGCCTGTCTAAAGCGGCCCAGACACACCGGCTGAGGAAGCTGCGGACCCCGTCTAAATGTCGCGAGTGTGACAGCTATGTCTACTTCCAGGGCGCCGAGTGTGAAGAGGTCAGAATTGATATGATCAAATATTATTAGTTGATAGTTGAAAGAAATGAGTGATGAGCCATTACAAGCCGTTTTTTTTTTTTATTGTCACGTGACTACCCTCTAGTGACATCACAAGTGGTAGTGTCCACCCAGATGTATGATGGATAGATAAGTCCACTGGGTAGACTGATCTAGTCGGCATGCCACTAGAGGGTAGTGACATCACAATTTTGAAACGCCTTGTAAAGGCCAATCACACTCACACTGGATGGTAAAATAGGGGCTCTTTCAACTTGCCTTATGTGGGTCTTCCTGTACTTTGTCCCCCAGTGCTTCCTGGCATGTCACAAGCGTTGCATGGAGACCCTGGCCATCCAGTGCGGCCACAAGAAGCTGCAGGGCCGCCTACAGCTGTTCGGCAGGGACTTCTCCCAGGTGGCCGGCTGTGCCAGTGACGGCATCCCCTTCATCATCACCAAGTGTATCTCGGAGATTGAGAGACGGGCGCTCAAGCTCAAGGTGACCGCATAGTGCAGGGTTCCACCTGGCTCTGCTGAGACATTTGGTGCTCTTATTTTGACGTTCCCCGCAACCTTGTCCATCACATTAGACCACTTTTTTCTGTTTGTTTTTAACCAACCATATATTGTGTATTTATGATGTAACTGATCAAAAAAAGTTAGATATTTAACCTTGGGCTTTTGGTCACAAACAAGGGGTCGATTTCACAAACGTGCATCTGTATCGTGAACAAACCATCCATTTATTGACCAGATATTCCCCTTTCTGGCTGTGTGCAGGGCATCTACAGGGTGAATGGGGTGAAGACGCGCGTGGAGAAGCTGTGTCAGTCCTTTGAGAACGGCAAGGAGCTGGTGGAGCTGTCTGAGTGTTCGCCCCATGACATCAGTAACGTCCTGAAGCTCTACCTCAGACAGGTTGGGAAATGTCTCTCTCACGACTCCCTCGGCCACGTTGACCTACTTTCCTGCCACGAAACACAATTGTTCTCTGTTGAACCTACCCAATTATTCCAAGTTGTGCCAGTGTGTTGTCCCATAAGCTCTTTGTTCCTGCACCTTGCATTGTTCAAGCACTGATCTGCATCATCAAACACAGGAACTTCCCTTCTGGCTTTCAGGCTCATGCCAGATCCTTTTTTCTATTTAATTATTATTATTTTGTAATATTTTCTAGCTGCAGAAAGTTCCTGTGCATCAGTGTTACCCACAGAAGTCTGCCTTTTCTAAAATCTCAAACATTAATATAACAATAACTAGAAATGAATGTGCATTTACTGACTCTCAACCACTCCATTGTATACATAACTGAACAAAAGTTATTTTTGGATGAGCCTGAGGACGTTTAAGCAATATCACACAAGAGGGAGTGCTGTTATACTGAACATCCGCCCGGCTGTGATTCGGTCGAATATAATCACAGCCGTGCTGATATTCAGTACGACGGCACCACCTCGAGTGTGATATTGCCTTTACACAACAGTTCTACAAGCGCCATGTGTTAGTTTACTGTAATAAGCGACAGATTATGATTTGTTTGTTTATTTAAACATTCATTTGGCTCCGCCAACACATAGTGCCGCAACAAGACTGGGACGCATAAACATTTTCCTGCACACTAGCTTGCTACTTTGTGTAGGTCTACAAAGTGCCGCAGGTCAGCTACTGCAGCAGTATCATGTACATTTATCTGTATCTGTGTTTCCGTTTATTGATCTATTGATCAAAAATTAATCAATAATTGTTAATGTAATTCACAGTTATGAGAACACCAGCAGAGTGATGCATGTATAGTTCAGAGTCCCAGTGCTGTTATACTGTATCAGCACTCATGCCTCTTGTCCAATCAAATGACTGGTATTAAAATTGCAATGCCGACGGTGACAAACTCCACCCTCCAACTAATGGTCTACTCCCCCCCCCCCCCCCCATACACACACACACACAGTTGCCGGAGCCCATCATGCTGTTCAGCCTGTACAGCCGTCTGATGGGCCTGGCCAAGGAGAGCCTGCAGCATGAGGCAGAGACCCCCGAGGGTGAGGAGGCAGAGAGCAGCAGCAGCAGCGGCGGTGGCAGCCTGGGGACCAGGAGGCAGGAGCTGGTGGATCTGGGGGCCGAGACCGACCCAGAGGTCCTGGTCCTGGTGGAGAATCTGAGGGGGCTCCTGAAGGAGCTTCCCAAGACTAACCTGGCCACCCTGCGCTACATCGTACACCACCTCCGCAGGTCAGTGGCCCAGCTAGAGCATCCCACGTCTAAAGGGACAGACCATAACCCCTAGCCTGGGAACCGGGCCAATCTGCCATCTGTAGATACGTCTGGCCCCGCTCCCGTTCAGACAGATTTACCAGCCTACATGGCCCCGGCGTTTTTTTAATATGGGGCGGGTTTTATACGATGACAGAGGAGCGCCAACAACCAAGATGGCTGCCACTGATGTGGAACTGTCTGTTGAATCCACTATCGGGGCATTTACAGGGGAGCCAGCAGCCTGGCCCCAGAACGAAAAAAACTTGGATGCATTTTTTAATGGTGGGGTTAGGGGACTTTATTACTGGCCATTTTGGCTCTCCTTTCAATAGTTTTATTAGAAGAAGTGAATATTGATTACTTTTGTGGAGTGTGTTGTTGATGGCTGGTTTACAGCCTCACCTGGCCTGAGTCAGACTGATTACTCTGGGCTGGGTGACGCTGCACACATGGGGTGCATGAGGAATCAAGGCACCCAGCTATCACACATACACTCGGGAGAGAGCCACTGTCACGGCAGCATATACCATCTGCTCGGCGTATAACATCATGCCATCGCCAATAAATGTATATTTTCTCCCAACAATAACCTGTGTCCAGTGTTGGAGTAGCCCAGAAAAGCCACTTGTGTAGCAGGAGTCAACTGCTACACTGGCGCCCAACGTGGGGCTTCAGTGTGGCAGTTTACCCCTGCCACACACCACCTTAGTGGCTTTTGCTGGGGCCCTCCGACATAGGACACAGGTAGATGTTGCTTTTGAAGATGCATTTATTGGAGATGGTATACGCTGAGCAGATGGTACATGCTGCAATGACAGTGTGTGTTGATGACTGGTTTATCCCGGGTGCCATGATTCCTCATCCACCACAGGTGTGCAGAGGCCCCAGAGTCTAATCAGTCTGACTCGGGCCAGGTGAGGCTGTAAACCAGCTATCAACAACACACACTCCACAAATTTGATTACTATTTTTCATTGTCTCTGCATGTTCTTGTTGATAGGAAGCAGAGTGAAAAATGTTTGCTGTAGTTGACTGTTATTCGCCGTCATTTGTGATGTGATTTGAAAACTGCGAACTAAAATGAAAGATGAATTTAATTCACTAGTTCATCCTCCATAATTGTATAATCCTCTGGTTGACCCCACATTCCCCCCGCCCCCAGGATCTCTGAGTTGGAGCAAGACAACAAGATGAGTCCTAGTAACCTGGGCATCGTGTTTGGGCCGTCCCTGATGCGGCCCCGGCCGACTGGCGCCACTGTGTCCCTGTCCTCGCTGGTGGACTACCCCCACCAGGCTCGCATCATAGAGGCCCTCATCGTCTTCTACACCACCATCTTCCAGTCCAAGAGCACCACCGTCACTCAACAGGTACTTCTGTTTTCTATAGATGCAGGTTTACATTGGTGTGGTGGGGGAAGAACCTGCTTTTCTTGTACTTGTGTGTCTGTATGAATTACAAGCGCTCGTGTTTTGGCTTCTAACTTAACCGTCAAAAGTAAATGTCACACTGTACATAATATATAAATACTAAATTTCTCAATCAGCATTTACAGTTGAAGCCACAGAATTATTACTAGCATCTTAAATGATTTTGTGATCCATTGTTTCTGGAGTCAGACCAAAATGATGGATATGCAGGAGTTTTTTGGTAGTTGCTGCTCTGACAATCTTTCTCTACTGGTTCAGAGTTGCATTACAGATGCTAGCTCTGAGGCAGAGGAAAGCAAAGAGCAGAGCAGACCAGACTCTGTCAAGTTGGAGGAGGAAGGATGTGGTAAGACTTAATTCCATGATGCGCAATACTGTTAATTGAAATACTCACGTTTTGTAAATAACAATAATCTACAGGTTAAAGTGGCAATCTCAAAGAATTTCATGCAAATAAATGTGTTAAGTGACTATCGCCGAATGAGGTAACACAATGGTGGTTGAGCCTATGGCCCACTGATGAAAGCCCTTGCATTTGTAGTATTATGACTGTTACGAACCTTGTGTCGATGGCGACTTTCTCACAAAAAATCCAGTCTCTGCTAGTGTTGCTAGCAGGGGCCAACTGACTGACGTCACACAGGCGACACGGTTTGGATCTCTGGAAAGCCATGGAAGTGAGGTCCAAAAACACACCTGTAATTACGCTTATGGAAATCTTTGAGATTGCCAATTCAACTCGCTGCCAAATTTTCTACATTCTCAGCACTGTCTATCTGCATTATTATATACACCTCAGCCCTAATGCTCAGGTGTCCGTCATGTTCTGATCTGCAGGCAGTTCCCCAGGCTCTATAGGCTCCAACGAACATTTGCCCGACTCGGACCCCGAGATCGATGAGACCGCGGGCCACGGGGACGACGATGACGTCCTGGCGAGTCGCCCCAGTTTGACCAGACAGCAGAGCGAGTTCTGCATAGATGATGACCAGGTGAGCTACAGGGACAGCCTGGACCTGTCGAGCCAGTCGGTGGTGTGTACCGAGCCAGAGCAGGACCCAGGGCAGTGTGACCGGGGGGAGGTCCCCGCGCTGCCAGACAGCGAACCCCCGGAGGAAGATGGAGGGGTGGAGCAGGAGCTGAGTGTGGCCCTGGCTGAGCTCAATGTGAACCAGTCCAACAATAACTATCCCCACTCCCCTGTCCCCAGTCTGTCAGGGCGTCCTCTGACACACATGTGTAAGAAGAAGCTGCCCCTGACCAAGAAGAGGGACAGCGAGCCTGAGTTTGTCTGATGCCATCGAAGTGCGTCTGTCTGTGTATGGAGTCCCATCAGAAAGATGGGAGTGCCAGGTGTATATGTATGCAAGGACCACAGTGTCTTCTTTGTATGTCAAGGGTAATTAATTTGTAAATTGTCAAATTTCATGTAATATCTGGCTGTGGTACGTCAAACAATCTGTCCATTTCAAATGCCATGTGCAGTTTTATACATTCGTATTCCACTTCTTTACCAAAGTGCATTTTTAATTGTTTTAGATTATTTCCTAAAAAGCTTGCGTGATGTCTACAGTAGCGGCGCGTCTTCATTAAATTGGTCTGCAGTACATTTCAAATGAAGTGCTACTGCTGTCATTTCAGCACTGGACATTTTAAATCCTGTGTTTTTATTATATATGTCTGTAGTTCCTTGTTTTGGATGTTAATGTCATAATTAATAAATTTCAGGACATTTTAAAATATTTGAATGTGGATGTTTTATATCCATGATGCGAATTGAACATTTAAACTAGAGCATTTACCACTTTCGTCATGCTATGCGTGTTTACCAGAACAAGGGTACTAGTCATGCCAAGATTAGTTTAATTACAGTAAGGGATTAGTGTGTGGGTTGTGATGGGGAAACATTTTCCTCTGTCTGCATTTAGTGGGATCCACCTCAGTCAGTTTGAGTCAGCAAAATGAAAGCCTTAAAATGCATGTCAGTCTGGTTTTCACCATGGGAAGAAATGCTTACTGGGTTTTGGTGCATTCAACTTGGTCACTGTATCTTGGTGAAGTAATGGTGGCAAAACACATTAAAGAAGCATAACTCGATTACACTTAGTTTATTTTACAAAATTACATACAAAGTACAAAAATCTGGTCTGCTAAGAAAGCAGGTGGAGGGGTGGGGGGGGGGGGGGGGGGGGGGGTAGTCAGGAAATGGCCCAGTGGTGAAACATGTAAATGTTTCTGCTGCTTCAGAACATGGACAGTATCTGAAGGAAGGAAGAGAATGTGGATCACTAAAAAACAACCTATTGAAGTATGACCAGAATGTAACAATGCTTCTCTTTAGTTGTTGGTTGTGACCTTGGTCATGGTCTTCCACTTCACTGTCATAACATATACTGAACAGAAGCTTGAACTCAAAACCCCACACATTGGGGTCATCTTGTACTTGCATTGCATTCACTGGACCAGTCTGTACGTGATGTAGCGCCCAGCAGTCTCACTAGGCCTTATGATCTTCACAACCTACAAAAGGTACAGTACATGGAGTCATTTTATTTATTATTTACAATTGAATTTTGTGTGTCCTCTGTTAAACTAGATCAGATGTACTCAAATAATATAATATTTAGCAAGATGTTAACTTCAACAATGAATTATGTCAACTGAGCATAGCTTTGGAAGTATGTAATCACAGCCAAAAGAGAGCCACAGCTCTCCAGGTTAAAGACTGCAATGTATTCAAACCCCTTTGCGGGTCCCTCCTAAGCTGAGGCACCTGTGTTTACCTGTCCTCTCTTCAGACCAAAGTAGCGAGCCACCGGGTCCCCAGCCTGGATCCTAGGCAGCTGACTCTCCTTCAGTTTACTGGGATAGAAATGGAAAGGAATGATGACAAATCATCTTTAGATGACATGCTTCAGTCAATAGCCATTAACCATGCTTACACCATGGCCCGGGTGAATACTCGATTCTGATTGGCTGGGGAGGTGTGCATTATTCTTCGATAACAGATCATCTAAAAATGAATGCGCTAAACGAAACGTTAACTGTCAACTTGGACCGGGGGTGGAGGCCCTGTCGTTACCAAGATCGTCTCTATTTACATATGAATCTCATGTTAATTTGCATTAGTAAGACCCAGGCATTAGTCAGACCCGTAAATTTCTCTGGTCATTTGCTGTTTGTTTACAGGCACACACAAAGCAGTGTGCACTAAAATATGAATCAACACCCTATTTTTATTGACTTGTAAGTGGCCATGGCCTAAACTTAGTTTAGAAAGTTGTCCATCTGCTCACAACCTATACAGTTATACTCACTATCTTGCCAGTAGTTCAGTCACTTCCTCCTTGGTCATAACGATGTGTTCAGGGACAAGCTGCAGGCAAATACGATACGCGTCAACAACAATTGTAATTCCAGTACATATGAGCTACACGGGTCATAATTACGTTGAAAACAACAATCTACCTCATGTTCTGTGATGTTAATGAGCAGCTCCTGCTGGAGAAACTGTTCCAGGATGTACTTCGGTGCCATGTCGACTAGGGACTAATGACAAAAATGACCATGAGCGCCACATTACACACGTATACACATACCTCACTTTCATATTAATCGCTTAAAGGTCACATCCCTTTAGAGCACAACCACCGTACGCACATACAAAATGTAGTCATCTTAAGAAGAAAAAAAAATCAGTTTCCTAAAATAGCGTGGCTGTGTACCATCATAACCCAAATATAACATGTGCAACTTAAGGCCTCACCTGTTTCGCCGAAGGGGTCATGCCCATCTGAACCACGATGATGGCCCTGGTGATGTTCTCCTCCTGCATCCTCTGGCAGTACATCTTGATGGTCTTGATCCCGACCTTGGGCTCCTCTGATCGGTGGGCAGATCGCATTCACTCATTCATTCATTCATCACAAACTCGGGACTCGTGTCAGACAAAGCAACGAAACAAAGCCTCAAGACAACTACATTGTTCTCCAGCGTTGCCCATAAACTTACCGGGGAAAAAGACGAACATCTGATCCGTGGGGTCGTCGTTGTGGGCGACCAGCACGGTGAGGTCGGTCCTCCTGGGACGGCCCTCGCTGGGCTTGTCCCCGAACTGACTCTTGAACTCGTCCAGCGTCTGGTCCAACTCGTCCTGGGTCACCAGATACCCTCTGTCGTGGCACAGCTGCACGAAAATACACCAGAGGGCGGCATCGGTGAACTCAAAGTTGTTGTTTTTTTACTTAAGGGGTTTGCCAACGTCATCGGAGGCGACTCCAAGACACAACAGTCCAGTTTCAGCGAGCTAAAGATGTGCTCCAGGAAGCTCAACAAAGACCGACTCCAACCCACCTGCATGATCGTTTTTCGGATTTTCCACAACCTGTATGTCTCCTCTTCATCGTCCATCGTCCGTGAACGGTGTTTTTCGTCCCCGTTTACGCTAAACCGTTGTGTATTTTTCGTTTAAATTCGTCCTGCGTCTGTGTGTGCTTCGGTATCTGCGCCGCACGTTTCGCTAACCGGCGCACTTGGATGACGTAGTTTGTCACTAACCGCCAAGGGGGGTGTGGTTTAGAGAGCTGTGAAAAAGAGGGAGATTTGCTGGGGTCTCGTCACGTGACCTTTCCTCAACACCATATAACCACTACACCACAGATTAATAAAATAAATACAAGGATGTGAAAGTACAACTTATTTAAATTAGTCCTAAAAATCCACAGCTCACTGTTAGGAGTTGTGTATGTGATGTCAATATGAACTTGGTATTATGCTTTATTATATCTGTGTGTTGGTAACTGTCCACTTCACTGGGTACCAATTCTTCATGGTTAGACTAAATGTGCGAGGGCATAGCGACCGCCTTATCTGTTATCCTTCAGACGCCTGTATGGTTTCTCCAGCCCAAAGCAAGGTGTAATGTATTCCCCACGGCCCACACTAAATGTGAACTACTGTGTATAAACGTGTACCTCTTGTGTAGGGCAGGCCTTGTACCTGCTCCACCCATTACTCAGCGACATTGTTCTGCTTCTTCAAAGACGTCGTATGGGGGTGCTGAGCATGTGATTCTCCACAGGGCCTTGATGGGCTGCTGCATACAACTTGTTTTTGATACTGTATAAATATGTGCCAACGACCTGAATAAACCAGAAGCATTGTGATCTCACACACAGAGCGCCCACTGTCTCGGCTCACAGTGCCCACTGTCTCGGTCACTTTGTTTCCCCGACGTCCCTAAGCTTCCAGGGTTCGAGGAAAGATAGATGACTCCATCCAAATAGACAACAGAGAAAAAGATCACAACACTTACAGTACATTTGAAAAAAAGATATACACAATGTACAAAAAAAAGTCAAAGAGAGAGAGAGAGAAAAAAAAAACAACAAATTATATGGACAGAAGTGGAGACATGAAACAAAAACTGATCATTTGATCATGAAGTCTGATGTAACTCTGTAGGTTTATCAGTGTGTGAACTACACTGCAGACTTGAGTGTCTTAACAGTGACAAACAGAGTGACAGCTCATGAACACTGGTTGAATGAGCATTGGGGGAGTGTGTGTGTGTGTGTGTGTGTGTGTGTGTGTGTGTGTGTGTGCGTGTGCGTGTGCGTGTGCGTGCGCGTGTGTGTTGGGGAGCCATCATTGCCAGGAAGACCTTCAAAAAGAAGAAGAGGAAGGATAAAATGATTGCAGGACTACAGTCTGCAGAGTGGCAGCAAGAGGACGAGCAAGTGAGATAGGAGGCAAATGACAAATGTTAAACAGTAATAACCATTGAATGGGAATCTTTCCAATCCAATTACAAATCAGTGCTGTCAACGTTTAGTGAACATTGTCATGCTAGATGGCAGACCAGTTAATTAGCAACACAATTACATGCTTGGTGTGACTCCTAACAGAATGGTATGGGTATTAAAAAAGGCAAACACACAGAATAATAACTGATCTGGACTGTTGTTGTGATCTGTTTCTCTGTTGTCTATTTGGATGGAGTCATCTAAGTTTTCTCGAACCGTGGAAGCTTACGGCCGTCTGGGAAACAAAGTAAGCCGAGACAGTGGGTACTGTGTGAGATCATAATGCTTCTGGTTTAGTCAGGTTGTTGTAACATAGATATACAGAATCAAAAACTGTTGTTTGCGGCCCGTCAAGGCCCTGTCCAAATTTACGTGTTCAGTACCCCCCAGATAACAATGTCCGAGTATCAGGTGAAGCAATCAATGTACTAGGTCAAGCAGGCACAAGGCCTACACGGGAGATACTAGTTTATACAATTCATACTGATAGGAGGAAGGGACAGTTATCCTTGGGCTGGAGAAACCAGACAGGCGTCTGAAGGATAACAGATAAGAGGGTTGCTCTGCCCTCACACATTTAGTCTAAACATGAAGAATTGGTACCCAGTGAAGTGGACAGTTACCAACACACAGATATAATAAAGAATAATACCAAGTTCATATTGACATCACATACACAACTCCTGAATGAGTGACAAATAACAGTGGTCTTGCTTTTGAGGCAGCAGCAATTGCCATTGTTGAAGTGCACTACTTCAAGTTCCAGAATTCAACTAATTCAGTCCAAACACAACACCTCACCACCAGAGAGAGAGAGAGAGAGAGAGAGAAAGAGTGTGTGTGTGTGTGTGTGTGTGTGCACGGTAGCACGACATATATCCCACACAGAAACCGAGAAACATTCGATTTGTGTAACTATGTAGTCGGGAGAAATTACCAATCGGGGGCACAGCGGGAGAAAGGGTTATAAATAGGGAAGACTCCCTCTAAAATCAGGAGTGTTGGCAGGTATGAGTTTACATGAAACTAGTTAAAATAAAACATGGCCGTACTAAATTGTTTTACTTTACATTTTCTTTTCGCACCGCGGGATTATGGGTAGGCCCTACTGGGACGGCCCTTGTTTCCCAGCGGAATTGTTTTTTTGGAGCACAGACTTCCGCTTTAGACCGGATCTCAACCTGCAGGAATAATCCCAAACTAGTTCAATAGTAAACGCGATCAATGGTGACCTTTGTTTGATTAAAAATAAATAAATACAAATGTACCCACGTTTGCGAATATCGTTATTCGGTATCTTGGCGAGCAGCGGGCTGCTACTCTTAGCGATGGTATTGTACTCATTTTTGGTAACGCAATTTACTATGCAATCATACTTCGTGTGTGTGTGTGTGTGTGTGTGTGTGTGTGTGTGTGTGTGTGTGTGTGTGTGCGTGTGCGTGCAGCTATTTGATGTTGTTTTGCGTGTTGCTATGTGATGTGTGTGTGGTAAAAACAACAGCTTACTGACATTGTCAGCAATGGGCTCCTTAGTATAACTGGACGGGAACCAAAATGGGCCAATTGCGCACACAGAAGCATGATTGCGAAATAATACTTTATAATACCGTGTATTGTATAATCTTGTTGTGCTGGCGAGCATATTATGAGGTAATGACATTACAATGTAACCTTTGCCCATACCACGTGGAAGCCAGGATTAAAGGAACAGACTTGTTTTTTTATTACTCACCCATTAATCACAGTCTGAGTCAGCAGAAAGGGGCCTATTAGATCACCAGGGGCCGCCCTTTGCTCCGAGCCGTGGCCATATAACGGGCCTCTCCTAGTAGTCCAACGGTAGTCCTTGCATGGGAATACAGCCTGTCTGTCTTGGAAGACAGTCATGCGTCCGCTAGGGCCCACTGTCCTCTTTTCTGTCCTGTTGCTGGTAAGACAGCCTTTTTGTAAGCTATGATGGCGTACTTTTTAGATGTAAAGCACAAAGGTGTTTGGTTTATTAGAGGGTTTTTTATTTGGGTTACTTTGTCAATCTGTCCAAATGTATGTATGGTAACATTAGAGGAGCACCAATTTAGTATTCATGGCTCTCGTGTCCTTTTTTAAATCGACTATATAAATGTTATTTTCCTCTTCTGTTAATCGGCTCACTCTCTGCTGTCTGTTACAGGCTGCAGCACAGGACCCAAAAACAGCCACTTCTATTTATGACTTCTCAGCCACGGATATTGACGGCAATGTGGTGTCCCTGGAAAAGTACAGGTGAGGCTACCACTGTGTACACCCTGGAGCAGGCTGATACAGTGTCCTGTACCGCTGATCTGTGTCCTTTTGTGCGATCTCAATCTCAATGAAGGGTTGCCTCTGCTAAGCTGTTGTAAAGGTCACACAGTGTGTGTGTGTGTGTGTGTGTGTGTGTGTGTGTGTGTGTGTGTGTGTGTGTGTGTGTGTGTGTGTGTGTGTTATGTACATTAAACGCTGGATGCAGTGGAGACTCAGAAGCAGATCTGTTTTAAAACTTCCAGTGTTCATTTTCATGTCGTCGGTTATACAAAAGCAGGCCCTTTTTCTTATCTATGAAGTATGTAATGAATTAAGTCATTAGTGTTTACCTTGCCCAGAGATGTAACATGTAATATTCTGTAAATTATAGTAAATTAATTTGGTCTAAAATAGCTACATTTTTGGGCTAAATTTAAAGTTATGGTGTCTTTGTGTGACTAGGCGACCATGTGTGACCAATTGTGTGTACGTGTAATTCATAGCACTCAGCATGTGTATTTTGGGTGTTTTCAGGGGGGATGTTGTCATCATCACCAACGTTGCCTCTCAATGAGGCAGGACCCCAGTAAACTACTCTCAGTTTGCGGAGATGCACGCCAAGTACTCTGAGAGAGGTCTACACATCCTGGCCTTCCCCTCCAACCAGTTTGGAAACCAGGTAGAGAAGAAAAAATCTACATTCACCTTTGACCTCAGGGTTCCCACGGTCATGAAAATCCTGCAAAAGCTTGTTTATTCATTACATCACTGAAATGCAGACATCAAAATTTGGTTAGATTTATGTAAAAACCATAGAAGTTTTGAAATGTGGGGAAAATAAGCGTGGGAACCCAGTCAGTCATTTAAAGGGATCAAATACCGGCGTCCGGGGGAAAATATTAAATATCGGTGACCATAAATGAATCAAGTAATAGAAGAATTGCTGGGAAAGGGATGATAAAAAAATCAATACCAGAGCTGGGAAATATCAATAAGCTAGGCTTTATAGTAATACGAGAGGTGGTGAAATGTCCTCATGATATTATGATAACCGATATCCCATCACAGATTGAATAGGTTTTTTTAAATATGCTTCTTCACAGTCTTAAAGGCTGCCTTGACCGGTTTTACTTCATGATGGAAAGGAAATAAACAATAAATGCTGCCTTATTTTGCAACCATGCTCCTATTACTCATCTGTGTTGTTGTAGACTAAGCACCAGTACATCTAATCCTTAAAAAGTACATATTTAATCCTATTTTCTATACAGTTACAAGCTTATTTTCCTTGCGTCTTGAGAAGGGTTCAGGTTAGGGGGTGCTGTGAAGCCCTTTGAGACTCCAACAGTGGTTAAGGGCAACAAATACAATGGAATTGACAATAATTCATAGCTTTTCAAGACACCCAAAGCGCTTTACATAGTGAGTGTGTGTGTGGGGGGATATGACACCTCATCCACTCCCAGATTGTAGCACCCACCTGGGTGATGCACAGCAGCCAGTATGCGTCAGAACACTCACCACACACTGGCTCTCAAAGTGGAGAGGTGCCATGGGATCTTTAGTGACCATGGGGAGTCAGGACCCATCCGAATGACGGTGCTCTAGACAGGACAGAGTCCCCTTCTCTGTCCTGGGGCACTGGGGATATTAGGGATGAGCACCTCCTACTGGCCCCCAACACCTCTACCAGCACCAGGGGTGCTGGATGGGACCAGACCAGCCCTGCTTTTAGCTTCCAGAGAAACCAGCAGTGCGAGGCAGGTAGCCATGGTGTCTCATTAACGTCAGCTCTCTCTGTATGTGAAGGAACCCGGCACTGATACGCAGATCAAAGCGTTTGCAGCATCCTACAACGCCCGCTTTGACATGTTCAGCAAGATTGACGTCAATGGGGACAATGCCCACCCTCTGTGGAAGTGGCTGAAGGAGCAGCCTAATGGCGGCGGCTTCCTGGGAAAGTAAGTGGATGGAGGGATGGCTGGAGTGGGGAAACTATAACACATATTACCCTTAAATGTGTCGACGATTGTCTTATGCTTATAATTGCCATGTGTTTTTGTTTTTGCTTCTTTTTTTTTGCTGTATGATTTTAAGCACTTGATTTTGCTTCTTTATGGGATTCTAACTCTGGCTATGTTTTCCCACCCACAGCCGCATCAAGTGGAACTTCACCAAGGTAATGATTCAATATACATTCTTAACTGCTCTCCAATGTAAGCACCAGTCATATCTTACCTGTAGGCAGCATCCATGTAAAACATACAATGTCTCTCTTAGCCTGTTGAGCCTATTGAGTGTATTTGGTGTATTTGTTAACTGCAAACAACCAAGCACCTAAACTGATGAGATTTCTGGTTGTATGCCAGTCCTTATCCTCAACACACAACCCTGATTCTCTCCCTTTCTTCTGTCTAGTTCCTGATCAACAGAGAGGGCCAGGTGGTGAAGAGATATGGACCCTTGGATGATCCCATCGTGAGTAGAAAATACGACCGGCCCACTTTGAGCCAAGCCGACAGCTTTCTGGACCATGTTATTATAGAGGCACTTTTCAACAAGGGAGAGAAGCTTTGTTGTATGCCCCACACTATTTTACTTGCATCCCTTCACTCACTACAACACTACACTTTAGTTTGGAGCTGTACAGTGGGACCAAGTGCCAGTTGCCTGAGTGTTAACATCATCCCAAGAGAAAGCCCAACGGATATGAACTGATCTCATCTTGCTTTCCTTTCAGGTGGTGGAGAGTGATCTTCCCCTTTATCTGTAATGGTGTGACGATGACTGACCTGATGCCCCCCCGGTGACCCTCTATATTCACCTCCCCTAACCTGCTCCTCTACCCCTCCAAGTACCAGTGGCGTATAGCTGGACTCTGCCCAGACTAGTGACGGTGTGTCTGTAAAGCCGCGCTGCGGAGAGGACATACCTGATGGAAACGGCGTGCAAACCTTCTGGGTGGACCCTAATGCTTTATTTCATTGGTGTATTGGTGGAGAAAAAGGAGTAACACAGTAGCACAACAACTCTGTATCGGGAAACTCTAATGCGAAAAATATTTGCGAATATTTAAATAAAATATTTTGAAAACAAGTTTAAAATAATGTTTATTTTTTCTGCATTCTGATTTGCATTTGGGGTGGCAGCTGATAATCCATTTTCCTTGTTGGTATGACACCAGGGGCGATTCTAGGGTCAGAGCTTTAGGGGTGCTGAGCACCCAATGATGAGACCCACTGCCACCACCCACCCTTTTTTCACACAAAAACAAAAAATATGTCTATTGAAAAATAACTTTATCATTCACACACCACACACACACAGAGTAACGCTAGGAGTTAGTATATACTATGCCCCCATGAATGTGATGTGATTATTATTGTTGCAAAGCCTGGTTCAGGTTAAATCCTCTGTAAAACATGAATGAATACAGCAAAAGAAAAACATTTAACTTTATTTTATTGTCTGGTTTGATAGTCAGACAACTGAAAAATAACAGATATAAATCTATGAATAAATAACAATTAATTTAAAAAGCCACAGTGAGTGTTTTCACACATACTGGTGGTATACAGTGATGTGTCGTTTCGTTTGTTTTCACTCTGGTCCAAACGCCGCACCACTGGCAGGGCTTCATGTTATATTTCATGAGAATGTATTGATTGAGAAAGGTTTTTGATATTGTTAACGTTATTAACATTATTAACGTTGTTAAGTTACGTTAAATTACGTAAGTTAACTTACGTAAATTGCGTAACTTACGCAATTCACGTAAATAACTTACGTAATTTGCGTAAGTTACGCAATTTACGTAACTTACGCAATAAGTTACGCAATTTACGTAACTTACGCAAATTGCGTAAGTCATTTACGTGAATTGCGTAAGTTACGCAATTTACGTAAATAACTTACGTAACGTAAGTTACGTAAATTGCGTAACTTATTGCGTAAGTTACGTAAATTGCGTAACTTACGTAAATTGCGTAAGTTATTTACGTGAATTGCGTAAGTTACGCAATTTACGTAACTTACGCAATTTACGTAACTTACGCAAATTGCGTAAGTTACGTAAATTGCGTAACTTACGCAATTCACGTAAATAACTTACGCAATTTACGTAAGTTACGCAATTTACGCAAATTGCGGAAGTTATTGCGTAAGTTGCGTAAATTGCGTAACTTACGCAATTTACGTAAATAACTTACGTAATTTGCGTAAGTTACGCAATTTACGTAACTTACGCAAATTACGTAAATAACTTAGCAATTTGCGTAAGTTATTTGTGAATTGCGTAAGTTACGCAATTTACGTAACTTACGCAAATTGCGTAAGTTATTGCGTAAGTAAACTTACGTAAATTGCGTAAGTTATTTACGTGAATTGCGTAAGTTACGCAATTCACGTAAATAACTTACGCAATTTACGTAAGTTACGCAATTTACGCAAATTGCGGAAGTTATTGCGTAAGTTGCGTAAATTGCGTAACTTACGCAATTTACGTAAATAACTTACCTAATTTGCGTAAGTTACGCAATTTACGTAACTTACGCAAATTACGTAAATAACTTAGCAATTTGCGTAAGTTATTTGTGAATTGCGTAAGTTACGCAATTTACGTAACTTACGCAAATTGCGTAAGTTATTGCGTAAGTAAACTTACGCAAATTGCGTAAGTTATTTACGTGAATTGCGTAAGTTACGCAATTTACGTAACTTACGCAATAAGTTACGCAATTTGCGTAAGTTACAAATTGCGTAACTTACGCAATTCACGTAAATAATTTACGTAACTTACGCAAATTGCGTAACTTATTGCGTAAGTTACGTAAATTGCGTAACTTACGCAATTCACGTAAATAACTTACGCAATTTACGTAAGTTACGCAATTTACGTAACTTACGCAAATTGCGTAAGTTATTTACGTGAATTGCGTAAGTTACGCAATTTACGTAACTTACGCAATAAGTTACGCAATTCACGTAAATAACTTACGTAAATTGCGTAAGTTACGTAAATTGCGTAACTTACGAGTAAAACCCCACGGTTTGCTTACCGTGGGTCAACATCAACATCACCAACCGGATGTGGATGGCATTCACCTTGGTGTGTCTCAAAGAATACATGGGCCGTAGCCAACAAACAGTAGACAAATTATCATCACATCATACAATCAATGTCATACCATGATCACAGTATATTGAGGACACAAAGGCATAGTAATAAATGCATAGTAGTTTCATCATAAGAAATCCCTTCTAATAGTTATATGCATGTATGACCAAAATCGAATACCTCCAGCTATAAGGAACAGTAAACCTATATAGAACTAAAAAATGCCCTGTGGACATGCATGCAATGGCTCAGGTGGTTTCCATGCACGCAGGTTTCTCAAACATCATCACAGTGTTATCCCCCGTATCCGTAGCCAACCTCAGGTCTGACAGTTCACAAATTTAATGCCCATCTTGTGATCCATAGGCAAGGCCCACACGCCAAGGTTACTAACACGTACCCATGTGTGCCTTCCCCACGGATCCACGCATCACCAGTAGTCAGAACATATGCCAGTAGCATCAAAGATATTCATCCGTCTCATTATTAAAGCAATCCTGGGACAACAGCATAACACATCAGAATTTAAACTGCCTTGTAATGACAACCGTAACCCATACTGTGTTTAATAATTCAACATTCAAGTAAAACAGGTGCCATGTCCTTCTAGACACAGGTGCCGAACTCCAGGATATCAGGTACCACAGCCTGATCAAGTCGGGGCCGCTCCACTGTCCCCTGCACACTCTCGGGTACACCTGGTCACCTTTCTCCACCCTGGTTGGTGGTCCATCCTTTGGCTCTGCACTCTGTTTCTCGGAAATGTCAGTTTCTTGAATGTCCCGTTCACTCTCTCCACCATTCCCAGTGAATGTAACTTAACCGCTGTTTGATGGGTAACTGCTGCACCACCCGGTGTTGGCGCTGTAGTTTTGACACGGCGGTGGAAAAAGCTAACAAGTTAAGGTATTAAACACAGCATAACAGCATTAGGCGTTGGCGTAGTAATTCCCAATTTACTATATCAATAAACTAGCTTGTGCATTAGATCCTTTCCCAACAGATTGCTGAAGTATTTCCCAATGCTTACTTTAACCAGGTCCTTGCAAATGTTTAAAGAACATGTCTGACTTATGCAAATTCAACACTTAAACAAATAAAACGAAAAAAACAAAAAATCGAAATGCACAAATATTCCCCCCTTGTAAATAAAATGCAAAAATATTTTCCCCCCTTGAAAATAAAATACACTACTTATTCCCCCCTCGTGACTTTGAAAAAGTCACGCAAAATTAACACAAAGTTAAGCATGTTGCATTCATTCTTCCTGCTTGTATTGGCCTTTATATATTGATGATATCATAAAATATATGTATATGACAGGGATTCTAGGTCCTAGTTTATCAAGCTTTTTGGCACAACTATTTTAGTCTTCTAGCGTTACCTTTAAATCTTATGCCCACATTATTTTAATTTACTTTTAGACTAGGTAGACTTATTCAATTGTTCTAATAAGGCCAAATTCATGAGCTAGCCTCACCCCACCGGAAGAGCTCTTCCCAGTTATCCTTTCAGCAGCTGAAGAGAGGTCTGTCCAGGTTGGGTTACCATCATCCAGTCGAAAACCACCTCTAGGAGATGAAAAAAGAGTATCATGACGGTTTCCTAATCTAGAGAAGATCTCACCCCATCAGGATGAAGCACTTCTCTGCAATCCAATCACTGTCAATGCACAACAAATCATCATTACAGAGTGTTAACATCTTTCAACACTAATCACTTGTGAATAGTCAATCATTAAAGGAATCAAAAAGAAAATAGAAAATATAGAGCATAAAAACACATCACATTCAGATAAGACTGTCAGCCATGTTGCCTCCTAATATGAAACTTATCAACCACTGGTAACAGGAAGCAATGTTCCTGCTGTTCATTTTGTGTATGTTGTCCATTTCAATGTCCTGATATGAGTCTCTGAGTCCATTTAGGGCAGGAACCCCAGATCAACTGTCCTCTCCCTAATGGACCCCCCTCCATTGTCCTGAGGGGAAGAGAGACCAGAACCAACCAGTATCTTTGCAGAAAAACATCTAACACAATACAACAAACAATATGTAGACAGTCATTTCTATTATGGAATTATAGATCAGGCGTGTCCAAATCCTAAATGATCTTATATCGTTACTAATCTAAGTAGTTCAAACCATATGTGAAAGTTATATCAAAACAAAAGTGCATACAAAGGTGAGTCAAACAATAGGTGAATATGGTGAATGAAGTGAAAATTGAATATATATGTAGTCACACAGTCATTGAATAGTTTTGCTTACTCAAAATGGGTATACCTCAAATAAACCAACCTCAATTTCCTCATCGTCATCGTCCAAGTCACCTCTAATAATCAAATGGCACCTGTGTGTGTGTCCCAGGTGAAAACACTCCGGCCCATCTAAGCCTTAGCAACGGTCAGCATCATTGAGCAAAAACAAAACATTGTACATAAAAACAAAACAATGGGCACCACATTATGGAGGTAAACTGAGCAACCTACAAATGGACTTGTTTAATTGTTACACCCCAACTATTTACACCCCCTTCTATTTACTTCCCTCTGACTTTCTAAATAAATCCTTTTGTTTTAAGAATCACCACTTACTGTCCCCATCTCATTGTGTCCTGTCCAACTGTCCTTTCCTCCTTTGTTAACCTTATGATTTCTTATCATTAATAAAAACAAAAAGAGATGTTCATGATCTTTCTTTGGAAGGGGCATGGAGGTCCCCTCCTTCTCTTAAGGTTAAAGGAAAGAATAAAACAAAGAGTTAATGTCAATTTGAACACCTTCATATTACTGACAAGTTGATGCTTATGAATAATCAGTTTTTACACAACAACACTTTTTATCGCAGTAATGACATCTGTTAACATAGTTATTTATGAATTTAAATGTCTAGATAATAACATTAAACCGAATTATTGTATTGCCTTCATTCTGCCTTCTCCCCTTGCATTCTAGGAGCGCACAACTTCATTCACACTTAGCACACTCGCGCAATGTAATGGCGTCTCGCGAAGTAAATGATAGACTGGTCAACGCCATGTCCCTTTGTCCCCTTCTTCATGGTCAGTCGTCGGGGGAGGGGTAGGGGGAAAGTCTGGGTAGTCTGGGTGGGGGGTCTTGGCCAGTGGGGGTTTACTAAATAAACTCCCAAAATGGCTTACAGGGATTTGTAATCTTATCTATGCTCCCTGTGGTGTTACTATAGCATATAACTACTCCTAAGTGTGCACACTTTATATCTTCCTAGGTAATATAGTGTATATGTCCAACTATGTGTATGCCCGTATGTGCAAGTGCTCCAACTCCACTTGCACTGTTAGGTATATGTCTATAGGTTAGATAGATGAGTTTACTGTCTCTCCCTAGACCTAGCATAGCCTTTAGCCTCCACGTGGGACCGTATGGCTAACAGCACAGGAATGCTACCATCCCCCCCTGGAGAACAAAGGCCATAAACAGCCCCCCGTGGTGGGCTATCTTCAGTCACACACCTACACCTAGCCTATCCCCCCGTGGTGGGCTATCTTCAGTCACACACCTACACCTAGCCTATCCCCCGCGTGGTGGGCTATCTTCAGTCACACACCTACACCTAGCCTATCCCCCGCGTGGTAGCCTGCGGCTAATAGCACAGGAATGCTACCATCCCTCTACGAGGAACAAAAGGCCCATGTGATAACCCACGTGGTGGGCTATCGTCAGTTACATACACATTCTGCCGATATAACTAATTTGCACTTTAGCAGAGTTAGCAAGCATTAGCACATGCAGGGTTAGGTACACGAATGTGGGTAATTGTGTTTCATGCAAGTTAGCGTAGTTCTTTGTGCATGCAATGTTAGTAGCGTTCTGTAACCACTCGATCTCCTCACTCCACCTCCGAGTTCACCACGTTATCATATTAGGTCACAACCTTTGACCAATTAAACAAGATAAAACAATTAGGGCCTCAAACCCTACGGCCTCAAACCGATTTTAAAACATTAATCGGGCCTCAAACCCGCCTCTTTTTTGTTTTTTTATTTTATTTTTTGTAAACTATATTGGGCCTCAAACCCGGCTATTAAAACTAATCCGGCCTCGAACCGATTTTACTACTAAACGGGCCTCAAACCCGGACACTTATACATTACTGGCCATTTGTTACTTCTTAATTGCCGTAAAATGACGACATAATATCATTTAACTAATTCCAAAAGCGTTATAAGCGCCTGTTCATTTTGCTTCGGCTTAACTGTAACGACTATGGACCGGAGAACCAAAGCTTTACAACAACGTACGCTAGCCAGCTCTGTCACCTAATAATTCTATATCTATCCATGTGCAGTTTTAGCCTGAGCAATAAGGCACTGCTTACCTGCTTTTTAGGCGCCTTGTGGCAGAGCTGATCGTACGCTGCCGTGCGGCCAAAGTTCCAAAGTCCAAAAATAAAGCCTCTCCGCCTCGAATCACGTCGGATGGTCACCAGATTGTGGGGTTGTGTTCCGAGTAGTGATGGGACGTGGGGCGCCGATTCTTCGGAGCGCGTGTCGAGTAATCCAGGAAGTGTTTAGCGGAGCGCGTATCGAGGCATGTACCATTTGGGGGCGGTGACTAGCCTGGCAAGCCAGACCTACATCAGAAAGATGTAAGGTCTGGCGTAGCTCCATTGGCAGTGTGGGCGGGATAAACGGTTGTCTTTCAAGTTCTCTCTGCACGCAATAGGATAGCGCTACAACCAATCAGAGCAACGAAGAAGGTGACGTAGTCAGAGCGACGGCTCTGACTACGTAATTAATCAAAACTCAGAATAAATATTTATTTTCGAGGAAAGACTTCAGTGCCGTTCTTTGTTCTTTTCTCAAATAAAATGTTAACTTAAAGTCTTGAAGAGTCGCGGCCAAAGCCGAGTGGAAAGACAACCGTTCGCAAGCAGCAGCAGCCATTGTTTACCTAACACGGAACCGTCGCAACTCTGTCGTCATTAGGTAGCCCGGCTTTCGACTCCGCCCCTCACGCTGTGATTGGCCAGACATACAAGACATACTTGGTGTTTCCAGCACCAAAAAGCGGACGGAGCTTTGCTAGACTACACTCTAGCTGCCAAATAAATTTGCTGCCGCTAGGGGGTGTCTAGAGTTCTAGGCTAGGCGGTGACGTCATTGATGACAAACGAGGCCTCGTCTGCTCGGCGGATGTTTCGAAATGTGGGCGTGATTCACTAAAGCATAAAAGCGTCAATGCGCCCCCTGCCTCATTGGCGCATTTGGTGTCTCGGTGTGAGTTTCGGAGTGAGTTTCAGTGTGAGTTTCAGAGTGAGTTTCAGTGTGAGTTTCGGAGTGAGTTTCAGTGTGAGTTTCAGTGTGAGTTTCAGAGTGAGTTTCAGTGTTAGTTTCAGAGTGAGTTTCAGTGTTAGTTTCAGAGTGAGTTTCAGTGTTAGTTTCAGAGTGAGTTTCAGAGTGAGTTTCAGTGTTAGTTTCAGAGTGAGTTTCAGTGTTAGTTTCAGAGTGAGTTTCAGTGTGAGTTTCAGTGTTAGTTTCAGAGTGAGTTTCAGTGTTAGTTTCGGAGTGAGTTTCAGTGTGAGTTTCAGTGTTAGTTTCAGAGTGAGTTTCAGTGTTAGTTTCAGAGTGAGTTTCAGTGTTAGTTTCAGAGTGAGTTTCAGTGTTGGTTTCAGAGTGAGTTTCAGTGTTAGTTTCAGAGTGAGTTTCAGTGTTAGTTTCAGTGTTAGTTTCAGAGTGAGTTTCAGTGTTAGTTTCAGAGTTAGTTTCAGAGTGAGTTTCAGTGTGAGTTTCAGTGTTAGTTTCAGAGTGAGTTTCAGTGTTAGTTTCAGAGTGAGTTTCAGAGTGAGTTTCAGAGTGAGTTTCAGTGTGAGTTTCAGTCAGTTTCAGTGAGTGTTTCAGTTTTCATGGAGCCTGCCAGAAAACGGAAACATTCCCCAGTATGGGAACACTTTGATCTTATTTCTGCTAATAAGGTATGTGTTTACTCATTTACTCTTGTTTATTATGGTTGCCTATTTTATCTAAAACAAGGTATAATTGTATTGTTATTAGTCTACATGTTTTTTTGGTGATTCAATATTCAATATACTAGCCTATCATTCTTCACCATATTTTTATATATATTTTATTTCATTCCAAGGTCAAGTGTTTGTTGTGTGCCAAGGAGTTGGTATACAGCAACAACACCTCCTCTATGCTGAGGCATTTCCGTGCCTTGCATGCAGATGCTCAGGCCAACACAGGTGCACCAACCCAAAGTGAGTCTAATTGAAATGCTATTATAATTACACACTCTTCCAATGTTGTCACCATATTGGTTTATCAACCACAATGGTAATTACATTAACAGAACTGATACAGTATTCATAAAGCTTCTGTTGTCTTCCTCCAGTGACCAGGAAGCAGGAGCTGGATGAGGCCTTGGTCTCCATGATTGTGGGAGACACACAGCCTTTTACCGTTGTGGAGGATCAGGGATTTAGGAATTTTGTTGCTAAATTAGATCCAACCTATGTAATCCCAACAAGGAAGGTGTGTTTGGTAACAAAGTATGAAGGTAGTTTTACATATAAACAACTAACCACTATTTTATTTTTTTCTATTAGGCTGTGAAGGCTATGGTCAAGGCCAAGTATGAGGAGGAGAAGCAGAAGGCCAAACTGCAGTTACAGAGTGTAACTGCAGTTAGCTTGACATCTGACATGTGGACATCCATTAACATGGATGCCTACCTGGCTTTAACATGCCACTACATAGATGCAAGCACGACACTCAGGTCAACTGTCCTGGGAGTGGAATATTTCCCTGACAAACACACTGCTGTCAATTTAGCTGCTGTCATAACCTCACTCATGGAGGAATGGGGGATAGGAGCTAAAGTGACCTGTCTAGTGACTGATGGTGCAGCCAACATGCTGGCTTGTGGCAGGACACTGAGGCTGCGCCATGCCATCTGTGTGGCTCACACCTTGAACCTCATCGTCAAGAAGTGTCTTGATTTGACCCCTGTGCTGTCCAGTATCCGAACGAAGGCAAGGAGGCTGGTGGGGTATTTCCGGAGCAGCACAAGTGCCAAAGTTGGTTCACTGACCATATTTTCATATCTGTTATTTGTTTATTATCGCTCCATTTATCACAATAACTTAATTTTTTGTGTTTTAAAGGAGAAGCTTGCAGTGATTCAGGAGCAGATGGGAAAGCCTACACTAAAGCTAATCCAGGAGGTGGAGACTAGGTGGAATAGCACTTTCCAAATGCTCCAGAGACTAGTGGACCAGAGGGAGCCCGTGGGGGCAGCTTTGAGTGGCTTGGACAGCGATATCCCCGTCCTAACATCTGAGGAATATGCCAATATCACCGGGTGTCTGTCCATCTTGGCTCCATTCCATGAAGCAACTGTGGAGCTTTCAGAGGAGAAAAGAGTGTCTTGCTCTAAGGTGATTCCTCTGCTCAAAATGATCGAGACGCTGCTCCACGAGGAGACCACGAGGAACACCAATCCCCTAGCTAGAGAGCTAGGAGAGCACCTGATCAAACATGTACGAGAAAAGCTGCACACATTACAGAGTTCCAGCATAATGTCACTACCAACACTACTTGATCCCAGATTCAAAACAATAGGTTTCTTCAGTCCAACAAAGGCTGATGAGGCAGTAAGGCGACTCTCATCTGAGTGTGCAAATGTAATTCGGGAAAACAGCCACCATCCATCATCTCCATCTCCATCAACATCAACTTCATCACACAATGTAGATGAAAGACCTGGTAATATGTATTTCTCCTTTAGTTAAGTCAATTTGGATTATTTATGACCCTCACTTACATTATCTGTTTATGCTTCCCAGGAACATCACTGTGGAGTCATCTAGACGCTTCAGTGATGGCATCCAGAATGACACACAATGTCACAGATGATGCCACAGTGGAGGTTCAGCGTTACCTGTCTGAGCCAAATATTGCGAGGACTGAGGACCCACTTATGTATTGGGAGAGGCAGAAATGCATTTTCCCAAACCTCTACAAACTTGCACTTGTGTACTTGTGCACCCCAGCCTCATCTGTTCCCTGCGAGAGAGTGTTCTCCAAAGCAGGCGAAGTGATTTCCAAGAAGAGGAATCGTCTAAATCCAAACACAGTACAACAAATATTGTTCCTGAATAAAAACCTATAAAAAAATCCATCAGCTGCACAAGCATGTATACCACCCTCTACACTGTTCACAAGCACACTCGTCTTCAAATCATCTTCCTCCATAAGCACAACAGTCTTCCTTGTTAAAACACAGTAGCACTTCAAAGCAAAAATTGTCCTGTCAATGTCATCTTTGTTACTGTCTTATTAGACATTGATGAAAATTACATATTGAAACACAATATTCCACTTCTTTATATGTTACACAGAAATACACATGCAGATAGAATTTTTATTTATTTGGATCAATACATGAACCAATATATAAAGGTGAACGTAGTTCTCATTCATGGCATGAATTACTCCTGTAGCACTTTTTGACCAGCAGGGGGGTGTGTGTGCACATGAAGCCTCGAGAAATGAACCTATTTGCGAACCACTTGGCTGGAAAGCCTCAAAGCCTAATGAAGCCTCATCTGCCCATCACTAGTTCCGAGGAAGAAGGCCGCCGACAACAGGAACGCTTTAACTCACTTTATTTGTTTAGCTTTAGTTATATCTAATCTATGTAACAATGGAGGGGTATTGTAAAAGTCACGCCGCGTGGAGAGCCCCCTCGCTTTGCATCCGTCCCGATGCGCTGCCTGGGGGCTTCTGATTCTAACCGGATGTTTGTTTCCGCCCGGATGGTCTCTGGGCAGGAGGCGTGGCCTCTATGACGCATAATGGCTAGTGTTGAGCGCCCGCCCCCAGTGTATTATGTTTGCCGCCATCATGTGGTCAGGTGGGGTAAATACAACTTGTATATTTATTTCTACTTCTTTGTGGCTATGTGTAGATATTACAGCCTGCTGATACGTTATTATTAATTCGCAACAAGATGTATTCTGTATTTTTATCAAAATGTTTATTGTGGATCTTGACCCTCTTGACCCCCTGCTGCTCAGCCAGGTCTAGGACACTTACCTCACACCCCACCGAGACACGCAGAGGGAGACAGAGGGAGATAAAGAGAGAGAGACCTGAGCTTGACTGAAGGTCCTGAGGTCCACCTCCATGCGGTGAGTGATGAATCAGAATGAGATGAATGCTTCAACAATGTTCCTCTTGGCTCAGCACCACTTCTCACCTTGTGGTCATGAGCATGGACGTTGTTAGACCTGGGCATTCGGGGCTATAGCCCCGGATCTTTTGGGAATAGCCCCGGATCTCTGTGCCGTGAAATAAAAAATACCCCCCCCACGTCGGTCGTCGGTCCGGGGTGTGTTACGATCACGCACCCCCCCACGCCGCGTCGGTCGTTGGTCCAGGGTGTGTTACGATCGCGCACCCCCCCGCCCCCCGTCAGAGAAAATTGCTAGGGCCGAATTTGGTTCCCAGTCCAACCCTGGTCTGGGCTACAGCCCCGGATTATTTCAATTGCTAGCAACGTCCATGGTCATGAGCAGGGGCGATTCTAGGGTCAGAGCTTTAGGGGTGCTGAGCACCCAATGAGCCCCACTGCCACCATCCACCCTTTTTTCACACAAAAACAAAAAATATGTCTATTGAAAAATAACTTTATCATTCACACACACACACACACACACACACACACACACACAGTAAGGAGTTAGTATATACTATGCCCCCATGAATGTGATGTGATTATTATTGTTGCAAAGCCTGGTTCAGGTTAAATCCTCTGTAAAACATGAATGAATACAGCAAAACAAAAACATTTAACTTTATTTTATTGTCTGGTTTGATAGTCAGACAACTGAAAAATAACAGATATAAATCTATGAATAAATAACAATTAATTTAAAAAGCCACAGTGAGTGTTTACTAGGGCTGTAGCGATACACTAATCTCACGATACGATACGATACACGATATTCAGCTCACGATACGATATATATCACGATATTCAGTCAACGATACGATTCGATACGATTCGATATAATTCGATACACTTACATCATTTTCTGAAAGATTTAAAAGGTACAGTGTGATTTTGGTGACATCTTGTGAGTGTTCCATTTACTTGGATTGAATTAATTTAACTGAAAACTAAAAACATCAATTACACAATATGTGTCTGACTGGACAGAGAGTCTACAGCTTGCAAATGCTGGACAAAATGAATCAAAGATGTGTTGAGAAAATTAGTTCCATTTATTGAAACAGTGCAAACTGTAGCTTACAAGCCTTTGAAAAGTAAATAAAGTGCAGTGTTACAATTAACAATGAAGAGTTAAAAAGTGCAGCAAGTGGCCTGTTCTGAACAGATTCCTTTAATATATATGTATAGATATACATATCTATATCTATCTATCTATCTATCTATCTATCTATCTATCTCTATCTATCTATCTATCTATCTATCTATCTATCTATATATATATATATATATATATATATATATACGCATACGCACACACACACACCTTACTCGCCGTTTAAAACAGGAGGTGGGTGGGGGGGGGGGGGGGGAATTGATTTATTTAATATTAATATTATTAAAATGTGACGGACAAATGAAAAGTCCAGGATTGATTCTTGATTCGCAAAGAGGCAACGAGACGGCTCTGTTACATCTGTTTTTAGGTGCTGGATTTATATTCGCCGCCATTTTCTCCTCGCTCTGACTCCGCAAACAGGTAGAGGTAGACGTCGGCGTCTGTGCAAAGAGAGTATCTAGACGGGTAACTTGCTCTACAGCGACACTAGCGGCTGGCGGACCAAATCGCTCTTCCTGCAAAGCGAACGGTCTAAGTCTATGGGGTAAACACGGGGGATATGAAAGGGATTTATGTATCGATACTAGCGGCTTAAAATCGATACTTTATTGGGAAACAAAATATCGATTTATATCGCAGAATCGATAAAATTGCTCAGCCCTACATACTGGTGGTATACAGTGATGTGTCGTTTCGTTTGTTTTCACTCTGGTCCAAACGCCGCACCACTGGCAGGGCTTCATGTTTCCATGACGACGGACCAGAAAAGACGCGCGTGACGTCATGTTGACATGACTCCCGATTGTTAAAATGAGTCTCAAAGTAACGATAAACTCTAACAACAGAGACACACGTACGCACTACACAGGTACTTGTGGCGCTGCTGTTTCTGCTTAATAAATGGACTCCAGTTCGACTGTAGCCGCGCTAATGGCGCTAACGGAGCTAACCGGGCTAACAGAGCTAACTGGTAAACGGTGCCTGGACTCCAGCACTCACCGATATGGTATCGGAATCGGAACAACTCTCGGTAAAAGGAAAGAAGTGTGAGACAGAGCTTTGGAGCACTTACTGAGTTGATTCACAACACTACAACTAAACGGATCTCACTCTGCGTGAGTCGCGCTGGACGGTCGGGCTGCGGAGCGGTGCAGAGGAGAAGGAGGGGTGAGAAGAGGATGATACCATTTGCTAAGCGGGGATGTTTTCATTTTCGTCCTTAACATATACATTTTAAACCACAAACTACGGAGTATGTTTTGGACATTATTTAACCCTGTCAAAGACAAACACAATTTTTAGAATAACATTTCTTACCCAAGTTTTAGGGGTGCTGAGCCTGTTTTTAGGGGTGCTTCAGCACCCCTAAAAATGGGCTAGCCTCGCCCCTGTATGACACATTGACAGTTGGTAAATCTAATTTGAATTACTTTAAATGTGATACTGCAGAAAATGAACAGCGCAGCCATTGTCAATTGTACATGGTTCGTCATTTTGCCACCACACAATTATCCCCCACCATAGCACCATTTTAGCCACATGATGTCACTATTGTGTAAGTCATCCAAACATCCACCTGCGCATGTCACGTCCGTGCTGTCATACCGCTCATCTCCACCGGGGGAGCAAAAACCCCATCTGATTAAAAGTAGTCCAGTGGCGTGCTAAAGCTTAGCACTTGCAGCAGCACACTCTTATTTGCAAGTGACGGGGATTATGTTTACTTCGTCTCGTGGTGCAAATGAACGGAAGAGGCTGAGTCTACTGTTTGTTTAGTCAATGCTGTGGTGGGTGGGATGATCACATCTCAAATGCATGTATGCTTTGTTAACCACAGAGTTGGTGCCTTTCCCGTTTCACAAATACCGCCATCTTGGACATTGCGCAATGCATTGTGAGTATGCGCCGAAGCGCTCTGGGATTGAATGCTCCGCAGCTCTGACGGACGGCCGCAATGGACACAGAAGATCAGTTTAGTAATATGACGGTTAATCAATTAAAACTTGTATCTAAACGCGATGTTGTAGTATCAAATGCGTTGAAAAAAAGATTTAGTTGCCCATTGCCGTGCGACATGTTTGTTAAATCTTCAATCAATGGCTACACCGGTAGAATATACAAAAGAAATCGCGAACCAGAGGCCGTCCAAATTAATTTTCGATGGGGGCATAATCTGCCTAACTGATCCCGACATCCTCTGAGATGGTTGGGAAGACAGCACGTCCAGCTATCCACAACTGTTCAGGGCTCCAGACTAACTTTTTACATTGGTTGCACTGGTGCGCCAAACTTTTTAATTTAGGTGCACCAGCACATAATTTAGGTGCACCCAAAAATGTAAACCACGCCTTTTGCCTCCGCAATAATACATTTGAAGCATTTTGTCACTTCCATACACATTGGTAATTTCTTAACACATTATGAAAATTATTGTAAACAGGAATAAAGGTGCAGATAAATGTTTTTTTAAATTTAAATCACTGTACAAACAAGAAATCACAATAACCTCAATTGTGATGTTTAAAGTGCTTGACAAACTCAAATAAATAAATCAAACTCAAATAACTTAACTAAAGTGTGCACTGCCTTGAACAGACTTTTTTTTTTCAAAGCGGATTTACATTTAACCCGTTCTTTTTCATAAGGATGATCTGGGACTTAAATTTAAAATGTAGTAAAAGGTAGCTCTTATATATATATATATAAGCAGTGTTACATTTTATTATCCTTTCTGACTCCTCCCACTGCTTCTGTTTGCCGCTGCTCTGCTGGCTGTTGCGTACGTAGAAGACTACATTACCCACAGTATTCAAAGTGTATTTTTAATATATTGAACGTGTTGTGTGTCCAAATTCAACACTGCACTTTTCTGGGTGCCAATACATCCGCAGAGTGTGACAAACGGCCGTCTAGATAATGGACGAGATTATCGCAGACAGAGTCCTGCCTTATAGTTAGTTACACTGCAGACATCGCGTCCTGCCGCAAAGTGTGCTCTCTGTGTGACAGCTGACAAATGAAGGATCAGGCTTAGGTTCATGCTCTATAGCCGTTACTGATCAATAAAAAAATGCCTTGAACGGCCCGAGTCCGAGTCTTTGAGATCGGATCGGGACCGCATTCACCGAAAAACAATCATCAATCAGGGTCAGAGCCAATCAGAGGCAGAGTAGGGCACATCAGAGCCAATCAGAGGCAGAGTAGGGCACATCAGAGCCAATCAGAGGCAGAGTAGGGGCACGTCAGAGCCAACCAGAGGCAGAGTAGGGGCACATCAGAGCCAACCAGAGGCAGAGTAGGGGCACATCAGAGCCAACCAGAGGCAGAGTAGGGGCACATCAGAGCCAACCAGAGGCAGAGTAGGGGCACATCAGAGCCAACCAGAGGCAGAGTAGGGGCACATCAGAGCCAACCAGAGGCAGAGTAGGGGCACGTCTTCACAGAACGCGGGTGGGGAAACAAAATAACGCTCCACACAGACGGACCTGCTTAATGTCAGGCGCGCCGGTGCGACCAATGAAAATGTTTCGTCGCACTCGACAGATTTTTGGTCGCATGTGGTCGCACTCTGGAGCCCTGCTGTTACAGAGTGGTATAGAAACATACTTTGACAAAAGTAAGCAATCAATGAGAATATGTTTCATAATCTTTTTGTTTAACACTTGTTGGCTGTCTTGTTCATTTGCGCTGGCAATTTGCATGACATGTACTATTAGAACCCTACGAACTAACCCTTTATTTCCATTGTGCTCCCGTGAACCCAATTCATAAGCACAGACAGAACATACATTATGTACAAGAAAGAGAGAGGGAGAGTGCTGCGTTGGGTCGCTTAGTAAAGAAAAATCAGGTGCTCTTTGGAAATGGACAGGATGATATTTAAACAAGCTACGACTGTCATATGTGTAAGATTTCTTGGTGAAAGTTTTTTAGAAGGCAGTCAGAGATCCGAGGCACACCGATTGAGTGAAAAAAATTAAAAATCCTTTATTCCATTGGATTTAGGCTAGCGCCTACGCGTTTCGACTCTACTGAGTCTTCCTCAGGGCAATCAATAATCACACCTGCAGGTGTTCTTTTTAAAAATCAGTCTATCAGTGTCATGTGATCTGTCAGTTATTAATTATTGCCCTGAGGAAGACTCAGTAGAGTCGAAACGCGTAGGCGCTAGCCTAAATCCAATGGAATAAAGGATTTTTAATTTTTTCACTAAATCGGTGTGCCTCGGATCTCTGACTGCCTTCTAAAAAACTTTCACCAAGAAATCTTACACATATGACAGTCGTAGCTTGTTTAAATACATTATGTACAACTTCAGTACATGTATTTACTGTAATTTGACTGAAACTACTGGTAAACTGATTAAATTATTAATATAACGATAATAGCAATGATAAATGTAAACGGAATCAAAATAAAACTAGTGAAATGTTAATCGATTGTTTGAACACATCCACCCAGGAAGTCACTTAAAATGAGAACATTTAACAATAATTCTACGGACATATGCATTTAAACTTACTTGGATTTACACTCACCGGCCACTTTATTAGGTACACCTTGCTAGTACCGGGTTGGACCCCCTTTTGCCTTCAGAACTGCCTTAATCCTTCGTGGCACAGATTCAACAAGGTACTGGAAACATTCCTCAGAGAGTTTGGTCCATATTGACATGATGGTTGTCGGCTGCACATCCATGATGCGAATCTCCCGTTCCACCACATCCCAAAGGTGCTCTATTGGATTGAGATCTGGTGACTGTGGAGGCCATTTGAGTACAGTGAACTCATTGTCATGTTCAAGAAACCAGTCTGAGATGATTCGCGCTTTATGACATGGCGCGTTATCCTGCTGGAAGTAGCCATCAGAAGATGGGTACACTGTGGTCATAAAGGGATGGACATGGTCAGCAACAATACTCAGGTAGTCTGTGGCTTTGACACGATGCTCAATTGGTACTAATAAGCCCAAAGTGTGCCAGGAAAATATCCCCCACACCATTACACCACCACCACCAGCCTGAACCGTTGATACAAGGCAGGATGGATCCATGCTTTCATGTTGTTGACGCCAAATTCTGACCCTACCATCCGAATGTCGCAGCAGAAATCGAGACTCATCAGACCAGGCAACGTTTTTCCAATCTTCGATTGTCCAATTTTGGTGAGCCTGTGCGAATTGTAGCCTCAGTTTCCTGTTCTTAGCTGACAGGAGTGGCACCCGGTGTGGTCTTCTGCTGCTGTAGCCCATCCGCCTCAAGGTTCGACGTGTTGTGCGTTCAGAGATGCTCTTCTGCATACCTCTGTTGTAACGAGTGGTTATTTGAGTTACAGTTGCCTTTCTATCAGCTCGAAACAGTCTGGCCATTCTCCTCTGACCTCTAGCATCAACAAGGCATTTGCGCCCACAGAACTGCCGCTCACTGGATATTTTCTCTTTTTCGGACCATTCTCTGTAAACCCTAGAGATGGTTGTGCGTGAAAATCCCAGTAGATCAGCAGTCTCTGAAATACTCAGACCAGCCCGTCTGGCACCATCAACCATGCCACGTTCAAAGTCACTTAAAGAAGCACTATGCAACTCGTTTATCAAAAATAACCTTAACCATGCAGGTTGAGAGTCGTTCTGATCGTTCTACAACACTTTCTGGGTTGTTTGGTGGGTGTTTCATCTCCCCCTGTTGGTTCCCCACGGAAAAACAGAACATGCAACTTCATGTGGCCGTCCCGGCCACTTTCGGATGTGACTCAGCGGAAGTATCCAATCGCGCCTCGAAAATGTAGTCAGATTGTAGTTTCACTGCTTTACGGTAGACCTGGGCGGGGGTGCCAAACATGGGTCCGGCTGAATATAAAGAGTCAGTTGCAAGGCAATTCTGGATCAATCGACAAATCCACTATGGATCCATCAAGACCCAAGAGGGGAAGGTCGGAGGAATCGAAGAATAAGAGAAAGGATTATGATAAACAAAGAAACCAGACACGAGTGAACATAGGGCGAGCTTATGCGGAATGGCGTCAACTGAGAGACTCGGAAGAATGAAAAACGGACGCCGACTTGGCTGTCTTGCTGCTGAAATTGTAAGTAGCCTACCCTTGGGTGAACTTCGTTTTTGTAATGTGGTTTGAGAGTCTGTTGAACAATGTGTTTTGCTCGACCGTTTTATTGTGAGCCCTGTATGTGTTTCGCTTGGTTGCTTCATGGCTAGCTTGCTAGCTAGTGAGGGTTTATCCTAGCAGTGACTTGCTACCACACATGTTTGTTTGCGGTCCGAATCCAGGTTCTCGTTGTGTATTACTATTTATTTATCGAAGTGGGGGGTGGGGGGCGTTGTCAATGAGTTTTTACGACAGTGTTGTAGGCCTATTCCAAAGCTGCAGGGGGAGCTCTATAGTGAGAAATGCGAGCCCAATTCCGGCGAAAACCCAGAAACAGCGGAGGAATAACCGAGTTGCATAGCGCACCTTTAAATCACCTTTCTTCCCATTCTGATGCTCGGTTTGAACTGCAGCAGATCGTCCTGACCATGTCTACATGCCTAAATGCATTGAGTTGCTGCCATGTGATTGGCTGATTAGAAATTTGCGTTAACGAGCAGTTGGACAGGTGTACCTAATAAAGTGGCCGGTGAGTGTATATCGGCGATCATTGCTACATCCGTACACAGCACATCGATTGGATCCACCCATTGTTATGAATACAAATGACGATTATTCCAAATAACCGAGAGACTCCCGTGAACACATGTTATGGTTGGTTGCGGTGGATGCTTTCAATCCCAGAGTGCTTTGGTGCATACCCACAATGCATTGCGCGATGTCCAAAATGGCGGTATTTGCGTAACGGGTTATGCAAAGGACTAACGGGGGCAAACAAGATGAGCCATGTACTGTCTCCCATTATGAAGCATTGTCTTTTATTTGCTTTGCAAACATGTCTCGGTTGATTTTGCAGTATTTTAGTGAAGACTAAACACCGCCCTCCCTCACTGCACATCATAAAAACATGAATAATTGCAAACATATTACAAAACACCACCCCCCACAACAACAAAAAACAGGTGTACAAATATTTAAATTAAAATAGCACACACACAAAAAAACATGTTCCCTGTTGTTTGCATATATTGAGGAAAAGTTGTGTACACACCCCAATGCAGGTGGCAGACTTAGTTCAGCCTGAGAAACATTTGATTTGTGTAACTATGGAGTCGGGAGATTAACGGGAGAAATTAGTGTTGGCAGGTAAGAGTTTACATGAAACTAGTTAAAATAAAACATGGCCGTACTAAATTGTTTTACTTTACATTTTCTTTTCGCACCGCGGGTTTATGGGTAGGCCCTACTGGGACAGCCCTGGTTTCCCAGCGGAATGCGGTTTATGCACGGTTACTTCCTGGTTACGGTCAGATTACGTTAGTCCAGCTCGGGTACTTCCTGTCACTTCTGGAAGTGAATTAACTGTCAACAATCCACTACTAGGATGTCGTTTTATACAAGATGTCTCCAGGAGTTACCTCAAATTAACATTGATGTGTATAAACAAATCAGAGTACATTCAAGGACGTATTCGAGCCTTCGAGAAAAGGGTTTCCAGCTGTACATAACCAGCTATATCCACAATTATGAAGGTACCGTAAGTTTACCACAGCTATCTAGCGCTGCAGGTAGCTATCTGACATTATCATTAGCCCCGTCAGATTCGTGGACGTTAGTTTGTAGTTGTGCTCCACATTGTTGTAACACAACTTTGATCAAATAATGTAATTAAGCTTGATTTCGTCACAGAAATGCATATTTCCTGCTGATAGACTTGCAATGAGGTATTTGTGTGTTATTGTCGCCATGTCCTCTAGTTCTAGGTATGCTAAAATCATTGTTTCTGTTTCTCAGTTTCTAACAAAACCAAGGAAGGCGAGGTGACTGGGCAAGATGCTACAGATCAATGTGGAAAAATAAAAAGCCACACAATTTAAGTGTAGGGAAATGAGAGTTATGAGAATAATTATACATTTTATAGTATTCTACTTTCAGGGAATGCCTATATGGTAGGCTAGAATCTACCTACCTGTTATGATAGCATTATCTGCTACTGCATAGCATAATTAACATGAACACAAATAAATAAGGTTAAGCCAGGGATCTCCAACCTTTTTTCTAATGCTTTGACCAAAGACCTTCTCTGTGTACCTATTTTGAGTCCCTTGGGTTAAACATATTCGTAGCTGCATTATGTAAACAATGAATATCGTTTGGTTTAAAGGTTATTGTCTTATTTGGCTATGTAATCTAGTTCACTGTTATGCATTAACATAATACAAGTCACATTGTGAATGTCCTTTTCCCTTAACAGATTGTTCTTAAAGACTCGAAGCCTGTTGAGCTGACGGCTTATCAATGCTCATGTGTAGCAGGGCTTGCGCTGTGCATTCACATTGCAGCCTTGCTTTATCAATCTGCACATTATAGCCAGCAGGGAGCAACAGTTGTCCCCCTACTTACAGCTGCTGAGTCTGAACAGCGGTGGCATAAACCCAGAACTCAGATAATATTATTGTAGCACCTCCACAATGTAATTGTTATTGGAATCTTATTTTACATACAAGTTAACACACACCTAAATCATTTTTTTCTACAACATGTGTTTACGGGGATTCAAGCCTGGCCCAACAAATGAGATGGTGATGTTAGGAGCGAAGAAATCAGGTAATAATTTGTGATGATGAAAATGTACTTAAATTTGCTTCTTCTATTTCTACATGTTGAATCTCCTTAGGACCAAGTTATACAAAGGGGCCTGCAACTTGAACTGTGAGCTTCCCGACATGACGGTTCTACAATTGAATGACATCTACCACGGCATGCCGAGGGACGTCGCTCCACTGATAACAACCATGGGAATCACAGGGGATATACCACTGGTTGAGAGCATCTTTGGAAAGGTCCAAGAAGGGAGTGTTCTGTCCTACCACCTGCCAGCTTTGAGTCCACCCAGAACATGCCTGCCTGCATCCGCACCATCACGGCCAGCTCTACCTCTTGATGGGTATCATTTAGGTCCTGCAGAGTGCTGTTTCGTATCGACCTGCCATCAACATCTGCACCTGACATTATTGAAATATTCAGAATGCTAAAAGGACCAAACGGTTACTTAGCCAGAATAACAGGGTCACAGTGGACATTGTTTATGAATACTTCACCCCTCCCCCCACAGGTGAGCCAGTCCAAAACCAGACACAGTGGACATTGTTTACAAGTGCTCCCCCTCCCCTCACAGAATCCCTTGCGCACCCAGATGTAACGAAATGCCCAGGGGAGTAGCAGGTGATAAGCGCTACTGCCTGAGACTGCGTGCCATGTTAATCAGAGTGCTGGGTGACGTCACTCGGCCCAAACTTCCCCACGAAAGGTGTGGGAAGTCAACTAAATATACCAGCCCATGATGTTATGCCCCTTAGCTGAATTGCCCCTTGTGACTAAAAAGTATCCATAGATCCACTCATGATGTTTATCACCTTTCCTGACCTTTCCCTAGGCAACTAACCATAAAGCATCCATATACCGGCTCATGATGTTATGGCCCTGAGATGAACCTTTTTTTTCTAGCCCCTGTTCTGAACCATTTTTCTACTATACAAAGTATCAACTGTCCTGAGACTCAGGGCTCACAATCAGCAGAACTTCTGAGGAGGCAAAGCTCTTTGTGACACCAGCGCTGTATTTGTTATTATATGCATTTACTCGTTGACTTTTGATTAAGTTTGATTAAGAATAAATCTACTCAGTTTCATTCAGTTTATATCTCTTTATTTCGCCTTATTTTTTGATCTGATACCTATAGGGTCCGCGCCGTTGTTAGCTTAGAATAGGCCAGAGATTTTTCTCCCAACAACATCTCTTCGAACAACCAGGACAATGTCTCACCAGATTGAGGAAAGCACAAGCAAAGTACTCTGAAGGAATGGCACCTGTTAAGAAGACCACGTGTGACATCCTCTAGATTCAGGTATGTGTAGCTTTGCTAATGTGACATTTTTATTTTGAACACCATTTACCCACTGAAGTGGAATACTTCCACTCTGTTGTGCCATATAAATGTATTGCTTTGAGATGTTGAATATATGTGTTCATGCATTTTCAGAGAAATTTGTCATGTCAGAGGACAGTCAACAGCTGAGAGCCTGGCAGCCAGAATTTTACGTCCTGGCCAACAAACAGCCGAAACGAAGAGGGGCCTGGACATGGAACCTAAGGCAGTGGAGGAGTACTGCCAGGCAAAGGATGTTAACCACTACCCTTGCGGCTTTATCATCCATCCGGATGCACCATGGCTTGGGTCATCACCTGATGGGTTAGTGTACGACCCAAAGGGGGAGCCTGTGTTCGGATTGCTCAAGGTTAAGTGCCCAAATGTCTTGAGCTATGTGGATTGTGCCTACCTTAAAGTATCTGACGATGTCTTACAGCTTAAGCATACTCACCATTACTACTGGCAGGTACAAGGACAACTGCTAATTTCCGGTCTTGAGTGGTGTGATTTCGTGGTCTATGCTCATGATGATATGTTTATTCAGAGAATACGCAGAAATAATGAAATCATGAAAACAATCAAAGAAAAGGCTGACTTATTTTACTTTTATACATATCTCCATATGCTGTTGAAAATGTCATAACCAATACTTATTCCACACTGTGCTGTATACTGTAAATGTTACTTGTAATCACCACAATTAAACAGTATATGTTTTTGTGCCCTAATGAAAGGCTAAGACTTTATTATTTTATTTTGTACTTTTATTATTTTTATTATTATTTATTATGTTATGTAATTCACACACAAAGATGGTAATCCAGATTCCTCTACTTTGCCCAAGCTTTTACTAGGGGGCCAGTCTGGTAATTTAACAGAAGACATGCAACTACAAACAGTTGGTTAATATTGCCAAACATATTCAGGGGAATAACAGTGTTAAACAACTTGTGTTCCTTTAACCTACGAATCAGGCGCTCAGCATGAACTCTGAGGTGCGCAATAGACTGTGTCTCCCTGACCTCAGCAGTCATCTGTTTTCTTCCAGCCAGGAATGCTGGCCTGTACACCTTACAAGGTACACAATTATCAACCAAGAAGCCTCTGTCCACCATTATAGCTGAGTCTGGCCTTGGGGAGCTTGCTGATTCCTGACTCCACAAGGAGCTGTTTGTCACTGACTGAGCCAGCATAGAGGGGGGAGACAAAGGTAACTGCACCATGGGGAGCAATGCCAATCATTCCCTTCAGGGTGCAATGAGACTTGTATCTGGAGTAAACCTCGCTTTGGAGTAAAGGTGATGAGGGTGTTTGGCACCTCACCTCAGTGCAGTCTAGAATGACAGTGGTGTCTGCATAGTCTTTGAATTCTGGTGGCAGATACTCTTTGATTTTTTTCTGGTGACATCCAAATTGCACTGTGCACCAAGAACAGAATACAAGAAATTACTCCACAACAGTACAATCCTGCTCACGGTAGACTGATGGATTCCATACCGGTCAGCCAGGTCATTCTGCTTCACTGCCATGCCACATACCTGGTGAAAAAACGTATATCCTTGTCTGAGCCAGCAAATCTCCGCAAACCAAATCGTTGCTGTAGAGTAATCTCCTCCACCTGCGACCTCTTCCCGCAGACGATGGTTCTCCTCTAATACCATGTCAACTAACGCCGGTTCTGGACTAGTGGAGTAGTCGTGTACATTGATGGCACAAGCAACATCAACATCTCCAGCAGTATCTTCAACTTCATCGTCAATAACCATAGTGTCCGGTCTGTCTCTTTGTTGACATTCCCTCACCCCAAGCCTTCTCTCGCCGAGAGTATAGTTATTCCAGGGGAAAAGCACCAGGCTTCAGTCTCCTTCTTACCGCCCTTGGCAGGCTCGTTAACATCCTCAGATTGGAAGTGCCGACTGCACACACGAGTGTGACGGCCTATAGTTAAGTCCTCTCTGCTAACATTAACTATCCATCTCCTTCGGATTTCCCCGTCCTTAGGAAATTTATGAAAGCTAAGGCTCGAGTTGAATTTAGCTGAGGCAGAACATAAGGGGACGCAGCAATGTTCGGCTGTCGTCTTTTCACTTCGCTGAAAAGTATACCTTGTCTTCTTCATATTAAAAATAACTATGACAACTATATAACAACTAAATAACTATGACAACTATATAACAACTAACTAAATAACAACTCTGTCAGATTTACCACAGAGTTTTACCTACTGCCATCGCCTACCACAGCACTTTGACGGGAAGTGAGTCAGCTGGATATTGATGTGGAAGTTCTTTAGATAACATAAACCACATTGATTTTTTGGAGCACAGACTTCCGCTCTAGACTGGATCTCAAACTGCAGCTTGAATCAGTGTTGCCAACTTGGCGACTTTCTCGCTAGATTTAACGACTTTTCAGACACTCGTATAGCGACTTTATTTATAAAAATTTAGCAACGTATTCAGACCATTAGGGAAAAAGTAAGACAAATATATTTCTATTGTAATTCATTCCCATGCATGCAGTTCACAAATATAATAATATAATATAAGTTCCTGTAGTGAGTTTGTGATTATTTGGCTAAAGATTTCTCTATCTACCTGTTATATGACTTTGATCTCTTGATCTCGGCTTTGCGGCACCTGACACAACCACTAAGGTTTATGCAAATGTATTACCAATGACGTCACCAATATGCAAATGAGACCTGTCATCTTTTAGCAACTGTTGGAGCTAGTGCTAGCTACTTTCATTGGAAAAGAGTTGCCAACAGTGGTTGAATAATCCTAGTTTACATAATCAACCAAGGGTGGCCTTTGTTTGATTAAAAAAAATAACTAAAAATGCGCCCACGTTTCCGAATATCGTTATTCGGGATGTTGGCGAGCAGCAGGCTGCTACTCTAACGCCTGTTACCCACTGCATTCAACCGTCAACGGAAGACGGAAGGCGTGTCTGACGGAGGGGGGCGTGGAATTTGCCGACGGAGCCAGACGCAGCCAGCAGCCAATCAAATCGCTTCCCGCAACAACAAAGCCGCGCTCTTCCTGCAATTTGTTATTGCTCTTTTCTGTTGCAAGATGGATCCCGTCGTAGCAAGAAGAGTGCTTTTCCACCGCCACTATCAACTTGTCCTCCATTTTTAATAAGGTTTAAATGTTCCCGCTGCCGGCCGTCTGACATAACAGATGTGCTTTCCCGGGTTGTACCACCAAGGTGATTTCATTGGGCAGAGTCCAAGTAGCGTCACAGGACATATATTTGCATAATGTGATCTGATTGGCTGACGGATCCGTCGTGGCCAGAAAAGATAACATTTTCTCAACTTTTCAACGCAACGAACGGAGCCGACTTGACTGACGGAGCCACAATGCATTGCGGCTCAGCCCCATTCAAAGTCAATGGGATGCGTTGACGAACGCATCCAGTGGGCAAGAGGCGTAACGATGGTATTGTACTCATTTTTGGTAACGCAATTTACTATGCAATCATACTTGCCTTGTGTGTGTGTTGCTATTTGATGTTGTTTTGCGTGTTGCTATGTGATGTGTGTGTGCTAAAAACAACAGTTTACTGACATTGTCAGCAATGGGCTCCTTAGCATAACTGGACAGGAACCAAGATGGGCCAATTGCGCACACAGAAGCATGATTGCGAAATAATACTTTATAATACCGTGTATTGTATAATCTTGTTGTGCTGGCGAGCATATTATGAGTTAATGACATGACAATTTAACCTTTGCCCATACCACGTGGAAGCCAGGATTAAAGGAATAGACTTGTTTTTTTATTACTCACCCATTAATCACAGTGTGAGTCAGCAGAAAGGGGGCCTATTAGATCACCAGGGGCCGCCCTTTGCTCCGAGCCGTGGCTTTATAACGGGCCTCTCCTCAGTGGGGCCACAGTAGTCCAGCAGTGGTCCAGCGGTGGATGAGGCTGAAGCTCCTTGCATGGGAAGATGTCTCAATTCAGGGGCTGCCTCCTTCATAGACCGGACCGAGAACGTTGTTAGATGAGTGTGTCTATCCACACCGAACCCGTCTATCTCTATGGGTCTATCCACACTGAACCCATCTATCTCTATGAGTCTATCCAGACCGAACCCGTCTATCTCTATGGGTCTATCCACACCGAACCCATCTATCTCTATGAGTCTATCCAGACCGAACCCGTCTATCTCTATGAGTCTATCCACACCGAAACCCGTCTATCTCTATGGGTCTATCTCTATGGGTCTATCTCTATGGGTCTATCCACACCGAACCCATCTATCTCTATGGGTCTATCCACACTGAACCCGTCTATCTCTATGAGTCTATCCACACCAAACCCATCTATCTCTGAGTTTTCAGCAGCTGGTTCGATTTCGGTGAATTTCGGATGCCGAAAAAAACAAGCCAACCAAATGACTTTTGCTCACGCGATCAATAGATTTTTAAATTGAGTGGACAGGAGGAGGAGCAAAGCAAAGAGAGTGGAGAGGAGGAAAGCAAATTGAGTGGACAGGAGGAGGAAAGCAAAGAGTGAGGAAGCAGCTCACTGTCTTCCCTTGAACCATATACTAACCCCCTCTCTGTTCAGTCCAGTCATGAATGATGAAAACCCTTGCACACTTGAAATAACGAGCCCGTCTCCAGTGTGTGGAGTTGAGTGTGGGTTTATAAAAACGTATTTCTTATAGGCCACTACAATTCGTAACTTTTTGATTTCATTCCACCGCTACGCTAATTAATTCACTGCACTGTAAACACACACACATTTCGGTTGACTGCATGGAGCAATTATTCGTGTCGGTCTTGCACTTTAATGCTGCGGTCTTTGAAAGAAAGCGTATTTGTGCTTTTTGCTGATTGGCTGAAGAGAAACAGCGCCGTCCTTCCGTTCTAAAACCGCGCTTGCTGATTGGACGAGGGAGGTCCTTAGAAACCCCAGGCAGCAACCAGTTCACAGCGCTGCAACTTCCATCATTGATCTGAACTGGCCTGAAGACAGCCTTTTGTAAGCTATGATGGTGTACTTTTAGATGTAATGCACAAAGGTGTTTTGTTATCAGAGGTTTTTTTTGTTTGTTTTAATCTAATTGTTATTTGGGTTACTTCGTCAGTCTGTCCAAATATGTGTATGGTAACATTAGAATAGCAGCGTTTTTTAAACTTTTTTTTAAAGTCCCTCACCAATTTAGTACTCATGGCTCTCATCGACTATATAAGTATTATTTTCCTCTTCTGTTAAACGGCTCACTCTCTGCTGTCTGTTACAGGCTGCAGCACAGGACCCAAAAACAGCCACTTCTATTTATGACTTCTCAGCCACGGATATTGACGGCAATGTGGTGTCCCTGGAAAAGTACAGGTGAGGCTACCACTGTGTACACCCTGGAGCAGGCTGATACAGTGTCCTGTACCGCTGATCACTGTCCTTTTGTGCGATCTCAATCTCAATGAAGGGTTGCCTCTGCTAAGCTGTTGTAAAGGTCACACAGACGTGGGTTTATGTAAATGAAAAAAGAAGGAACTAATGCTCTGTCGTGTCTGTTGTACCCAAGAGAAAGTTGAAGGTAACAGGTTGACGCTGGATGCAGTGGAGAACTTGTTTTAAAACTTCCAGTGTTCATTTTCATGTCGTCGGTTATACAAAAGCAGGCCCTTTTTCTTATCTATGAAGTATGTAATGAATGAAGTCATGAGTGTTTACCTTGCCCAGAGATGTAACATGTAATATTCTGTAAATTATAGTAAATGTTAATTTGGTCTAAAATGGCTGAATAGTAAACTTTACACCAATTGTGTGTACGTGTAATACTAAGCATGTCTTTTGGGTGTTTTCAGGGGGGATGTTGTCATCATCACCAACGTTGCCTCTCGATGAAGCAGGACCCCATTAAACTACTCTCATTTTGCGAAGATGCACGCCAAGTACTCTGAGAGAGGTCTACACATCCTGGCCTTCCCCTCCAACCAGTTTGGAAACCAGGTAGAGAAGAAAAAATCTACATTCACCTTTGACCTCAGGGTTCCCAACGTCATTAAAATCCTGGAAAACATGGGATTTGAAAATGTTTTCCAGGCCTGGACATGTTTTGAGAAATAATGGCATAAGCTTTTGGAAAAGTAATGGAAATTCAAAACAATGGTCAGAATTGTATCATTTTTTGTACATTTGAAAATGTAAATTACAAGAGTTGTAAGGTGAAAATGGTCAATGTGTGACCAATTTCTTTAGTAGCGACACACTGCGGCGGTTACTATTTGTTGTGCGAGTCAAACTTTGAGCCACAGTAAAACTTTCAGAACAAGTTTACAATGTCATAGCATACAAAGTAAAGTAAAGCTTGTTTATTCATTACACCACTGAAATACAGACATCAAAATTTGGTTAGATTTATGTAAAAATCATAGAAAAGTTTTGAAATGTGAAAATGTTTGAAAATAAGCATGGAACCCAGTCAGTCATTTAAAGGGATCAAATACCGGCGTCCGGTGAAAATATTAAATATCGGTGACCATAAATGAATCAAGTAATAGAAGAATTGCTGGGAAAGAGATGATAAAAAAATCTATACCAGAGCTGGGAAATATCAATAAGCTAGGCTTTATAGTAATACAAGAGGTGGTGAAATTTCCTCATGATATTATGTTGGCCGATATATCCCATCACAGATTGAATACAGTTTTTTGTTTTTTTTCAGTCTTAAAGGCTGCCTTGACCGGTTTCATTTCACGATGGAAAGGAAATAAACAATAAATGCTACCTTATTTAGAGACCATGCTCCTATTACTCATCTGTGTTGTTGTAGACCAGGGATTCTCGAAGTGTGGTGCGCGGACCCCCAGGGGTGCTTTGTAATCCCTTTTATTTTAAATAAAAAAAACTATAATTTCTTTGTTTTTGATAGAAACGTAGAAGAAGACAGCCGCTGTCTTCTTCTTGTGCGCCGCGACCGGCTCTGGGTCGGCTTGGAAGGGTTTGGGGGCGAAGGTGGCCGGCGGCTTCGGCCTCTGGCTTTACAGTGCACCCCCCCGCTCCGACCTCGCCGCTTCCCGGGGCCGCGGACGCAGTATCTCGCTGCGCCTTCCTCCCCCCTCACGGGGGTCGGGGACGGGGCCCCCTCGCCCCCGGCGTGACTGTCGACCGGGACGGACTGTCCTCAGTGCGCGTCGCGTCGTTCAGGGCGGGGATCCGGCTCACGTACAACTGGCGCAAGGGGTCGGTGGCGATGTCGGCTACCCACCCGACCCGTCTTGAAACACGGACCAAGGAGTCTACGCACGCGCGAGTCAGAGGGTCCTACGAAACCCCGCGGCGCAATGAAAGTGAGGGCCGGCGCGCGCCGACCGAGGTGGGATCCCGTCCCCCTGTTTATCTGTTTCGGAGCCTATTCTCTTAATGTTGCGGATCGTTTGTAACTTCATTGCAATTGAATTCAATGTACTGTCGTTCTATTTTCCATAACCGTTGTGTTATAATGCTGCTATAGGTCCACGGTCATTTAATAGGCCTATTGCTGCAATTTTTCTTTTACGCGGCTGAAAATAACCGTAGGCCTACTTTCTGTCACTGAGCCGTGTCTGTCGCTCATCCTCTTAAAAGTGGAAACTTCTGCGTAGCTTTGTTGCATTATATTGAAACTTTGTTGATGTTGTTATTGTCATGCGTGTTCTGGTTATTTGCGCATGATTAAACATGTCTTTATATGGCGATAAAACAAAGCTTTGTTGCGTTTTTTTAAAGTTTTTTTTTAAAATGGGGATTGGGGGTGCGCCAACCCAGTTGGGATGTAGAAGGGGGTGCGCAGGAAAAAAAGTTTGGGAACCGCTGTTGTAGACTAAGCACCAGTACATTAAATCCTTAAAAAGCACATATTCAATCCTATTGTCTATACAGTTACAAGCTTATTTTCCTTGCCCCTTGAGAAGGGTTCAGGTTAGGGGGTGTCTGTGAAGGCCTTCGAGACTCCAACGGTGGTTAAGGGCAACAAATACAATGGAATTGACAATAATTCATAGCTTTTCAAGACACCCAAAGCGCTTTACATAGTGAGTGTGTGTGTGGGGGGGGGATATGACACCTCATCCACTCCCAGATTGTAGCACCCACCTGGGTGATGCACAGCAGCCAGTATGCGTCAGAACACTCACCACACACTGGCTCTCAAAGTGGAGAGGTAAGGAATGATGCAATCCAATTAGAGACCAGGGGATGATGAGGTGGCCATGTTGGTACAAGAGCCAGGTTGGGAATTTGGCCAGGACACCGGGGTTAGCACCACTACTCCTGTGATAAGTGCCATGGGATCTTTAGTGACCAAGGGGAGTCAGGACCTCGGTTTAACATCTCATCCGAACGACGGTGCTCTAGACAGGACAGAGTCCCCTTCTCTGTCCTGGGGCACTGGGGATATTAGGGATGAGCACCCCCTACTGGCCCTCCAACACCACCAGTGTGTTGTATGGGACCAGACCAGCCCTGCTTTTAGCTTCCAGAGAAACCAGCAGTGTGAGGCAGGTAGCCATGGTGTCTCATTAACGACATCTCTCTCTGTATGTGAAGGAACCCGGCACTGATGCGCAGATCAAAGCGTTTGCAGCATCCTACAAGGTCCGCTTTGACATGTTCAGCAAGATTGACGTCAATGGGGCCAATGCCCACCCTCTGTGGAAGTGGCTGAAGGAGCAGCCTAACGGCGGCGGCTTCCTGGGAAAGTAAGTGGTGGATGGAGGGATGACTGGAGTGGGGAAATGTGGCTATGGGTACCCTTAAATCTGTTGACAATTGTCTTTTATATGCTTACAATTGCCATGTGTGTTTTCTTTACATTTTATATTTGCAGTATCATTTTAAGCACTTGATTTTGCTTCTTCATGGGATTCTAACTCTGGCTATGTTTTCCCACCCACAGCCACATCAAGTGGAACTTCACCAAGGTAATGATTCAATATGTAAGGGATAATGCCCGACGAGGTCCTACTTGGGCCTGTTGCCAGCATGATTCTCTCACATACGTGATTTCTCTTTCCCTCACAGCCCCTCTGAGCCCCCCCAAAGGTCTGATCCTAGAACCCCCTGCTCTCTAGCCTGCATTGAGTGTATTTGGTGTATTTGTTAACCGCAAACAACCAAGCACCTAAACTGGTGAGATTTCTGGTTGTATGCCAGTCCATATCCTTAACACACAACCCTGATTCTCTCCCTTTCTTCTGTCTAGTTCCTGATCAACAGAGAGGGCCAGGTGGTGTTCAGATATGGACCCTTGGCTGATCCCATCGTGAGTAGAAAATACGACCGGCCCACTTTGAGCCAAGCCGACAGCTTTCTGGACCATGTTATTACAGGCACTTTTCCATAAGGGAGAGAAGCTTTGTTTTTACTCAATCATTTCCACTGACCTCAGGCACATTGTCACACTGTGAAAAGGGATGCATACTGAACTCATAGCTGATGTTATGCTGATAGCGAATCAAAGACAACCATTTCAAATGGAAAAGGAGACCCATTGATCCTCCAGTGGAATCCATTTGAAATGACTCCCATCCCTTCACTCACTACAACACTACGCTTTAGTTTGGAGCTGTACAGTGGGACCAAGTGCCAGTTGCCTGATTGTTAACATCATCCCAAGAGAAAGCTCAATCGATATGAACTGATCTCATCTTGCTTTCCTTTCAGGTGGTGGAGAGGCATGTTTCCCTTTATCTGTAATGGTGTGACGATGACTGACCTGATGCCCCCCCGGTGACCCTCTATATTCACCTCCCCTAACCTGCTCCTCTACCCCTCCAAGTACCAGTGGCGTATAGCTGGACTCTGCCCAGACTAGTGACGGTGTGTCTGTAAAGCCGCGCTGCGGAGAGGACATACCTGATGGAAACGGCGTGCAAACCTTCTGGGTGGACCCTAATGCTTTATTTCATTGGCGTATTGGTGGAGAAAAAGGAGTAACACAAAGTAGCACAACCAACTCTGTATCGGGAAACTCTAATGCGAAATGATCAATATTTAAATAAAATATTTAGAAAATAAATAGTTTAAAATAATGTTTGTATGTTTTTTGATTCTGCATTTGCATTTGGGGTGGCAGCTGATAATCCATTTTCCTTGTTGGTATGACACATTGACAGTTGGTAAATCTAATTTGAATTACTTTAAATGTGATACTGCAGAAAATGAACAGCGCAGCCATTGTCAATTGTACATGGTTCGTCATTTTGCCACCACACAATTATCTCCCACCATAGCACCATTTTAGCCACATGATGTCACTATTGTGTAAGTCATCCAAACCTCCACCTGCGCATGTCACGTCCGTGCTGTCATACCGCTCATCTCCACCGGGGGAGCAAAAACCCCATCTGATTAAAAGTAGTCCAGTGGCGTGCTAAAGCTTAGCAGTTGCAGCAGCACACGGAAACCATTCAAAGAGCTCTTATTTGCAACTGACGGGGATTATGTTTACTTCGTCTCGTGGTGCAAATGAACGGAAGAGGCTGAGTCTACTGTTTGTTTACTCAATGCTGTGGTGGGTGGGATGAGCACATCTCCACTGCTTCAAACTGGCATGCATGCTGTGTTAACCTCAGAGTTGGTGCAATTCAAAGGACTAAAATTGGGGGGGGGGGGGGGGGGGGGGTTGTGCAAAGGATATGAGCCATGTACTGCCTCCCATTATGAAGCATCGTCTTTTATTTGCTTTGCAAACATGTCATGGCCGCCTCCCTTCCTCCCTCACTGCACATCATAAAACATGAATAATTGCAAACATATTACAAATTGTTAATTGATAACTCCACCCCCCACAACAACACAAAACAGGTGTACAAATATTTAAATTAAAATAGCACACACAAAAAAAACATGTTCCCTGTGATGTACAAAATAATTTGAAATCCCTTTTTCTGGGTTAAAGTTTTCAGGAAGCAACTCGTTGCAATCCGAGTGCCACACATGGCTTCCTAAAACAATTACACAATGCTTCTTTGGAAAGAAAAGGACCCATGACTTGTATTCTTTCCATGAATTGCAATATAAACAGAAATGAGAACGCAGCCCCTTTGGGGTCAGTTGTTTGCATATATTGAGGACAAGTTGTGTACACCCCAATGCAGATGGCAGACTTAGTTTAGCCCTCAGCTTGTATGAGTGACATGATGTTGCGGTCCTCGTTATACAAGCAGTAGATACTTTCTTAGATTCTTTGATGACGTTCACATGTCTAGTATTGTAGGCTAATCCTATAGAGAATCCGCAGACAGCACATATGTATGTGTTGTCACAATGCAAGGTCCAAATACGTTTGATAACTAACGAGTCATTGATAACAGGAAACATGTCTATATATAGCCGATTGACTCAGACCAACCATGCAGACAGAACCTCGCTGGGAGCATCTCAGAATGAAAACACCAAGAACGGCTCCCTCGTTCACCAAACCCACAAACACACACGACTCAATCTGTGTTTGTGAAACAGAGACATGTGCTGTGGGGTTACGCCCAACTAAATGGAGGAGTGATGATTCAGGCCCAATCAATTTTAAATTGCCATATTAATATATTAATACTGATGCACAATTCCCTTGTACTATTTTGATTAAATAATTCAGAAGAGCAATTTAAAGTGACAATCAACACTATAAAGCAAGGAGAGAAGGGCTTAGCAATCACAGTTTGCAGACAGGCAGACATATCCCCAAATGCCTCTTCCTCTGGACTCAAAACACTGACTTGTTATTTGAATTCATTAATGGCATGAAGAAGCCTCTCCCATTCAGTAGCTATGAGATCGTTGCATAAGTATACATTTGTAGGTGGCACAGTAACCACCGCAAACTAGTATGCCATCAATGGAGTTGTCTGACTCACTTATCTACAAATGAGCTAAATATTGTTCAAGCATGATTACAATAAAACAGAAAATATTATTTACATACATACATACATACATGCATACAAAATACCACAATAAGAACAATGTGCATAAACCTCAATGTTCAGCCTTGCTGCATCATGGATAAGAGTTTCCTTTGGAAACTTGAGTTGACACTTCATAATAAATGCACTAAGAATGAACCAATACAATACACACGACATCAAGTGAAGAACGGCACATAAGGAGGAACTTAGACGAAAGTAAAACACCAACAGAGGGTGACCCATGAATTGAAATCAAACAAAACCTCTAAAGCCTAATTAGAGGTGCCACATTTTAAAACACTGGCGAGATCTACAACAGAAAAAAAACACGTGTCCCTAATGTTAGTTTTCTAGAAATTAGAAATAGCACCAGACAGCAGGAAATTAATATAAAATATCTTCTGGTTTTCTTTTACAACATAATATCCAATGACTGGATTGATGAAGGCTGTATGCTGGAATCCGACGGAGCTGGTTTGGATTAATCAGGTCTCTTACATAGAGAATACACCAGATATAATCCACTTCACAATACCAACAACTGCTGCTACACATAAAATGAGCAGTGGCTGCTACAAAACTAATCAACAGACAAATAATTCTTCCATTTGTCCTGTGAAGCACAAAAACACACAGACAAACATGATACGTCTGTGGTACGTCTGCTCATCCTGTGCCAAGAAAACCATAAGGATTCTCCTCAACACAAATCCAGTGGCAATATCAAATTATCTCACTCTTTGTTGGTATAAAACATGTAATAAAATAAAAAATGACTTGATAATAGAGGAAAACAATGTAGGGGAGTGCATGAGTGTGAGACATGTGCATGTGAGGCGTCTCCACGTATGGTGAGACACCGTCATGTTCACAGTGCTTGATTGCACCATCTCTTGCTTCAGAAACACTTACCCTTCTGAGATAAGGACATGTGAGCCTTTCTCATTCATTTAAAAAGGACTGATATAATCAGATGAGATTGTGGGGAGTAAAAAGGTTTTATCCCTCAGAACACATCAGAGATGTGATGGGGATAGATTTTTTGCCTTTGTGGATGAGTAAAGGGTAAAATCAAAAACTATAAAAATAGGATATTTAAGTACATCATTCAATAATTGATTATTGAAAATAATTTGCTTTATTTCAAATGGACTAAGTAGGCCACTATGGATAAAGGGAACATTTTAGGATCATAGTGATAATAATGTCCACAGACTGTTCCCAGGTCTCTGAACACTAACAGGCTCTAGGCTCTGTGCATGTACTATACATGTGTGTGTGTGAGCGTTATTCAGTGCCTCAGCAAACGCTGTAGTAAAGGGCCAGAAAGTTTGACGTAGAAGTGCAGCTGGCGACAATGGATGCAATGAAAAACAGCATGTCAAAAGAAAAAGTGCTGATGGAATTGATGAATTGAAAATAACATTAGATATATCCACGAGTGCTTTTGGTTAAAGTCCATCGGGCATTGATTTCACAAGAACTCGCGCCTTGGGCGTTAAGGATACCAACATTCTCTGTGCTCTCCACCTGATCTCATACAATACTCTCATCTGCAGACTTCAACAGTTTGGTTGACACCAGGGAATGCTGGGTAGTATGAGACCCCTTGGCATCGGGGATGAGCAGTCGTACTTTCTGATTGGTTCTCCTCCATTCAGAGTAAAGCTGGCAGTGGTAGCGGAAAGACACCTGCCATGGACAGACGAGGAGCAAAAAGAAAGACAGTGAGTTTCCTTCATTTGTTCAAGTTCTACATCCTTTCAAAAATCGGTTACCGCAATTTAAACTGATCAACACCAAACTAACAAGCAATTTGTCAACTGCTGCTATTTAAAATGAAAGAAGTGAAGCATGTGTACAAATAGACCGCAAGCTGAAATCGGTTTGTAGTGTACGGCAGCAGAGAAAAGGAACAGTTCATATCAGTGGCCATCTTTTCCTTTTCCTCATTCTAAATTCGTTCTGCACAAGTCACGTGTTTCCATACAAGTGTTTGCTTAACAATGCGTGTCAAGCAACAAAAGGCTACTATAGCTCACTTCCCATATGGCTAACAAGCCCATAGGCGAAACAATCATGGTTCCTGATGCAACATTACATGTTTGCCACACCATCCAACCCATGAGTTCTATTTTAATCTTTCTTTTGCCAGTTAGTACAGTGATACTGAATAGTTTTTAACCAATTTAACATATTTTATATTGTCTGGAGATTAGTGATTTGTAATTACAAGAGTGCATGTAGCCACAATAACCAAACTATCTGTAGCCACAATAAGCAAACTATCTGATTCTTAAGGAACTCGGCTTCTTGTGGCTTTGTTCAAGGTCCCATACAGTGTATTGACGCGAAAGTCTTGTGTCCATACGAGCTTCAGCGTGTCTTACTAGAGTCCAGAGGACGTAGATGGTGAAGAGGGCGATGGTGAGGGCGATGAGGCCCACAGCCTCCAGTCTGCTCTTCAGCTGCAGGTGGTCCTGAGCGCCCCTAAGGCACAGCCAGCCTGAAATGGCTGCCAGGGGGGTGATGAAGAGGAAGCAGACCATGTCACAGAACAGGGTCCTCTTCTCGTTTCGAGGACCTGGGTCCCGCAGCCACTGTAGAAAATAGGGCTGAACAATTAATATTATCGAAATCACAATATGGCCAAGTGTGTAAATGTACAAGTGTGTAAATGTGAATTTATAACACCATTATAAATGAAGTACTGCAGTAATGCAGAGATGCCCTGGCCTACACATTTTTTTCTCCAGATGTAAGAAAACATGTTTGTTTGGTACAGACCCCAACAAACTTCACATCATGATTTTAATCGTTTTTTTCAGTGAAAATGAAAATTGTGATGCAAAAAATATCATTCCCATATACTAATAGTAAATCATAATGCAATCGCAATATCTGTCAAAATAATTGCAATATGATTTTTTTTACCATAGCGTTCGTTCAGCCCTTTTGGAAAACACAAAGGACACAGTGACTGAAGAAATGAGGATGTTTTCCAAGGACGCACAAGGAGATGTACATATGGGGAAAGGTATAAAGGTGGAAGGAACTGACTTAAGTCATTCTGAGGGGAAAATACATCACAAGTGGGTGAAACCGGCTGGATAGGGCTAAGGGGCGGGGATACTGGGTCGGGGTGAGAGGTGTAGCCACGTGGAGGGGGGCGTTGACCTGGGTTACCTCTGTGAGGGGTCGGGGCCGGCGCTCGACGGTAAACTCCGTGTGGCAGAGCTCACAGTAGCTGGTGTTAGAGGAGGAGAGCCACCTCTCCAGGCAGCTCTTGTGCACAGCGCCCAGGGTGCCCGTGCAATCGCAGGGAGCCAAGAGGCTTTCGCCACCGCCTCCCTCGTGACAGATGCGGCAGATGGGGCCGTCGCTGGGAGGCAGAACACAGGCACTCTCAGAATCATTCACATCGCAGACCCCGTCATACAATAGTTATGTTATTACAACCCAAGCCCATAGGGCAATGCCTAGACGACGTATAGCCGACATGAAATAGAAGCAGCATGTCCGGTAAAACATACAACAAAAATTCATAAATTGACACAGTAAAGTCATGAAAAAAATAACAAAATACTCAGCACTTTTCATTTGTCAAGTACTTAATTCACACAGGCGTATACAAAAATAGGCTTTTCGATGTGGTTAAGACAACCAGAAAACATGCTATATCGTGATATACATCGTTATCAAGATATTAAATGACCTATATCGGGATAGAAGATTTTGGCCATATCGCCAAGCCCCGAGTCCACCTTTTGCATGAATTCTGTATTCTGTAATTCTGTACCTTTGTGAGACCAGGGGTTTGAGGACGGTGGACAGCAGCCCCCCATCTTTGGCGGTGACCTGTGTGACATACTGGGCCTGGCACCCATCGCCGCCCACGTCCTCCGCGCTCTTCGACAGGGCGCCGTTGCCGCTGGCACAGTCGCAAAGGGAGCCGGGCAGGTGACAACATTCCCCCGTTGTCATGGTTACACCTTCCCGAGGCACCACCACCACCACCACCGCAGGTGGGGTTGGGGGTGGGTGAGGGGAGGGGAGTTTAGGGTGAGGGACGGCTGTGTGGGGGGGAAACTCTGCTCTCTCCCACGGGTGGGATGGGTTAGGCCCAACTGTTGGGGAGAAGAAGTTGGGAGAATAATAAAAGCACATGGCCCACACTGACTGCCTTTTGTGTTATGGCAAGAGACCGAGGTGACCAATTAAATATAAAAGGAGACAATACACTGTCTGTCCTCTTCCTGTCACACCAAAAGTTTTTTTTAAATATATATATATTTTTAAAACTAGCATGCAGCTCTTCTCTCTACAGGTAATTTGACATAGCGAGTCAACTAAGGCAATCTTAGTCATTTACATTACGTACATAACACAGAGGGTGTTTGTGTGAGAGAGAGCGAGATAGAGAGGTGTGTGTGTGTGTGTGTGTGTGTGTGTGTGTGTGTGTGTGTGTGTGTGTGTGTGTGTGTGTGTGTGTGTGTGTGTGTGTGTGTGTGTGTGTGTGTGTGTGTGGGTGTGTGTGTTGTCAAGCCATGCACTGGTGTCTGGAGCACAACAGACAGATGTATACATGTACCACGAATGGTTAAATTGTACAGTAACACAAACATGAAATGAAGTATGTTCACGTTGACAGTATCACGTACTACTTCCACTACATACCCACTACATACCAACTACATACCAACTACATACATACTACATACCAACTACATACCTCCTACATACCGTGCCACAAATCCTCACAGCTGTGTTGTTAGCTAGTCGCCTGCTAGCATTAGCAGCAGAGCTATTTAACTGAGCTGGGTGAGAAACAAAAAAGGAGAAATAATTACCTCGAATTTGGCTCCGTTTTCATGTTTTGTCTGTGTCTACGGTACTACTTTAACATGACACGTGTGTAATGCCGGCGGTGAAGGCTCTGTCGTCTGAAGGCATCGGCTAAGACGGCTAACAACATCGCTAGCTGGTGCTCAGCTGACAGCACACAACAGCAGGTCGGTGTTTTCCTCAGACTCAGCAAAGGGCGCTTTAAAAAGGCCGAGCGGCGACCCAAGGGTCCGAGCGTACGGTGGGCGTGGCCTCTTGCCGCTGCCGACCAATCCGTGTGCCCGCCCGCCGCGCGTTCCGATCGGTGATTGGTTGCTGAGGGAAAACAGGCACCGCCCACTTGGACGCTCAGACCCTTGGATCTAAGCCACTACACCCCGTTTTACCCCTAATACTCGGCAGGCAACACATGGTATTCATGGTCGAAGGGACAAGGACAACAACAACAACAACAACAACCAATTTCCTTAATGGTGGATGCAGTGTAACTGTAACTTTATTGTTGAACGGTGAATCTTGTGCAGGATCATACACTCATAGTAGGGGGGTGACCTAAAACCGTTGCATGCTTGGATGAATGCATATGCAACAATTGCATGTAGGCCTACCATTTAGGAGGTTAACCCTTAATGTGAAGACAATATATTGTTGTTGTGACGATTTAAATACAAACACGTCTGCATCGAGGCTGGTGCTGAGCCACATTGTAACCCAGGATTAGGAGGAAATGAAACTCAACATATGATCATTCATATGATGGTGTGCGACGTGCGTCCATTATTCATATTGCGTTTTTCCTGGTAACCCAAAGGCAGAAAACACACATCATCAGAGCTGTATTTCCTGGGAATAGGCCAGATGTAACATTTAAACAATAAAACAAAGGCATTAAACTATCCATGTAACGTTACGCTCCGCTAAAAACCCGGACATGCGCACACGGTTCAAACAGTTTAACTGTGGGAGAAATTGATCATTGTAAAAACGAGATACATTTTTTTTTATTGTGTTTGGTGTGGCAATCAATGAGGAACAGTTAATCCACTTTGATGACGACGACATACCGCCAACAAAACCGCATCACCCTTCACATAGTCACAGTCTCACATAGTCCCGGTCGGCGTCACAGGGGAGGTGGGGTCCGTCCCCCCACCTACGCCCGTGGTCCACACCCTAAACACGGTCTATGGGTCCACACCTGTTGCGGTGGACCCGCCCTGCTGGGCCGGCATGTCGCTGGGGAACAGCTGGGGAAGTACAAGAGCGAGACCGAGACGAGAACATGCAAATTCCTGGCATGCTGAAGGTCCTGGACCCCTGGAGGTGCAGGGGGGTTATGCTGTGATGGATAAGCCCTACTGACCCAGACCTGTGTCCTCTGGGGTCTCCTCTGTCCCAAACCTACTTTAATATGTGTTTCGATTTCGATGTGACATAACGGTATACGGTATACCGCCGACTGAAATGATTGGACAAGGAATGGAAAGTGATGTTTCTATTGCATTATGTCTTTACAAGACCGGTTGCGCTTTGTGTGTGACTCATCCAGTACCCATTGGATGACAATAAAAACCCGTTGTGGTGGTAAAAGGTTTTTCAAAATTAAGCAAAATTATTTAAAAAAATGAAATTGAAAAACATGCATCTGTGATATCACCCTCATGTTGGCAGTAATTGAATTCATTTCTTTGGTATTTATGCAAACGCATGCTGTCAAGGATTTAAAAAAATGAACCGGCTGTTGGGATGTTTTAGTCCCACTCACAACTAGTCATTCAATCGGGTCGCTACCGGTCCCCCGGTTGTGGCTCGTCGTCGGCCACACAACCTGCATACACGGCCCCGCGAGAATTAACAGAATCGAAGGAAAGCTCTGAAGCAAGAGTGCCCATTAAAAACACCCCAGCTCCCCCGACGCTGCATGAGGTGAAGAACAGGAGATAAACTAGAAAACAATCAAACTCTAGATTTGACAAAGATCCTGTCACCATATCACCGCAGGGTTTCATTTCACAGAAGAAAAAAAAAGAGAAAACTTGCTATTTGGAGTACAAAATGACAAATTCTTCACGATCTATCGCCAATCCCGCAAAAGGACTAGGTCATACAATCGCTGTCATTATACACTCTTCAAATGAAAATGTGAAAAAAAAGAAAACGAGCCAAAACAGAACGTCAAACAACCTCGCTTTGACCTTCAGATAATTTTTTTTTACACGTAGAGGTATAGACAGTAGGAGTCAAAATGCTCAAGAGCAAAGCGGACACGAAGGGAAGAAGGAGGTTTCAGGCGGAGTCGATCAGCCAATGATGATGATGATGATGATGATGATGATGGAGGTCACAGGCTTTGGCAGCAGGGGAGCTTGTTGCCCTTCTGACTGTCGGTGGTGGGAGGGACACTGATGTCCACCACGTTGTTGCCTGGAGACTCGTCATGTGCAGATCTGTCTGCCATCTGCTTCTGTGACACGATACGGTAGATTTCTGTACAAAGAGACAAGGAGGAGGATATTACAGAGGAACGTACAGTATATAAATGCACACACGGTAGTATATTTTTTAGCAAAGTATACCATTCCTACCTGTTAAAATGTTCTTAAAAGCTTCTTCTACATTCGTGGAGTCCAAGGCGGACGTCTCGATAAACGACAGTGTGTTCTTTTCTGAGGTGGACGGAGACAAAAAGGCAGGTTTTGAGTCAACTCAGGCAGTTCAGTCTTTTGACTCAATCGGGTTCAAGTGGCTGCCTGTCATTTCCCCCAGCTGCCGGAGCAGATTTACCTGAGAAAGCGTGAGCCTCGTCCGTGGGCACGGCCCGCAGGTGGCGCAGGTCGCTCTTGTTGCCGACCAGCATGATGACTATGTTGTTGTCCGCGTGGTCCCTCAGCTCCTTGAGCCAGCGCTCCACGTTCTCGTAGGTCAGGTGCTTAGCGATGTCGTACACCAGGAGAGCCCCCACCGCCCCGCGGTAGTATCTGGAGACAAAGGAAGGAGTTGTGAAATACGTGACACATGATAAGTCACTCTGAGGAGTCAAGCAGCCCTTTGTTTTGTGGTCGTTTTTCAAGACTTGTGTGAAATGTACGGCATATGTCATCGCGGACACAGTAGACACCGAGTCCAAACTGTATCTATTGGAATAATAAAGTGCATCTTAATTCATCCATATCGGTAGCAAAATTGTCATCGACATAAACAAAACCTAATCAAACCAACTCACGCTGATGTGATGGCTCTGTAGCGCTCCTGGCCGGCCGTGTCCCAGATCTGGGCCTTTATCATCTTGCCGTCCACCTGGAGGCTGCGGGTGGCAAACTCCACACCGATGGTGCTCTTACTCTCCAGGTTGAACTCATTTCTCGTGAAGCGGGACAGCAGGTTACTCTTCCCTACTCCCGAGTCGCCGATAAGGACAACTAGAGGAGCAGAACACAACACACATCAATATAACACACACACACACACACACACACACACACACAGGGACACTGATACTAACAAGTATGTGTTATTATGTGGCGTTCAGATGCACTCAACGGAAGTTAACCGGTCTTGCCCCATTGCTCTGATAACTTGTTGACGTGCCTGTTTCCAAGGGTGTCGTTTCGCAATTGCCGCAAATATTAGCACGCCGCCAAGGGTACATGGGCGTTAATGCTGCAGCTTTTGCCATATTAGTCACCGCTTTGCAACTGTACATGAATTCTCAAAACACACACACACACACACACACACACACACACGCAGAACCACTAGCACGGGAAGGGGGCTGCAGCAATGACCCCCCCCCCTTCCGTCGGTCGTAAATCGCCAGCCCGTTCTCATCCCATTCTCATCCCTCAACTCGTAATATACTGACGATTTGTCACGCCCCTAGACGTCTGATACTGACGCAAAAGGTACCCTCCCGCGTCTGTGTGAAACGATCTGGGTTCTCATAAACCCGTTTGCGGTGGTAAGAGACGAGCAGAGTCTACAGCGTCCATTCACTCCAATAATAACCCGGTCACGGGGATAGATTACCCTAACCCTAACCATAACCGCAACCCTAACCATAACCCTTTTTGGAGTGAATTGTTTCACAGTAGACTGCGGACGCTGTAGACTCTGCTGTCTCTTACCACCGCAAACGGGTTTATGAGAACCCCCAGATCGTTTCACACAGGCGCGGGAGGGTACCTTTTGCGTCAGTATCAGACGTCTAGGGGCGTGACAAATCGTCGGTAAATTACGAGTTGGGATGAGAACGTGTTGAAATCGCGCACCCAGCCCCCCCCCCCCCCCCCCCCCCCCCGTCGGTCGCAGCCCCCAGCCCCCCTCACATGAAACGGGTTCCAGCGCGCCTGCACAGAACCGCTCCGCCGATGAACCGCAATGAGCGCGCGCAGCTTTTGCCGTCAGAAAAGTAAAGTGCGCGCGCCGCGAGACCTCAGCCACGCGCCTCCTCAACTTCCCCCACCTGGGGGTCACGAGCATCCCATAATGTCAAGGAGACGAAGAAGAAGAAGAAGAAAAACAAAAACAAAACGAGCAACTGCGGCTCGGAGACGTCACTCGCCGTATTCCCGTTGCGGCGGTCCGGACCATGACATAACAAAGTCCATATAAAACACTACAAAAATAAAAGAAAGAAAAGAAAAAAAACGACGACAGCTCGCGTGTCGTTTTCGCGAACAGCCACACTGCGACGCTAATAGGTTAGCGGCGTCCCCCCAAACCCGGATTCCATCAGTCTGGACTTGGCGCTACCCCTTAGCATAGTCGGAACCGACACCTAGCCTAGGCTACGCTAGGCTAGCGTGGTTCGGACCACCCCCCCACCCTTTTTATGTCTAATCCACCCCACCCCCCCCCCCCCCCCGTTTTTCCCCCCTGTATGTACACGTAATAGCGATAATCTGCGTTAGCTAGGAGCTAGCTGCTAGCCGGCTGCTAGGAGACTTCCTCGCCCCTGGTTACGGTGCTGTCACCTAACTTCACCAAAAAGTTCGTGTCGCTTGCTTTGCGTCTTTTGCAAGACGACTTACCTTTGAACAAATAGTCGTATTCGTCATCACGGGCTCCCATTTTTTAGACGACAGTTTGTTGTTGTTGTTGTTGTTGTTTTCTGTTTTAATAAAGTGCCACTTCTGAAGCGGATAACGGACTCCTCTTGTCCTGCCGCTCACTACGGTCCGCCGGCCGGGCAGGAACAGTATGAGGAAGGGAACGCCCCCTCACGCTTGAGTGACAACCGATTCGGCCAATCGGGAGTGCCTGCATATTGACTGACGGATACGTCGACCAATCACAGGCAACGCTGTGGCTGGTTTTCTATCATATTGTGGTTTTCCATCGGTGTTTTTTGTTAGGTGCAACTTTCAGATCAGGCATTGGCCTCATGCCTGACGAACGTCTCCCATGGTTTATGGAAATCCACTGTAGGGAAGAACAGATAAAAGATGTGGTCTGAAGCCTTCATCAATTATTTAATGTCCAAATACACCATGGAGTCATTTGCAACAACTCAATATCTTAAACCAATGACAGTGGTAAGTCCTCTCGGGGGTGTAATGGATGCCCTATATTATTAATGCAATTGAATGATAGGGATAATGCAACTCAATCCATTGTAAACTAACATATCACAGTTAAATGTCATTATTATAATTTCAGGATGGCTATGGTGACTATGGTAGAATGACATTTGTCATCATCTTACTCGACTGTAGCGCCCTATGCTTTTTTCTGCACTGTTACTAGATTCTGCAGAAGCAGTTCATATCCTGCAGCTTACTAGGGCATGATGGTGTCAACATTTCCATCCTTCTTCTGTAATCAAATGAGCAGGATTATTAATAAACTTTGAAACAGAGCACATCCGAACCAATACTACTGAACATATGCAGTAGTTGAGCTCATGCATGCTATCTTATGTTGGCTGCAGATGTTTTTCTGATGTGTTCATTTGTATTACTTTTTAATTATTATTTTTTTTAAACCCTGGCTGCAAACCAAATTCCCCACTAGCGGGACAATAAAGATTGACCTTGAACTTTAACTAGTTTTGACATTGATTATATATTGTTGATGTTGAATGGCATTACCCATGGCACCATGGAGACAGAGGCCTTGTAGACCCTTCTCAGGGGCAGCGAGTCGGCTGGTGACGGTGGCCCGTCCTTCTGTGCACCTGCTGAGCGGGATGGTCGCTCACTTGGCTCATGAGATTGCATACTGTGTACCTGTTCACGGACCACAAGCAACAAACACATGCATAGTTGCACATGCATTGCTAGTGCATGCCCCCTCCCCTGCCTCCTACACACAGATCAGGATCCAAAATGCCTTTTGACCTGCCAGAGTGGGGAAATCTACTGGCCAAGCAATCATTGTAATATGTAACCCTGACACACATGTATCCACATTTCAAATCATAGTGGTACAACTTTAGTAAGTTACTTACATAGTACAATTGAGTACAATTGGTGTATTTCAACGCTCTCACCAGCTCCTTCCATGGTTTGGTTATGTCCAATACCTTTGCTAACTCTTATTTCTCTTGCCAGCTCTGCTCTCAGGGGGTCCAGTTCTTCCTTTTGCTCAGCTTTTCTCAGGGAAAAGTCCCAGCTCCCAGCTGTGGCTGCAGTGCAGCAGGTCCGCCTGCAGGTGGTGCTGGACCTCCGCAAGATCCTTCTGTCTCATCCTGAGACTTTGCAGGACACCTGCCTTCTCTTCTGTTTGAAACTTTAGCTGCTGCCTAACATAATTGAATTGTTTGCGAAGCCTCAATGTAATTATTAATAATACTACTACGTGGTGGACAAGCAAATACTTACCTGAGGTCCTTGATCGTGTCTTGCAGCTCTTTCTCAAAAACTGTAACTCTCCTGTTCTCAAGCAAGTGCAAGTTTGCACTTGCTTGTGCTTTCAGCAACTTGGTGTTCAGCTCAACAACTTCAAAGAAAGAAAGGAGGTTAAAAAAACACACACAACCATCAACATGACATTTTTTCGTTTTTTTTTTTCATTTAGTCGTTGATCGACTAAACAGTTCGACAAACCATACATAGTCCTAAACTATGTGAATGCTGCTTTGATTAATGGTTTAAGTGCCATAGGCTACTATATATTATAAATTGCCTACAAATGTATAGAACATGCTGACATTTAAAGTAATATATGACATTGTCAGACATACATGGTTTCAATATCCACACAGCATATAAATAGCACAGGGGGGGCAATGGTCGCTGTCCTGGTGGTGTCTGATGATCTGGTGCAACCACTATGGGCGCCCTTGTTCTCATGCTCTGCGGGCTGAAGAGAGAAGTGAAGGCCGCTTACCACCGTCTGATGTCTGCTCTGAGCGTCGTTCAGCTCTAACGTTAAGGCTTTGTTCTCAACAAGCATGTCAGGTCAGTGGGGATCAGATAGCTCTGCAGGTCTTCCTGTTAAGATAAGATAAAAAAACAACAACCTTTATTCATCCCCCGGAGGGAAATTCATTTGTCATAGCAGCGACAGAAATGAGAATGAAACAAAGGAGAGGTACAGTAAGAGTACAGAACCAAACCAAGATAATAAGAATAAGAATATAAATAAAAAGGAACTGTCTAAAATCTGTCTAAAATGTTTTCCAATAACGTTTAGGGCTTTATTAACCTTCACACATTATATAGGTCAGATATAAGTCAATAATTGTATTTGTAATCAAATTGTAATCCATACCCACCGCGATTGTCAACGGGGGGGGCCTATCACATTTTTAAAAGTGGTGGGGACAAAATTCAAATTATAAATAGTGGTGGGGACATGTCCCCCCCGGCCCCCCCGTAATCTACACCTATGGGTAGAGCTCACCTTGCAGTTGTGTTCAAAGTGTGTCTGAACCTGAACGATGATTCGGTTAATCAAAACAAAGAAAACTCCCACAATGACTATGATGAGGTACAATTTGCATGCATTAAACAACAACGTCGCTCACCATTTGGCACACTTGCCACACTGGAGCATCTACTATGTCCAAGGGCCCTCAGGAGAGATGTGATTCCCAAGCCCCTGAAAATAAAACGAGTCATAACATGCTACCAATCCAGCTCAAAAGGCTCATATAATAAATCAAGTACATATATATATATATATATATATATATATATATATATATATATATATATATATATATATATATATATAAGTCAAGTATATATATATACATCATATATGTATATATATATATATATATAGAGAGAGAGAGAGAGAGAGAGAGAGAGAGAGAGAGAGAGAGAGAGACACACACACACACACACAGGGACGAAATGGGACCAAAAATGGTTGGGGACTTTTTGACCCCGTGCATCGTACTGATGATTATATACAAGGTCAAAATGTTGAACAATAAATAACATACTATGTTGTCCACCGGCTGGTTCGGCCTACATACATGATTTATACTGTTTGTTATTTATTCTCTAAGGACACATAGCTTAGTCGGCCCTATGGCGTAACCTGGCTATTACTAGAGTGGGAAGTTTGTAGCCTCGTGAGACCATCCTGATCCTAGATTTATAAACAGAAAAACAAAAAAGCACAAAATGATTCATAGACAGAACGGCTTTATTTTTTTTTTGTATTCAATCAGACCGAGTCCAAACACACAGGCCATCTATTTATCATCGTGTATAAATAGATGAATATACACAGATATACATAAATACACGTCAGATATGCATATTCATTTTTAAAACATGCTATGTCTCTGTAAAAGACTCTCCCTAAGATGAGGGCACATGGCGTTGAAAACACATACACGAACACAGCTGAACAGTCGGAAGAACCCCTATTGATTTTGCATGTACAGTAAATTGGACACATTTCTCTCATTTTTGAATATCTTACAAAGCAACAGCTCTGATTTATGGACCATAAATATAGCTGTATCTCATTTAACACATTGAAGATATGATACAGTAAATTATGTAGATCGCAATCATTTCTTGCCAGCAGCAAAAAAATAAAACAAATAAAAATAATATTCTCCAATTAAAATGGAAAATATATTTATATATCTTTGTATATGTATTTATAATCATATGTACACATTCGTAGGAGCACAACAATCGAAAAGAAAAATAAATAGAACAGCACAGGTGGAAAAATATAAGTGACAGGCTTATTTTGCATTTATCCAATAAGGCAATTAAAATGAACTTAAAAGCTAAACTGTACAAAATATTGCTGCTATGGGCTCCATGTGATGCAAACAGATTACAACTGGCCACTGCACGTCATGAAGATGAAAATATCGATTTTACAACGTCAGACATTGACTTCCCTTGACACAACTCACGTACCAACTGAGGAAAAGTGTTCACACAGGGTGACTGAAATAGCTTTTTTTTTTGTTTTGTTTACATAATCATAACTTCACTCAACTCAACTTGAGAGTCCTTTCCACGTCAGCCACAGAGATTACAGTAAACACTAATTCTAGAATGATTGTGATTGACTTCACTGTTACACACACCAAAAAACAAACCGCCGTCTGCACAACAGCCCAATACAATTTTCCTTCCATAACTGAAAAATTAAGCTGTGATGGCTTCGGTAAAACGAGTGATGTTGTGGATCATTTGGCCTCGAAAAACAAGTTCACCTTCATTTTGTTCCCCCTGCAGATGCAAACATTCACATTCTCCACAAACGTCGTACGTCTCACCGAGTCACACACTGCACCGATGAGATTGACCCAAAATACTACAACTGTTTTGCTAAATCTAGAAATATTTCAAATGTCATCCATCCAATAAATTGTTTCTTATGAGGTTGGAGGACAGCCAGTTGTAGGTAGATGATGTCCATATTTCACAATAAAGTGACAACTACAGGACTCAATAAAATTGTAAAATGATTAGTTTGAATCTGTCCGAACAGATTCACATTGGAAGACATTGATCATTGATAACTGATTGACAATGTCTACTTTCTTAAGTGAGTCATGACTTTCTTTTTTAAATGTGCGTGTTGTGAAAACATTTTTATATTCAAATCACATAAATATTAGATGAATATACAAACCAACACAATTAAGATTCTCGACTGCGCTAAAATATGAAAAATGTAATAAAAAATGTTTTTACAGATACTGAAAAATGCGTTTAACATAAAGGAGACAAGCTCTCTGTTGAATGAGTACCAAGGCTGGAAATGACCAAAACCCAAACAACAAAACAAAAATAAATTAATCTTCACAGTAGTAAAATGTCTGAAAAAAAAAAAAAATACAATAAGACGATATATAAATTAAGGTGATATCATGAAACAATTTGATTACATCTGATATAGGAATGTGAGACTGGCAGAGATGTCCAGGTGTGTTGATTGAGCAAACAGACGAGACCAAACACAGCCTTATGTGTGTGGATCCTGCTTCTTACACGTTTAACATTATCATCATTATTATTATGATTATTAATATTATTCTTATTATCTCTGGAGGCTGGGTGGCGGGGGTGTGAGGATACCGCCGATGTCATCACAGAGGCTCCTCCCACTCGGCCCTCCGCTGAACAGGTTTTTAACTGTGATCCAGGGACCGTTGGCGGGGTCTGAGCATCAGTCATATATCCATTACTCCACTCCTCTCGCTCAGAGAGGATCTACTTCTGTAGAGAGAGAGAGAGAGAGAGAGAGAGAGAGAGAGAGAGAGAGAGAGAGAGAGAGAGAGAGAGAGAGAGAGAGCATAAGATAAATTTGTTTAATCCTATAGATGTGATGAGGGAAAGCATCACAGATTCCCAATGCAGGGCAGGCATTGCACAAACTACTGAACCAACCAGCACAGAACGTCACAGACCGCTAGAACAGCACAGAGAACACCCACTATTCAAAAAGTATTGTCTGGTTAATTGTATTCATACGCAAGGAAAAGGATTCACTCAAGTGCTGCCAGAAAGAGAACGTGTTTTACTCGTATGACTCCTCAAATTAGTCGCTAAACTGGAGTCATGACACAGATTTAGTGTGTCTGAATATTGGAACGGATACTCGGTCGATACAAAACGAGGAAGACAAGAAATCAATGGTCTTCATCGCCTTGTTATCCGAGAACTACACCAATGATGTGCAGCCTCGTTCCACCCAATAGATTGACCGATGCACACCCGCCTCGTGGGAGAAGTGACTTCAATGAGCCATGCAGTGTTGTCTGGAGAACTAGAATAAGAAACACAGAGACCTGATGCAGGCAGACAATAGGGCGGCATACAGCAGATGGGAGCATTAGGCTACTGGAGGACTCAATGGTCCAGAGTGCCAACTAAGGTCCGGTATGTTGTACTGGTCTGGGTCCTTAGCTCTTCAGCAGTCCTGGTAGTATTTCTTTTACATTCTACCCAGATGTATGGAAACTATACAAAACTTCTCTCACAGGTACAGTGGGAGATTATGCTTTTTCTTGTCTACTTAAAGCAGGCTTTCATACTAGTCACCCGCTAGAGTGTAGGCTGACACAGATTAAAATCCCTAATTTAGTGTTGCTTCATTTGCGTTCGATTCCTCTTTATTCTTCTCACTTACGGTCTCACTATCCCCTTCCCCATCTGGCAGGGTGCTAGACTCTGAGCCAAGGTGGAGCGGAGAGTACACCCAGGTCTTGTCCTCTGGAGGCTGCTTTTACACACCCAGGACAGCAGGGGGAGCCAAAGGGGAGGACATAAGATGTCGGTGGCACACAGGCAGACAGAAGCAGCCAAAGGGGCCAGGCAGGAGAGAAGACAAGACAAGACAAGGAAATGAAGATTAGAGATGCATAAAAGAGGACGTGCGGCAGAGACACTGCAGAAAGTGTGAGCTTGACCGATTATGTGGGAGAATGTGAAAGCAGTTTACACGTGTGCCTGAAATTAGTTTGCTATCGGTTGGAATCAGTTATATCTGGCTCTAGATATTGGCTGTGTACATGTGAATGTATTGTGCAGCAAGCATTAGTACAACATCAGTTCTATTGAGAGACACCAAATACATGATTAACAAAAAAGTGCAGATAATGTGATGAATCAAATTGTCTGCTCCTACTTCCATTCGTGTACTGGCCATTTTGTGCCAGCCCCTAGCAAGCAAAGAGAGAGAGAGAGGGGAGTGACTGCATCGGCCAAAAGGATATTAGGAGGAGGAGCAGGCATGTCTATAGGGGAGGAAGGAAGGAAGGAAGCCAGGATACTGGTTGATGAGTGTTAGAGTGAGTGTTAGACAAACTGAGCATCTAGTTGAATTGAACACTGGGGGAGAGAACAAAGATCTTTTGACGTGATGTGAGGAAGCAAAACCAAGTGGAGGATGTGGAAGCTGGCCCTTTAAGAGCGGGAGTCAGCTGCAGCGGCACAGCGTGTTGTGATGAAGGAGGAGGCGGGGGGAACCGTAGCTTGACGTCACACACACACACACACACACACACACACACACACACACACGCACACAATGCATTCGCATGCATACAGCGCAGTATTATTCAGCCAGCACGCCGATGAATAAACAAGTCACATGGTATGACATTGAAGTGAGGTTTTTAGTGTGCACCACCTATTCCTTCCATCAGAATAGTGCACGCTGCACCTCATGTTATTCACCATGACCCCCAAACAACCCTGTGCAGTGTCGAGTGAATCAAAATCACGTTGATTTTACAGGAGACACAGTGGTAGCAAAAATTGGTAAATAATCGCATGTTTGAAGCTTTTGCATTTTGAACTGTTTCTCTCTATTTGTAGGAACTGCAGAGCCACTACACTACAAGTGTTGGGGAAGCAGCAATACAATGCAGGACCACCAGAGAAGCACATGAAACAGACCGGCAGCAGTCTGAGCAGGCTGGAGAGGACATGGTGGAGGTCTACGTCTCCATCTAAATAAAGCAGCGGGGGGGGGGGTCTTACTAGGATTAATGAGCCAGCATCTCTAACCCTAACCCTGGGCTCCAGACTTACTGAGACGCCGGACTGTGACCTCCTCCTCCTCCTCTGTCTGACAGGAGAAGCTACCCAAGTTCTACCGTCGGAGAACTGATGCGAGCGCACACATGCGCGCGCACACACACACACACACACACACACACAAATGAGAAGGAGGGTTAGAGAGAGCAGATGGAGAGACAAATGAATAAATAAACCAGAAAGATGATAATATGATGACCTTGAGATGACCTAGATTCTGAGCTGAAATGTGCAAAATGAGCTTCCTCCTCCTCCTCCTCCTCCTCCCCCCTCTCACCTCACCTACTTAACTCTCCCATCCCATCCCCTCTATTAGGAGTCCCATCAAAGGGAGACCAGGGGCTGGGTGAGAAGAAGAGGTGGGTGGGCAGGTGCGTGGGTGGTGGGAAGGGCAACGATGGAGGAAGCAGAGAGGAATCCTTAAGCAGCGTGTGAGATGTAGGGCGCGGTCGAAGAGGAAGGAAACGTGAAAGGCAACAGGCAGGGAACAGCAGGTAGACGGTTGTTAGGAGGGAAATGATGACAAGGAGGGAGGAGGGAGAAGAAAGGTGAAGGCAAGGAGAGCAGGAGATCATGAAAAGTGAAGGTAGAGGTGGCTGATAGCCAGCAAGCATTGAGCTTGTGAGACAAGGAGCATCACCCTCACACACACACACACACACACACACACACACACACACACACACACACACGTGCAACATGACTGACGTGAGCCGTCACTCAGAATGACTTGCCGCGGCTAAACAGCACTCAGCTAGTTTCCCCGAGGAAGTGGCGTGATATCTCGCCGAGACACGCCCAGTCTCCTCTCTGATTGGCCATACCCGTCCCGCACTGACTACTAAGTTTGTCACTGCGTTTTAGTGCCAAGCATTTAAAATGTATGTATTACTGGTATTTGTTTTAGGTAACTATGAAGTGAAATGCATGCACATTCAATGCTAACCACATTTCCGTGGCCTATGTCATTTTGTATATTCACAGTAAATACAGGTTTATATGTGTGTATTACTAGTTAAAACGTAGCATAGTGTAAGGTGCGGCACAGACAGACTGTAACAGAGGGGAGGCTTATTATATATATGCAAATATGTTTTATATATATATATAGTTCCACACCAATTCTTATATAGTTATACCAATTTTTCACTGAATTTGTGTCTATACCCTTTACATTTCTATACACCAGATGTAACCGTGCTAGGAAGCAAGCTAAGTGCAGGGATTAGCCAACTGTCCACTGTCTGTTTTTGAGTGGAAAAAACCTGCCGTGTGAAACATTTAACACCAGCCCGGCTCTGATGCAGCTTGTGCGCGATGCAATAACACCAGAGCACGATCCTACATGGAAACCTGGCACGGGACACAGGGGCGGGGGGGGGGGGAGAGAGAGACGCTAAGAGACAGACAGAGAACACCTACGTGGTAATTCTAGACGGAGACAGCGCTGGGGTTTATGTGCTCGGTCGGTTTACGACAATAGCTACGTTCCTACTTTCTGCTTCGCTGTATCCAGCCGCACCGCATGGTGAGCGACGACATATTCAACTCCATCGAAACCTCTTGAGCCCGTGCGTCTGCTGTAGCCAACCCCCAGGGCCACCTCCTCTGGCAGACGGGGCTTCATTAGGAACAGGTGAGAGGTTGGCTCGGGCAATAAACCAGGACAGCGCTGAGGCTAACCTGCTGTCCATTAAGGGCCTCGCACGCTACATCACACAGCGCTTGATTCCTGATAGGAGACACCCCTCTGGACGGGGGCCAGGTGGTGGTGGTGGGAGGGGACTTGCTATCTGTAGCGCCGATCGCCCAGCTCCGCTCTCAGTCCCAGTCCTCCACCTGACACGCATCATGCATCCATTCATGGCTCGGCCTCGGGGTGAAGCTGCCAGCGTGACTTTGTCAGGATGACACAATGCTGGGCTGATCGTAACACCCCTGTTATTATCACCCACTTGACGGCCTCCCCCTGTCTCCCTGTTGGCCCGGCTGCAGAGGAAGCCTCCATCAGCTCTTCTGTACGACAGCATCCCTCATCCGAAACAGTTTTGCAGGCAAAAGTGAGCAGTGATGTTCCACATAGTAGTGGGAATATTGTTCGGTGCGCACACGGTGTAGCACTGATCCAAATCAACTTCACATTATTAGTCTAATGAGTAATCGTTTTGAGTGTCACTGTTAAGCGTTAACTTATTATGCGCAATTAGTGTGCAACACCCGGCAAGCCTGTAGTTCTATTGCACAAATGATGATGATAGGGTCGGTTCTGTGGGCTTTAAGTCCGCTATTCCAGTACGGCACAACTGGATGAGACTTACCAGAAATACCAGTCTTCATACTCTGTCCACACACTGTTGATATGAATTCAGGGTAAAATAGATCATCCCAGTTCACAGAGGAGCCGGATGAGTTGTTTTTAGTCTGATCTGTGGTTCAGTTGTAGGTTAACCCAGAGTAAAAAAGAAACAAGGCTTGTTTTGTGAGTGTGAGGGCTACAACGATTAGCCGATTAATTAATTAGTCGATCGACAGAAAATTAATCTAATCGATTTTTCTTTTTTAGAACCGATTAATCAATTAGGTCACTTATCAAGCACAAATACCAAACATTTGCAGCTTGATGCTTCAGAAATTCACATGTTATTTCATGGATCATTATAAAGTGAATACTTTTGTTTTTCTTGGTGGCTTGTCAGATAAAGCAAGCTAATTTTAAGACATCACTTTGGACTCTGGTAACTTGTGATGGCATTTGCTGACATTAAGACATTTTCTAGACTAAATGATTAATCGAAAAAATTATTGTTAGATTAATCGACTGTGAAAATAATCGTTAGTTGCAGCCCTACGCACACACAGTGTGTTTGCGTGCATGTGTGTTTGTGTTTAGGTCTAGGCCTCAGCTTACAAAATAGATATCTGTGATTGGCACGTCGTCGTCGTCGTCTACCGAGGCCTGGCTGGTGCAGCCAGATCCCGACATCTGGCTGGCCCTGTCTGCCTCCACAACCACCACCACCTTGGGGCTGGCCGGAGCATCAAGGGGAGAGCCGGCCTCCGCGGCCCCAGGGGAGGAGGAGCTGGCCGGGGGAGAGGAGGATAAGGAGGCCTCGGGAGCCGGTGATGGGATGAAAGCGGTGGCAGCGGCCGCTCCGTCAACTTCCTGAACATCACTGGAGAGAGAGAGAGTGAGAGAGAGAGAGAGAGAGAGAGAGAGAGAGAGAGAGAGAGAGAGAGAGAGAGAGAGAGAGAGAGAGGTTTATGAAGATGCACAATCAACATGGCCACTTACAACTGCATAGCTACCATTCACACACAAATAGACACGACCTGAGTGACACACAGGAGGAAACCAGTAAATTAGTCCAATAAAACAGGGCACTAAACCAAAATTTGGCACACCTTCCGTCCCTAAGGATTAATTGCCGTATCGCCAGAGCTTTCACATTCACCATCAGCACCAGCTAGCCTTGTGTTGGCTCAATCATTTATTGGGTGGATCATGGGCCATTAAGAAGGACTTTGGCTTAACCAGCCCGCTCAGATCCTGGTGCTGTTAAACTAAGCCTCTACCACGGAAGATAAAACCCAAAGTCTGGCTACTGAGCAGAGCTGAGCAAACCGCCGAGCTGGCAGCTCCCAACAGAGACAGCTAATAGGCTGAATCATTCATGAGTCGAAGGGGTTGCCATGCGGAAGGTCTGCCCCGGCCTCTTTCTCCTCTCTTTTTCTGGTCTTTTTCTTTTTTGGTCATCTCTCTGTTCATTTTCATTTTGCATCTAGTCAGATGCCTCACCCTGCCTGACATCTCCTTCCCAAACGATCTCTCACCACTCCGCTCTACAACCTCACCCTTCCTCCTCACGGCCCTCCGTTCCCACCTTCCTCTCCATCTGCCTCCAGCCTCAACACTACATACCCCAGCAGCAGCGGCGGCGGCAGCAGCAGATCCAGATGGCTGAAGCTCTCCCGCTGTGATCTGTGGCTGGCTCTCCCTCTCTCTCTCCCCTGCCCTGCTGCCCTCCAGACCCTCAAGGCCATATGTCTTGCCCCTGCAGCAGCAGACCCCTGGCGTGAGGTCTCCCTCTTGGTTCGGGCCACCGCCACCACCACTCCGTTTCTACACATTGACCTTCAGTACCTCAGTGCTTCCGATGTATGAAGACTTAGGCGTGAGATCCCGTGTTCATTCTGCATTTTGGTGTGTGATGTTGTACTTTGAGACTAGGCTGTTGGTTATTATTTGGTTATTATCCTCCTATCTTACTTCATAAAAACACAGAGGCAAAACCAGTTCCATCATCTAAGCTTTGTAAGACCCCCCCCCCCCTTTCCTCTTTGCCCCACTAGCCTAATTATGTTGGATGGTCGCACCATGTCAAGTCTTCCACAGCCTGATGTCCATCTCCATACTGATACTGAATAGACGAACAGACACCGAAACAGAAACAACCTCAACTGCTCTGCTCCAGATACGTTCCCAACGTTTCAGCAGTCCAGTGAGGAGACGGGATCACCACATTTGATGCGTGTATGTATGATGCATGTACTGTATGTGGTGTGGTTGTATATTGATTTTAAATTCAATTCATTATTATTATGAATATGTAGTTGGAACGACCGGAGTGTGTGTACTGTGCGTTGCCTTGTGTTGCTCTGTGGCGTGTTTAAATGGATGCGGCAACAGGGAGTGTGTACGTTGATGTGTTCCACCACCCAGGGGATTTGTAACAACGCAGTAAGTGTCCAGACATGGACTTCGTTGGCCCCACTCCAGGACTGCACTTACACAACAAAGTGTGTGTGTGTGTTTATGTTTTGGCTCCACAGTCAAAGGTGTGGTAAGCAAAGAGCTACGCATGGCCAACGCACGTGAAGACACTTATCTGCACGCTACGCTATTTATAATGTGTTGCCATACAATGACTCATATAATGATAGGGATCATGAAGCCGCCATGAGGGCTGGAGCCGCTTGAGGCAATTAAAGAGCGTGATGCTGCACACTGGGTTCATCTGAGAGTAGGCCGGTCTAACAGCGGGCGGTGGGATTCTCTGCTACTACAGTGTTTCCCAACCTGTGTAACGCTTACCACCATTTTATTTTTGAAATAAACAAATTTGCAATAACATAAAAACTAATATAGATCTAAATATATGAGTAAGTAAAGTAAAGTAAATATATGATACATATTGTTCAGTAAATATAGTATTATGGCTTGTTATTATTTCAAAACGAGTGTCGCTTTGTGCATCCCACCATGTGTTTTCCATTGTAATGTTTTCCACTGATGTTTTGTGTTAATTTGTGTTTGCTAGATAAACACACCGAGAGCATAGTCGCTGACTTTTTCTTTCCACTGTTTCCCACTGGCCACGGCCTTCTTGCAGTAATAATTGTATATAAAGGGGGCGCTGGCACCCTTTGCTCAGCCACTGCATGTGTATTTATCTACATTTTACTGTTTACTGTTTATATATGAAGTGGTCCGCGAAAGGTTTTGATGACAATTTAGTGGTACACCTAACTTCAAAGGTTAGGAACCACTGCTCCACTACACCCTCTGACTAGACAGCATGGAACTAGACGACTGGTTTGGGTCATTGGAAAAAGACAAGTTTAAAGTTAACTTAGAAGATAGGAGTCTACGACCCATAGAGAGTCTTGCCTCCAACTGACCCTGTCATTTACTTTTAAACTGCTGTTTTAAGGGTCTCCTCAAAATATAAATAATCTACTATGGGCTTTTCATTTCAATAGCTGTAAGGCCTGGTCTACTTTCTTCAGACCGTAAAAACACTTTCTTGGAAACATGGTTACAATGTAAAGGGAAGTGAGCCGATTGTTCCACAACCAGCTTTCTCACTTCCTGCCCCTCATTTTATCAGGCTTGTTCTGACGGAGTGAGCTCAAAGATACAGTACCGGCCGAGTGTGTGTGTGTGTGTGTGTGTGTGGGGGGGGATTACCTGGTTTCAGGGTCCAGCTGGAGGGCGGTGATAGTGGGCTCACTGTCGTGTCGCTTCACTTCCACCTCCACCGTGATGGTCTGCTGGTCCTCCTCACGCACGCGCAGCTCTTCCTGGGTCCTGTGTGCACGCACGCACACACACACACACACACACACACACACACACACACACACACACATGCCCGCACACACACACACACACACGCGCATGTACACATGCGCATGTACACAGTTGCACAGTTGCACACACACACAGCAAAGGAAAGCCATATTGTAAGACCTATACATAAACATACTTTACAGGCATACTGGACACACACAAACACACACACCCACACATGCATGACAAACACATCCACACCGCACTACACAAACTAAGGAACACGAAGTTCAAATTCTCATGAACGCAGAGACCAAAAGTCTCGGCCGGACAAACCCACCACACCCACAAATGACTAAGGCTGACAAAAGTTGAGTGAGCAGTTTCTAAACTAAGAAACTGCTCACTCCCAACCTTCATGGGCAGGAAAATTATTATGAACATATAAAGCAGCCTTCATGAAGGGCCCAGGACTCACCTCCCGTCATGGCTGACTGACTGGGTGTGTCGCCTGAAGACAGGGAACAAAGACAACAGTGTCAGGCCAGGCTTCAGGCCTACGTCAGCCAATTAGCATACAGCACACTGCGCTAGCACCCTGGTCTGGGGGCTTCTCATACAGAGCCCTTGTTAAGTCCAGGTTCTTTCCTTTACAGTCCATACAGCTTCTCCTGACGTCAAGAAGCTGTATGCTGTTGAACCTGAGCTGAAATACCTTCTAGAAAGCTATGTGTTGGTACATATGAATCCTAGCTAGAATATGATCAGATGATGACACTGGAGAATTGAAAAAACTAAACTAGTGATGTTCTCCAGTAGTGTGTGTGTGTGTGTGTGGGGAAGGGGGGGGTTGGTTGGAGGGGTTGATTTCTGTGACATTTCAATGAGGTAAAGAGTCCCACCTGGCCCATCTATTCCGCTATACATTAATTCTATGGTGGATATGCATTAACCTCTGCACTGCGTCCTCGTCTTCAGGATGTGGAAATGATGGCGGTGATGTCATGTGATATCTGTAGTATAGATAGTATGACTTCACATAGTGTAGACGACCACCTTGACTTTGACCGCAGCACAGATGTTGAATGTAGATCGACGTGATGAGTCGGTATGTGTGCTACGCTTTACTCTAAAGCTATTTACCGCTAGCAGGGACAGTGGTACACAGGGGTCAAATTGCAATTAATGACTTTGACCAAGATCATTTGTCAGTGCTGTGGTGTGTGTGTGTGTGTGTGTGTATGTATGTATGTATGTATGTATGTATGTATGTATGTATGTATGTGTGTGTGTGTATGTGTGTGTGTGTGTGTGTGTGTGTGTGTGTGTGTGTGTGTGTGTGAATGCACCTGTAGCGGGGGTGCTCTGAGGTGTCGGAGGGAGATCTCTCTGGGATGGACAGAGAGGTGGTGGAGGAGAGGGTGGTGGCGATGGACGCTGTGGTGGCCTCCTCAAACGATGGAGGGGTACAAGGGAGCAGGTCTGGTCGACCTGGGCACAGAGCCAGACAGAGCGAGAAAGAGAGAGAGAAAGAGAGAGAGAGAGAGAGCGACAGAGAGAGAGAGGGGGGGGGGAGACAGAGACAGAGACAGAGTATTGAGTATTGAGTGAGACAGGGAGAGAGAGCAAAAAGAGGAAGAAGGAGAGTAGAGATCTGCTAATTAACTGCTGTTTCCATATAGAAGGGTTGTATAGACGTTTTATAAATGACAGTAAAAGTTAATAGCCAGTGTGTTTACCCTCATCCTCCAGCGTGGGAAAGCTGCGGGCTCCTCTCAGGTCGTAGATGTTCTCGTCTCTGTCCGAGGCCAGCTGGCTGGCTGACCAGGCGGCGCCGGGGCCAGGGTACTTCGGCACCGTCAGCGACACACGGCCCTTCTTGGATGGGGAGGACTTTAGAGCTGTTGGAGCACACACACACACACACACACACACACACAGACGCATGCATGAACACACACACACACACACACACACACACACACACACACACACACATACACACACAAACATCTTAATTACAGGGTGCTTGATGTGCAATGTTGACATGTTATTGTTGTTCTTTTGTCTGAGAAGAACAGGGCTGTCGAAAATCTTTCAATACCAGCTGAAAGATTAAAGTCTGTCAAATTGGGATTGAGGTGCTGGTGAAATGACAGTGAGGAGGTGGCAGTCTGTACTAATACCAGTTAATGACGTCAGACAACGACAGAATCTCAGCTTCTCTGCTTGGGGAATAATGTATCTGCACACACAAATTACCAAGGCACCTTTTGAGCATAATCTGACAGGAACTGCCTAAAGGAAATGACACCTGACATTTCCCTGGCATGAGAAATATTAATAAGCCAATTCTGGAAACAGAATGAGAGAGAGAGAGAGAGAGAGAAAGAGATAGAGGCATGGCATCTGACATTTGAGTGTGTGTGTGTGTGTGTGTGTGTGTGTGTGTGATGACTATGTAAGGCAACGCTCTCACGTTGTGAATCCAACTCACAGGAGCTCTTCCTGAACACTGTGCTGCTCATGAACTTGAAGAAGCGGTCTGCGTAGAAGCCGGGCCGGTGCACCGACACCGTGTCCTGGGGAGGGAGAGGCATGAATAAAACATCAAAACGCTGCCGAGAGTAATTAATCAAGTTCATTCTTGAATCCTTTGTGTTATCTTGTGCTGTTCCTCGGTGGTCTTTTAGTCAAATCCACTGTTTTAATTGAATATTCAAAGGGATCCTCCTCCTCACCGTCTTCTTGGTGAAGACGTATAGGTCATATAGGCCACGCCCATTTTCCAAGACTTTCCCACCAATTTTAATTTGTCTAAATGTCTAAATCTAAATGTTGTACGTTATATTTTTATGATATGAACGCATCAGCATGTATCCTGCAAAATACGGTGGTATTTCACCAATAAGTGACGCTATATCATCTCGACAACTTAAAATGGCCATTTGCTCTTTTAAAGCCTTTTTGTAATGTCATCTTGGCCATTGTAATTGAATGACCAAGCACTGTATCTTTTTTATCTGAATTTGAACAGGTGAGAGAGAGCACAACCAAGTAAAAAGAAAGTAGTGTGAGTGCAAACAGAGGCAGCAAGATTAATGAGACTAGCAGCGTGTGAGAAAATAATCAACACTAAGTGCTGAGATAAATCTATTTATTAATCAGACCCACAACGCCTCACTTCACTCATCCTGCTGAGCTGACAGGACAGACAGACACAGAAACAGGTGCAGGAACAGCCAGCCACACAGTCAATCTGTCCAGGCTGCGGCCTAATGGCATCACTTCATTATTCATGTTCCTATAGGCCCAGATCCCGCTGTCACCGCGACGACAGGACAACACTCACAGCTGGGTGGAGTGGTGAATATACTGTCAGTGCTAACAAAAAAATGATTTACACAAAAAGAATCCCAATGAGGAATCTCCCCCTCCTCGCTCTCTATTTTTAATCTTTTCTTTTCAGCTTTTTCTCCATAACACATTTACTGATTATGAGTAATGCTGCAGTACTGTTAATGTTTCCTAAACTAATTTCTTTCCCTGTAATTTACTCCCGGGTTTAATTATGTATCCATCTATCTATCGGTCTGTCTGTCTCTCTGTCTGTCTATCTGTCTGTCTCTCTGTCTGTCTGTCTGTCTGTCTGTCTATCTATAATGTACTGTTTTATAAATTAATTTAAAAAAAGAAAAAATATTTACTTTATTTTAATTGTTATGTTGTTGACCTGCCTGGGGAATACATATGTAAATTAGCCTCTTGGCTAACTCTGTCACATTTAAGTGTGAACTAAAATGTTGATTGATGTGTACTGTCCCTGCCAAATAAAATTAAATAAATAAATAACATTTGCGATGTTTCGATGGGTTGGGGGGGATGCTGGGAGACATGTCACACCGCTTGTCTAAAACACGTCACAAAGCTCAACGCTGAGGGCTTCGCTTATCAGCCAGGACACTGACGCACATGACCAGCTACTGCATCTTTGTGTGTGTGTGTGTGTGTGTGTGTGTGTGTGTGTGTGTGTGTGTGTGTGTGTGTGTGTGTGTGTGTGTGTGTGTGTGTGTGTGTGTGTGTGTGTGTGTGTGTGTGTGTATGCGTGTGTGTGTGTGTGTGTGTGTGTATGCGTGTGTGTGTGTGTGGTGTGTGGTGTATGGTGTGCGTGAGTGTGAGTGTGTGAAGTTACAATGAAATATCAGCCAGGACACTGACGCACATGACCAGCTACTGCATCTTTATGTGTGTGTGTGTGAGGAACAAGGAAGAGTGAGTAGGAGGAGATAGGGAGAGGGAATAGATAGTAATGCATAAAGAGAATGGGAGAGGGGGAGAGAGAGAGAGAGAGAGAGAGCAGAATAAGAGGGAATGTGAGAGACAAAAGGACCCTATATTAAGAACAGCCTGCTGCTGATGTAGAGAGAAGGATTTAAAAAGCCCTCAGGAGATGAAACAAGGAAAAAAAGGAAAAAATTGAGAAAAAAAAGAAACAAGGAAAGAAAAAAGAAAGAGAGTTCATGGAAAGTGTGAAACAGATTAGCTGTGCGTGTATATGTTGGAATAAAAAAGTGTTCACTTAAATCAACCGTTGTTAAGATTGGGCTGTCTCCATGGCGACCAGAGCGCGATCGGCGAGGAGCAGACTACATGTAAACACAACCGAAGACTCCTATTCGAGTGTCATATCTGGACAGTGCAGCGAGCCAATATTTAAACAGAGGGACTTAGGCGCATCTCTGCGTGTGTTCATACACCCTTCATAACCTTATGTGCTTCAGTGTACGAGACCGCCTGTCTGTCTCTCTTTGCACAAGGGCCGTTTAAACACTCACCCCATCATGGACCAGGGCCTTCCATGTGTGCTCCAGTTTCTTGATTAGCCTGCAGTGGAAGAAGAAGCAGAATCAGCCTGGTTACCATCGCGATGTAAAGCTTCAGACTCCGACGAGAGGCGTCAGCAACATGCCCGGAGGCTGCAGCGTGTTTGCAGAGGGACAACTGAATTAACTGTTTAAATATACCGTCAGATCTGATTAATCCTCCTCTTGTGTTGTGTTCACTCTCATTAATGCGGTTACATAGCAACTAGTGAGATTTGTGTAGTTTAAAAATATTGTTGTGCTTCAAGTTCAAATTTAACTTCAAATTATTATTGCACTTATGGTCGTTTTTTATTCAACGATGGTGTGATTGTGATTAATGCTAAATCTTGTGAGGAATGAAAATAAATCCAGACATATTTTCAAATACACATTTTCATTCACATTGCTTTGAATGATTTCTTAGTTTTTTTTGCTTGGTTATCCATCTAAAAAATGTGTCACAGGAAACATGATGAAAGGACGATGACGAAGACAAGGGACAAAGGACGATAACGAAGACTATGCAGGTTCGCTTCTTCAACTGCTCACTAACAATACATCATGGGATACCGTCCTTCCTCTCTAGCTGAAGGACAAATCACAATCTGTTGTTGTGGCTCAGTGATTGGCTGAGTGCTGTACCAGACGCTGTGATTCATCAGTGTAAACCGAGGGGCTTACCTGTAGGACTGCAGGATGTCGATGATCCCGATGTAGAGTAGGAGACGCTCCCCTTTCCCATTGACCGCTGGGATGCCACCCATTCTAACCAGAGGTGAAATAATGGTGAGTTATTATGGGCGGTTATGAGTTATTATGAGGTATTATTCGAAGACATGCACCGATTCCTCTGATCGTTTATCTTTTTTTACAGTAAGGGAGAACAACCCAAAAACATGTCATGCAAAGAGGTTATCAAAAAGTATGGATATAAAGCATTTGTTTAAGCTTTTACTAAACTTTAGACTTTTAAGATTTTTCCCTTTTTACACATTGAGGCACAGACGTTTTGAAATAAGTAGTATGCGTATTATTAAAACATGCTTTAACTTGGGTAGAAGAGACAACATTAATAATTCATATTTATTTCCCTCCCCATCTGTTGCGTAATATCGTCTAGCCAGTCTACCACCTCACCAAGGTTTGTGGAGAGTTACAATGTATTGACTGGTGAGACGCCAGACATCCTGAGGCAGCTTTTTGATTGCGAAGGGTATTTCAGAAACACGTGGAGTGCTTTTTGAAAACGGCATTTTGCTCGGATAGAAAGTCTTATGCTGTTATAGTTTGCGAGGATAAACGCCCGCCTGCAGTGTCTCCTGTGGCTGGATCACCAGCAGACTATTCTCCTGAGTTCATTGCTTGCTTCCTTGCTAAACCAGCGTTCAGCAATAAGGGGTGCCAATAAAGTCATGTTGGGACAGTAAAATAAATAAAGATTATTTTTGTTTTCCCCACTCAGATAGTGTTGTACAAAAATGGCTGTCATCATGTTTCATGTTTGTATTTGTTTGAATAAATGATTAAACATCTCAAGTAACAAAAGCTTGAAATCTTGAAAACTACAAAAAAAGTCTCTGTGAGGGCCAGTAAAAATCGTCTCGGGGAGGGGGGGATGTTTCAGCGGCGAAAAATATGATAATTGAACCCTTGGTGAAACGTACGTGTCGTCGGTGTCGATGGACTCCCCGCGGGCCGCTCCCCCCTGGATGGACTCCATGGCGGTGGAGTAGAGGGCCTTCTGCTGCGCCATGGGCCTCTTCTGGTCACTGTCCCCCTGGGAGCCTTCTGTCTGCCTCTCCCGCTCCGCCTGGTCCATGTTGTGCACCCCCAGCAGCAGACTGTAGTCCATGATCTTGAAGCTCTCCAGCACCTGCACCACATGACACAGCAGGCAAACGCTAATCAGCATAAACAGTCACATGACGGACACAGTCACATCATGACACAGCCGCAAGACACACAGCAGGTGCACGTGGGCTGAGGAATAGGGCTTGTACATCGCAACATCACATCGCAATAACCGTCGCCATGTTGGATGCTGGAGTAATTAATCTGGAAAGGATTTGTTATTATGGGGAGACATTGTTGTATTTGAAGTTTTCATTAGCCTAGGTTACGGTATATTTATGTTGATTCAGGATTATACAGTACATCTCTCTTGAATCCTCTCAATATGGCGATAAGTATCGCCAGCAAAAAATCCCATGATGCATTCTGATGTACAAGCCCTATTGTGTGGATGATGGATTGAACGGTGGACAATGGAAAATGGATGGCATGGAATGATAAATGAATGGGTGCTTTTACCTACTACTCCTACGCAGTATAGAGAGAGACATCATGCATTTAATTAGAAGCTGTCCATAGGACCATAGGAGGAGGATTCAGACCTGCGAGAACCCTTTTCCATTGTGTTACACAGTCCCAAACATGTACACGACGTCCTACCACACATGAGCCACTGATTTGTTAGACAAGGACAGGCCTTCAAACACCCGTATTCACTGCCGGTTCGTAAAAGACAGTCTAATTTATAGGGCGGGGGTCTTGGACATGCCAAACAATCTAATAAAATTCCTGGCCTTGCTTTCCATCTCCTTCCTCCCCCTACATTTCATTTCTCACCCACTTTTCACAAGAGCACTGAACGTGTCCCTCCCAGCTCTCCCAAACCAGATCTATTTATACTCTACTTTACACTGAGGCACTGCAGTGAGCTCGCACTTCAATCATTGGTTTGAACAGAGTGAAAGAGAGGCTGGGGGCCGATTCCCCCCCAAATGTCTGTAATTTTCTTCATAAACACACAAATCCAGCTCCACACACCAATCCCCATGACCTCCAGCCTTCCTCGCCCCCACCCCCATCCTGCTTCCATCATACAGCTCTCTATCTTTAGTGACCAAGGTGGCAAACGATTAAACGATTACAAAAGTATTTTGTGCCTGCCGCTGTCACGTTTGTGTACAAGATGTAGACTTTCCTGAGAGTTGTTCTCTCGTTGTATTGGGTAGGGCTTTCTTCCAACATGAAATGTCCATGCGGTGCCCCTTGTGGCTGACCTTGCCTTGATGAGTGCAGTGTCTGTGTGGGGTCCATGTGTGTGTTCTGTTGTTTCTACCACTAATGTTTTTATGGTGTTGTCGGCGTGCGGTGGCTAATGAAGTTTCCTTCTCGGGGGACTAATAAAGTGAATCAATTATCATTCATTAACCATTCTCCTTCCATCATATAGCTCTCTACACCCCCCCAACCCCCCCACTCCATCCATCTCACCAGACAGTCCCTCTGCAGGGTTTTGACCAGGGCGCTGTAGGTGTCCTGGTCCAGCATCAGACCGTCCAGCAGGTCCTGCATGAAGTCCAGGTCCTTGAAGGTGGGCCGGGCTTTCTCCCGCTCCTTCTTGGACGCCCGCCGCTTGTAGGTGGAGCCCTTCAGGTCGTACTTGAGGTGCATGCGCACCACGCGCGGCAGCACGTTGTTCATCACCACCACGCGGATGTTCTTGCCGCCCGACTGGACGCAGTAGAGGCCGAAGAACTTGGGCAGCAGGGTGCGCGGGTTCTGGTTCAAGTTCTGGTTGAACAGACAGGGAGGGAGGGAGGGAGAGAGGAGGCAGGCGGTTTAATACGTTCAAGTTCAAGTTCTTTATTTATCAAATGCACAACAAAACAGGCAGTAGCATTGCTGGCAATAAAAGTATTGTGTTCCAAGTTCTCCTCAACAATACAGGTAAGTAAGATAAACAAGTAAGGTTAAAAATATACATACAAATATACATAGACAATGCATGAATTTTGGGGATTCTTGTGTTTATCTAAAGCTGAGTTCAGTGGAAGCAGATCTTCGCTGGTACTTTCTCTGCTGTGCCTGCAGAGAGTAGAATCAGTAGTAATATTTTTCAGATGGGACCATTATGATGCTGAACACTATGAGACACCGATCGAATCGATTAAGTGGTGACTCAGGTCAAAGGGGTCCCTTCAGAAATGGAGTTTGGCGGTCGGTAACAAACGTACTGCAAATGTCAACGCTGCAGCCAATCTAAATAGTGTGAGATTGGACTGTTAAGCTATGTTTTCATTTTTCTCACTACACACACATAAGCAGCAACCCAGACTGTTTATTACCGGAGCCCTGACCCAAAAAGCGACTGACACATCTCTCCAATCAGTACTCACTCTATAAAAGGGGTCCATCACATCTCTCTGCTAAATATTGCACCAGTCAATCCAGACAAATGAGGTCAGTCAGGCGGGGCACACAGTGAAAAAGAAAAAAAATACAAAAAGGACCTGCATTGACCTTGGGATCTGTGCCAGCGTGGCCCCATTAGAGAGATGAGAGATAGGAGAGGAGACACTCCTGGTTCTCACTGACATAAAGCAGAGCAGGCAGGTGTAATAGACTACACAGAGGAGGGGAGGAGACTGGGAAACAGTGAAGGGGAGGGGGGGGTTGGTAAAAAAAAAAAAGCACAGCTGGATACAAACAGGAAATATAAAAGGTAGAGTATGAAGTGAACAACATGATTGACCTTGAGCTGGGAGAGTCATAGTTGGATAGAGACAGAGGGGAAAAAGATAGGAAAAAAGAGAGAGTGTGAACGCGAGATAGGGTGAGAGCGATAGGGAGTGAGAAAAGAGAAGGAGATAGCTATAGAGAGAGTGAGGTAAAGAATGTGTGCAAGGCAGAGCGAAAGAGAGACAGAGAGGGAGAAGAAAGAAAGAGGGAGACAGTGAGTGAGGGAGAGCAAGACAGAGAGATAATGTGTGCAAGACAGAGAGAGGAAGAGAGAGTGAGATGGAGAAGGAAAGAGAGAAGCACCAGCCTTCAGCCACACATGACATCTGTGTGCCCGTGGGGAGGGGGCCATGGCCGTCATGACAAGCAAACGAGGCAAACGCCCAAAGCACCGTTGCATTGTGGGTGAGACGCAGGAACTGCAGACAACAGAGATGTTGACATGGCGGGAACAGGATCAAGAAGAGATGAACAAGTGCTTAGGGTTAGGTCATTCAGTTCAGAGAAAATGTAGATCGTTGATGTGAAGACAAGAAGAAAGGAAAATAACGACACAAGGACGATGACCAACCAAACCTGGACATCAATACTAAAGGAGAGGGAGCAATATGAGAGACAGAGGGTGGTGGGTGAGGTGAGGGCTCTTACATAATTGTGTACTTCAGGCTGGCCCCGGGCCCTTGAGCCGGTCAGCTGTAGCTGACAAGTGTAGCTGTTCCTCTGACTACAGTCTTTAACCACTCCTTACTGCACCGTTTCATCCTGATGTCTAACTCATGCCAACACCAAGGAATATATGTATATGTGACATACAGATACACAAGCAGGGGGGCAAGATGCTGCTGTGGCAATGTCCGCAGCCTAGCTAGAGTCACCTTGGCTAAAAGCGTCTTCTGCGCGACTGAATAGCACTAAAATAGCACCTACATAGATTATTTGTGTTTGTAGGTTCTGGCCGTCTACAGGTATAACAGCCCTTGTTTCCATTAGTCTGTCGGTCTACATTAACTGGCCCCACCGGGCCTCGGCCTCGGGCCAGACCCGTTCCACATGAGTCTGACTCTCTCTGCTTTCATTGAAAAGTCCAAATACAGTGGCGCGAAAGAGGGGGGAAATATGTAAATGTGCGGATACTTCCTGCGCCTTTGCTTGGCCCCCTGTGTGATTTCCTTGAATGGTAAAATGAAGGCTCTGTTCTCTCCGGCCAACCAGACGTGAATACAAACACGCCGAGACCTGGGCTGCTCCTTGCGGCAGGGCCTGAACCAGAGAGACTGTGAAATCATGGATGGCTCCCTTCAGGGCAGACGACATAGTCTGCCAGGTGGATTGGGAGAGATGAACTGAGAATTTACCCCTTTGAGGGAATTAACCCTTTCTGGCTATCATACTGTTTCCAGTGCCTAGTCCTATTCCTACATGGCCTTACATGGAGCTGCCGCTTTTATTAAGTCCAACATCCCAGAGGGGTGGTGGCTACGGTGGAGTGGGTTGGGGTGGGGTGGGAGGGTTTCTGTGGAAGTCATGCTCTGTTGGGATTATCAACAGCACGGTACATCCGGCCGCTGTGACTCTCTGACCATGCTGTGACTGGCTTGAGGCCTTGACCCCTGACCTCCACGGTTAGCACTTTACTTGTTACTGAAGGTCATCCCAAACAATCTCCCACCAAAACATCGATGTAGGCAGTTGTGTAGGCCGAATGCACAATGGGTTTATCTGTGTGTGTGTGTGTGTGTGTGTGTGTGTGTGTGTGTGTGTGTGTGTGTGAGAATGTAGCTGGCGTTTCAAGTATCCAGACAAACATGTTGGTATGTCTGTGTCTGTGTGTTTGGAGGGAAGTGTGCATAAGTTCATAAGTCTTCATTGTATGCTTTATCTGGTATCTAACTGGGTGTTGCCTAGTGCTTCAACACAACATATGACTGTGTGCGTGCTTGTGTGCGTACGTGCATGTGTGCGTGTGTGTGCTTACCATGTAGTATCCGGGCAGCAGCTTCTGGAGGAACTCGGCCTCCTTATGCATTACTGTCTTGATGATGAACTCGTCGTCTTTGGTCAGGTAGAACACGGAGCCGCTGGCTCCTGGGTTGGACAGCTCAATCAGGGGCTCGTTACACAGGGAGTACTACACACACACACACACGCGCACGCACAGAAATATAAGTCAGAAATACACTCAAAGCAAAAACAAACATCAGGTAATAAAGCTGTCACTGTCAATGTTGCGAGACCAAAGCACTGCCAATGCGACACAAAATTACACATTTTCTGCCCGGTGCTCAGATAGCGGTGCAACAGACCCCTGCCTGGAAGCCCCTAGAGAGAACACATGAGAGAGTGGCGCCTGCGTCAATCCTCTTTAGATCAATATTAAGATGTCTGGGGCGTTGTAATGAGATGCTTTCATTAACAGATCAAACGCATGCTGAGAGACACAAACACACACACACACACAGACACACACGCACACACACATGCACACACACACACACACACACACACGCACACACACGCACACACACACGCACACACAGACAACAGAGGTGCACAGACGTTCCTGCACACAGACAGACACATTTGCTCTCCTCCCTTCTCACTCCTGACTCACTCCTCTCATACATGCAACACATACATGTGACTTTAGGAACAGCAGCAGCACCCAGACAGACATACATTCAGTCCTGCTAGATACCCCAGTACAGAGAAAACCCTTGTAACCCGTTACAAAAAGCTACAAAGAGAGCAGCAGACCAGTATGTCAACCTATTAAAAAATAGGAAAACCTCACATGTATGTCCTCTTTGCTATAAGTGGAGACTTAGTGGCAGCCCTGTGTAGTGGGTCAACTTCAGCTCAACAGTGCACATGATCCAAGTATACTGTGCGTTTATTGGTGGTGGGGGGTTGGTCCCTGGAGGGAAAGGGTCGCGGTTGCCATGTTAATGGAGGGATAATGCATTACAAAGAAAAGGGACAAACGCCATGTAGACTAAGCTTTTGTGTGTGTGTGTGTGCGTGTGTGTTTTTTAAGTGTGTGTGTGTGTTTGTGTATGTGTGTGTGTGTGTGTGTGTGTTTGTGTATGTGTGTGTGTGTGTGTTTGTGTGTGTGTGTGTGCATCCACGTGTTCTGCCAGACTGCTATAGGCAGAACAGTGACTCATGTGACCCGACGCTCCTCCGTGCTGATGTGGACTGACAAGCTACAGAACCTGCCCCCCTCCCCACACACACACACACACACTCTGCCCTTTCCCCCAACACCCCCCATCGCCATCTCCATCTCTCTGCCTCTGTCTCCCTCCTCTCCCAGTCTCTCTCACAGCCTAGAGTTTTTAATCCCATTTTGTTATGTCCCTTTTGTTCTCCATTCATCAATGCTTTGGACCACTTCACTCTTGCCGCCATGGTCACTGACCTTTTCTGCACTGCTTACCAATTGCCCCCCCACACCCTCACCCCCACCCCCCTACTCTATCTCTCTTTCCACTCTGTTCACATGAACCACCATCACCCCTCCCTCCTCCTCTCCTCTGCTACCACCACCACCACCACCACCACCTTTCACTCCATCTCCACTCCAGCAGAGCATGAGTTTGATGAAAAAAGGAGAAGCCTGGCCTGCTGCGCTATAGGGCTGATGGTGAAGAAGCACGATAAGCTCCCGCTCACTCCCAGGTGGGCCTCTCAGCCGTCGCTCCGTGAGTCTTACCAGGTAGTCGTCCGGCCGGATGCCAAATAGTTCTCTGAAGTAGCGGAAAGCAACGGGAGCGTAGGTCTTGAAGCGGAAGTCGGGGAAATGGTGCGCCGGGGTGAGGTTGCTGCCTTCGCTGGAGGGCAAGACAAACAGAGCTTCGGTTTCACAGCGTGGAAGTGGAGGGCGGGACCTTTCGCTGTCCTCACCGATGGAGAGCGTTTGGTCTTCATCGGTGAGGACAGTCGGTTGGTTTTGGTGTAATCAACGACAACTAAATGTCTGTGTTTAGGTATAAAATGTATCTTAACTGTAACGCCCCCCTGACTAATTCCTACTTCGCAGTATATCGCAACTACAGTGTAATAGGTGTGCAATGTTCAGGGCTGGGAACTACATGATAAGTGCCAATCACTGAAATGTCAGCCCTGTTCTAATACATTTCACATTGCGCTCAAACTGTATGACGAAGACCTTGCATCATACGTGAGGGAGAGAGAGAGAGAGTTAGAGAGAGAGAGAGGGGGGGAGAGAGAGAGAGGGCGAGAGAGAGAGAGAGAGAGAGAGAGAGAGACAGAGAGAGAGAGAGAGAGAGAGAGAGAGAGAGAGAGAGAGAGAGAGAGAGAGAGAGTGACCTTGCATCATACACTAATGAGAATTGTCAGACTAATCACTTGATAGTAAAATTGTCATGCATAACTTGCATTGAATTGAGTCACAGCTGTCAAACTGACAAAAACATTTTTAGCAGGGGGCCACCCATGCTTATATATATCTTTAGCATAGGTGGGAAACAAACCCATTTGCATTCACTAACAGCTGAGCTAGATAGGACCCCCCAAAAAAAGAATGAATATTTGATATCTAGTAGCGGATGATACCTGGGGAAGAAGATGCTCTCCACCACATAGAAGTCCTGCATCAACACGTCCCTCTCGGGCTTGGAGCTCAGGTTGCCCACCGTGTAGCCGATGCCCAGCTGGATGGCTCCCTTCAGGGCAGACGACGTGGTCTGCAAAGGTGGATTGGGAGAGATGGAGAGAATTTTTGTAGTTTGTGTGCGGATCACTCAATGTAGTAGTTATACTGGCTATCTCTCAAAAACAGGCGGTCAATGCAGCGTAACTCCAGAGCTGCACCAGCCTGCTTTACCTTTTTGTAGGTGGTTTCCCCTGATGCGTCCACCCCTCTATGGCCGATCTTCTTTCCCTGGCCTGCCTGACCCGAGGATGAGGGCATCTGGAACGAGAGACAGACAGAGAGAGAGACATACAGACAGACAGACAGACAGACAGACAGACAGAGTGAGAGCGAGAGAGAGAGAGAGAGAGAGAGAGAGAGAGAGAGAGAGAGATAGAGAGCGAATGTGATATGGGTAGAGGCATTGAGTTGAAGGACAAAATAAGAAAGGAGACAAAAGACAAAAGAACAAATATGAGTCAGTTATACATCTACTACTAAACAATAACAGGACTGGAGCATATGCTGCACACAGTTAACAGAAAAAGGAAACAACAACAACAACAACCACAGCAGCAGCATCAGTAAATTACTATTTACGATTGGGCGAAGCACTACCTCAAAGGATGGAAGGGGTAATTCCCTTTGATATTTTGCTGACATCCATTACTTTAATTACAGCACAAGAGAATAAGAAGGAACAGCACATATTTCAGCCTAACTACAACTTTCCCTCTTCATTGATGCTTTTGCTGTTATACAAGGCCAAAAACAACTTGTTTATCATTTAGAATAATTGTATTGAATTCCACAAGATTTATTGATATAATAATAAAACAAATACTGCCAAAGCTTCACCCCTTTAATTAATCTCTACAGGGACATATTACAATTCAGTGTAAGGTTTCAGGACACTGGCAGCCTGCAGCCTGAAAGCTTTTCTTGGCCCGGAGCATCAGATGGGTCTGTGTATGTTTACCCCAACAGAATTTAGATGGATCACATACATGTTTTTTTTTTAAATCTCAACTTCATGACCTATTATGTCTTATTCTGTGTAGGGGAATGAATGGGGAACATATAAAAAGTCTTGATAGCCAGAAAGCTGCCATTGAATACTGTTAGAAGTGTGGTTAGTGGGTCAGTTGGAATATGTGGTTGTAACGACATGGATCAGAAAGGGGGTAGGGGAGAGGGAGGAGTGGATCAGAGAGAGAGGTGAGGGTGAGGAGAGCGGAAGGGACGAGTGAGGGTGATGTGGATCAGAGAGAGAGAGAGAGAGATGTGGATCATAAAGGGAGGAGTGGACACAGGTGATTGTTGAGTCTGCCTTACCTCTGTGATGAAGGCCTTCTTGGCTGCATCTGTGGAATCAGAGAGAGAGAGAGAGAGAGAGAGATGACTGTTAGTGTTGAAGGGGAGAGGCTTTATTTCTTAGCATCATTAGCAGTCATCTCGGCTCCAGCAGTCCTGCTTTGTTATAGCAGATCTTCTGGGGGGAGACGGCACAGAGCCTGGGCCGGAAACCAGAAACTGCCAGGGGCGGAGTTACGCCTGGTTTCCTGTTTCTTTATGGAGATATTCTACAAAGAAAACTTTTCAATTTTAATTTCTACAGTGGCCAGTCTACACGGTGTTGATTTGAAACCTTTACAGACACTTTTTTACAGTTTACTATTGCTGGCCGAGTTTGTGTTAGCCAAATATGCGCTTACAGATCCCCGCCTCCAGCACCATGATTAGTCACAACAAATATGAAGCGAAAGAATGTGAAACGCCCAGGTCACCCAGATTTGAGCTTGTCTGCTTTCGATTTGAGATATTATTCTAAAGACTGATGTGATATTACATTAGCAGTGACTATGAATCTGAAAGGGCTGGCAGAACAGTACAATATCCTGTAAAAGAAATAGCATCAAAGACAACCGAGTTCATGCAATGACACAAAAAAAATATTATAAATATACATTTTTATTTCACAATATTAACAGTTGAGCTGTTCATTGTAAAGTGATTGCAAAGACAGTTTATCCTCAAGACATGCCTATAAGACTAAAGGATTACTAAAAAGGCCAAGCACAGCAGTTGAGCAATCTCAACAGTTAAAGCGACATAGGCTTCATCATGACAGCTTGAAGTGCAAACAACTCAACTTACTCCCTGCCTCCAGATGGTATATAGACCTACAGTTTATGGTACTCCACACAACCAAAATGTCAGCTTCAAATAAAGAGGCAAAAATAGAACATAGCTAAAGAAATAACCAAATAAATACACCAAACAGCTTTTCGTGTTGTTGTTCTGAGAGACTGACAAAAGCTAGTAGTTTCAACCTTAACTACAACAACAGCAGCAGCAGCAGAAAGAACAGTCTGTACGGGAACAGCCGCACAGTCCATCACCCACGGTTGTATGAGCTTGATCTTTAGCCTAAAAAGGCCACGCTGACGATTAGGAAAAGCAATCAGCGTGCCGCACATTTAGCCCCCGAAATAGAACCATAATTATAGCCTTATGAGGCTCAGCATGAAGATGGAGACGGAAAGAAAGGAGGGCTATTTGAAGAGAAGGCAGAATTATTCATTCACAATTGGCAGAGTGTGTATATGTGCCTGTGTGCATTTGAGTGTGTGCTTGTGTACACTCCACATATGTGTGTTGGCCAGAGGGGTTGGTGGGATATCTCTGTCCCCCTCCGTCTCCCAGATGGCCGATTTTGAGCGGACAAACTGAAGAAATGGACAGCAGCATCGATGATGACACACACTAACTGGAAACAGGGAGTTCTGTGCATGCTGTTTCATCTGTGTTGGGTGGAGTTGTCCTTCAATCGTCATTCTGCTCTAGATTTTCTGATGCAACATCCACATTTCTAAATCAGGTCTTGCTGAGTGTTTACTTTAGTTTAATACAGCATAAATATGAAAGTGAGATCTGCACGCTATCACTAATCTGACTTATTGTTGGAAGTGCATGAGTACCATCCTTCTCGACACAAAGTCCACACTGCCAACACAGCAGGTGTCCACACTATACCTGTCCTTGAGCAAGGGCCCTCGGGCGTCAAACCTCTGCTCTGAAGCCCAGATGACACTTTAAGATCCACAAACCAATCGGAGAGTCAATAGAGCGCTCTAAGTCCCTCCCCTTCCGCTGTATATGTAACAACATGTATCTTAACCTTTTATCCAGCGACTCCTGGTCCTTTTATCAGCCGGGAAGCGAAAGAACGAGCAAGACCCGTTGCTCGTGTGACTACATCCTGGTAGGAAACTTAGCTTTAGCTTAAGTTAATTATGTATTCTAATGTATTTTCACAGTCTTCAATACTTCAACAGTTTTATGACCAACTGCGACTTTCTTGACTTGCAAAATTATCTTTTAAACATCATGTGTAATTCATGGCACAATTCAAATGGGATCAAAAGGATTTGTCTGTCACCATGACTACTGTACATGTTTTTTCCGAAATAAGGTTCAACAGCTTGGGCAGGAATGACTAAACTACATAACGTGTGTGTCATTTAGGATGTGGAGGTTCCTCAGTAGGCTCTCCATCTCATTTCTCATTTAAGATGGTAAAGCCAGACTCCCTCTCTCTTTTTCTATGTCTCTCCACCAACTGTCACTGACTCTTTTTCCTTGCACTTCCCTTCCTTCTCTCTCTCTCTCTCTCTCTCTCTCTCTCTCTCTCTCTCTCTCTCTCTCTCTCTCTCTCTCTCTCTCTCTCTCTCTCTCTCTCTCTCTCTCTCTCTCTCTCTCTCTCTCTCTCTCTCTCTCTCTCTCTCTCTCTCTCTCGCCCTGTGGGCACTCATGTAAGTGAAGCAGAGAATATAACTAGTCCTGCTCTTCCTCTGACTTTTCTCTATCACTCCCTCTGCTGCAGACAGATTCTCAGTGGGATGAGCAGGACTAAATGTGTGCATGCAGCCCCTTAAAAACACACTGGAACATTAGCGAATACAAATAAATAATACATATATATATATATATATATATATATATATATATATATATATATATATATATATATATATATATATTAGTGATGGGCCGATAACGGCGTTACCGGCGGTATTAACGCGAGATTCTTCATCGCTGATAATATTTTTATCGCCGTTATTATTGCGAACCGAAATCCTCCGATAGCACCCCCCCCCCCCAACAATCGGGCAACTAAAGGCTCCGGTAGCACCCTCCGTTCAACAGAAATCTCCGGTAGCACCCCCCCCCCCCCCCCCGCTCAACAAACGCGCAGACCCACTTTTAGTCATTATTTTATATATATATATATATATATTAGTGATGGGCCGTTATCGGCGTTAGACTCTTATCGCGCGATTAAAAAAATTATCGCCGTTGATCTATTCTCAAAGTTGGGTTGGGAGCTGGGTCTATACCGGATCTCCACCAAGGAAGGTAAGCGCCGCGGAACGGCTACGCTGCGGAACGGCTGCGTCCTCTGCCCGGCGACCCCCCCCCCCCCCCCAACACGTTCTCATCCCAACTCGTAATATACCGACGATTTGTCACGCCCCTAGACGGCTGATACTGAAAAAAGGTACCCTCCCGCGTCTGTGTGAAACGATCTGGGTTCTCATAAACCCGTTCGCGGTGGTAAGAGACGAGCAGAGTCTACAGCGTCCATTCACTCCAATAATAACCCGGTCACGGTGATAGATTACGCTAACCCTAACCATAACCCTAACCATAACCCTAACCCTTTTTGGAGTGAATTGTTTCACAGTAGACTGCGGACGCTGTAGACTCTGCTGTAGACTCTGCTGTAGACTCTGCTCGTCTCTTACCACCGCGAACGGGTTTATGAGAACCCAGATCGTTTCACACAGACGCGGGAGGGTTCCTTTTGCATCAGTATCAGACGTCTAGGGGCGTGACAAATCGTCGGTATATTACGAGTTGGGATGAGAATGGGCTGCCCCCCGGGCGCCTTAATGCACCCCCCCCCCCCCCCCCCCCAATCACGCACCCCCCCCCGCCAACAATCGCCCCCCCCCCCCCCCCCCCCCCCCCCCCCCAATCACGCACCCCCCCCCCCGCCAACAATCGTCCCCCCCCCCCCCCCCCCCCCCCCAAGTGTGATTCCTCAACAGCTTCCCTGTCATTTCCTTGTCTGCCTGTGCGCGTGTTAGATTGTGTATGCGTGTGTGTGTGTGTGTGTGTGTGTGTGAGCGATTGTGTGTGTGTGTGTGCCTACAGGTATGCAGTCTCTTCCCAGTATGCCTCAGAGCAGACCTGCAGCCTACCCGTTATATTTGCAATGCTTCTACTATATATAGAGCTACACTCACTCCACCACATACAGACCTACACTTCAACATTCAAGCATCATGCACCTTGAGAGGAGAAAATAGACAAATTAGATAACCATCATCATCCTCATCTTCCATTTGTTGTAGAGGCTAAATAGACAGAGATAGATAGCAAATCATAGCCCTTCACTTGATATAAGTGCACTGTTGATAATTCTAACAGCTAGGCTAAAGTTCAATTTAATTGGTAAAATGTTACTACTTAGATGTTTAAAAATTAGATGTCTACTTAGATGCTTAAAATACAATAATAATATCAATGTTTCTCCTAGCTTATATGGTAGATGTTTTTTTTTTACATATAAGCCTCTATCTGATCTGTTTCAAAGCAAACCGACAAGTGATAGGTTGGTCACAATAGTCCCCACAATACAACATAGTGTGTGTTTGTGGACCAGAAAAGCAGTGCTTTTGTCTTCATACTCAAACCGTATGGACCATCGCCGCCGATGTGATGGTGAGAGAAGCAGTGTTCTGCCACATGGCTGGAGAGAGGCGCAGTATGGTTGGATAGCTGTCTTTCCATTTCACTGCATTTAATCAGCGTAGCGCTGGAGGACTCTCCACTTCCACCATCACACCTCCTACACAGCAGGACCGACTGCAGCAGACCCGAGGTAGAAAGTCTGTGTAAGCACACATGGTGGAGGAGGTGGTGGTTTAACAAGGGGGGGGGCGGTACAGTGACTGTATATCACATTCTCGATGTGGAACTGAACATTTTTAACCGGGAGTAACCTTTAAAATGCCCACACAAGATGAGATCACATCCAATAGCGGAACATCCAATCAAGGAACAATTATAACCATTACACTCCTGGTAACCATGGCATCTGTCATACCACAGGCCTGGGTTGTTATAGGCCCAGCAGTCTTCTGTTAACCAGCATCCCTGTATGGCAGCCCTCTCACAGCTAGTGGTGCACATAATGGAAGAGTGGTACGCGCCAATCCATGCGGATGAAGGGCTGCCGTCGAGGCGGTTGCCTATAGCCACGCTGATATGTGCTTGACTGAAAGCTCGCTTAAAGCCATCAACGACACAGCCCGTGATAGCGGCAGGAGGGTGTCTTTGGTGGCAGCAGGGAGGAAAGGGGGGTCGCATGGGAAGTGTGGGAGAGTTTTTAGAGGGATTTTGCAGATGGTTTATCTCTCTCCGTCTCTCTCGCTCTTACTTTCACTCTCTTCTTTCCCTCCTCGCCTCTTCTTTCATTTCCATCTCCTGCAGTTTAGTATACCCGCCCCGATGCTCCATTATCGCCATCCTCCTGGTTCATTTTCTTCTGTATCGCTCACGGTCCCCGAGGGGCTCTCACAGCCTCAAAGCCAGCGCTCCAGCGGCTCTACCTCTCCTCGAGTTTGGGGGCAGCTTTAGATTATGGAACTAAATTATCAGGGGAATACCAAGTGAAAATGTTCACCTTTTGAGGTGCGGGGGCCAGTTATGGTAGAGAATAATGATGTGTTGCGGTACTATGACAAATACATTACTGCATAACAAATATGCCCTCAGGGCGAGTACCAAAAAAATGCACATTGTAATCATTTTTCCATGATTCTGCGTCCCTGATTTTCCATTTCATGTTCACTTACTGAATATTTGAATGCAAACACACACACACAAACTCCCACTCTTGATGTGCATAACAGATTACACTGACATACTGTCGTACCGTTTTCTTGCGAGGACATGCCAGCAGATCTACACGATTTTTCCAAATCCTTCAAATGCTCCGTTTTGATGTTAGAATTTATTTAGAAAGATTGCGATGTGCAAAATGTGTGACAGCCCAGATGGAAACACATTAAGCCAAAGCTTCAAAGGGATTGGAGCATTGTCGATTTGCACACTCACACACTCCTGCATCTAGAGTGTATGGGTAACACTGAGAGATGCTACCCCGCCATTTTCAGTCGTTTATTGTGACAACAAGGCAAACATTTTATTGCACTCGGATTTCTTCACGGGGGACATCTGTATTTTACCAACATTTTCAGCGTTACAAGAAATGTCCATTTGTGTACACAATAACAACATGATAACCTATCCTATCTATTGGTCCATTGACATGATAGGGAGTTAGTTGTACATTGTATTGTATTACAGTATTACTCTCTGATAATACCGTACCCTATTTCCGCTTGGAAGGAGTGACAGCCCCAGTACCATTATCAGTGAGCCCTTCGGTCAATGTTAAAATTGTGTGCTCTATTAAATAAAATCCAGTTGAAAGACCATACAAGCCATAACCAACCATTGACTACATGAGGGAGACTAGCACTGATTCCTAAAACATAACACTGGAAAATGCAGTGAGATGTAACATCCTATTTTAGCTTGGTATCAGGCTGAAAATCACACATGTGTGCATGCATGCACACACACACGTGCAGGCTCGCACGCACACACACATACACTTCTCTCCTCTTTCCTTGTTTCCATGGCGCCCCGATTGAGGTCAAGCAGCTATTTTTTTCAAGAGGTATGCACATGTGCCTGGAATCAACAGACACATGCTGTTATCCACACAGTCTCTCACACCGTTGGTAAATAGGAGGATAGCATAGCAGCAGCATAGCAACACATGCTAAGATGCATTGGATACTACTCATGCAGACACATGGGCCTATATTGCTGCAAGCTGCACTTACTCACACAGTTGCATGCGGATTGCCCAGCCCACAGAAGCACACGACATTTCACTCCACGCCACGGGCACATTAGTAAGCATGACCGATGCAACAAAAGATAAAGAGTGAGGAACTGCAGTCAATAACAACCACGACAGATTAAGGGAGGCACGACTTGACAATACCGGCCATGTCTCTGTCTTGGCCATAGGAAAGAGAATGGTGTATATTACCGGTATGTAATACACGGTACACTGTTATCTTCTTTATGGCCCTGAGCTTTAATAAGGTTTTCAGAGGCCTAGAAGGTTAGCCCATAGAAGAATCTGCATTACCTCCATTATAATAGAGAATTAGGAAGTTAAACCAACACTGTACACAACAATACCACCGGAAGATCATTTAAACAGTCACATGTCATATCCCAGCTATTATTATACATAAAATGAATGAAAACAATAATATTAATATATATATAATAACGTTTACTTACAATGTCTAATTAGTGGCTGGACTGAAACAATATGTCGCTTTCATTCATCCTTATCTTCTCTGCTGTTGTGTGGGCTGAATGGACAGAATGGACCTGTAATTACTAAAATATACTAAAAAAACAGTAGAGCTTCTAATTGTCTGTGTACAGTATATATATTTACTGCCATATCCTATGACACGTATTTGTCCACACAGCAAGCATGTATAATTTCCGCCATAGTGTTTGCCACAGCTGTGGCTATCTAGTTATACACTGTAAACAAACAGAATGTGACCTAATGGACAGACACAAATACACACTGTGTGTGTGTGTGTGTGTGTCTCCTCCCTGTCACAATCAATGGGGATCTCCCCCTGAGGTGCGCTAAGTGAGCAAGGTCTCTGGGATGATTGGTTGGGATCTGGCCAGAAGCCGAGCGGCTGTGCTCTAGCTATCGACTGACTCGTAATTTCCTGTGCATCATATCCCCACTTGCCTGTTCAAGGGGGAAGACAAAAAGGAAAACCCATCTATAAACGGTGTCAACGATCTGTATGAATAACAAATCCGGTGTTTGCATTTTAACCAATAACCCAGTGCTTAAGGCCCGAATAACACAGTAGTGGACGGAGAACCCCTTAATCTTGGCTTGAACTGGCCAGGGTTGCGATCGTTGAATCCTGCTTAACCTCCAGTTGACACAGGGATCAGTTGGGAGTCAGGTGAGTCGTCTCAGTGTCAGCCATCTCAGAGTGGCGTCACTAGAACACTCACCATTGATCTAAATAGGACTCTGGTCGCATTTATTATTCAGACCACACAGGTCACTCCCTGTACGTCTCCTCGCTCGACTCCAGCGATCCAGAAGATGTGGAAATCGACTGTTTCGACGTCCGTTTGTCTGTCTGTCTTTTCTGTGATCCATCAGCCATCCTGAGCTACGTCAGCAGATTGGCTGATGACACTTATGATTAAGGGACCGTCAATTCCGCAATGCTAGGATCGTCGAGGCTTTAAGTCTTTCATCCTGTGCAAAAAAAGTTTGACAACCCAAGACACACACACACACACACACACAAAGCAGCACAACGCTAGGGTCAAGTAAAAGACAGAATTATCATACCATAAAATTGGCATAAAGGCTTCATCACACCATCTGCTAGTTTCCTGAAGAAAAATCTCTCTCTCTCTCTCTCTCTCTCTCTCTCTCTCTCTCTCTCTCTCTCTCTCTCTCTCTCTCTCTCTCTCTCTCTCTCTCTCTCTCTCTCTCTCTCTCTCTCTCTCTCTCTCTCTCTCTCTCTCTCTCTCTCTCTCTCTCTCTCTCTCTCTCTCTCTCTCTCTAAATGTTCCCTGGTTTGCAGAGTGCTAGAATGGTGTCTGTGTAGACGAGGAAGGAGAGAATAGACCACCCTCCCCTAACAAGCCTATACAACATATACAACACTATGATGTGTAGTAGAGCACAGTACGCCTGGGGGTGGAGAAGAAGAGTGGTGGGAGGGGGGGGGGGGGGGGAAGGGCTGTCAGTGTCTGTCGTCAGCCAGGGATGCTTTTTCAGCCTGCCAAGTCAAATGGGCTGCCGTTACGATCAATAACGTTAAGGGAAACAAGCAGGCTGTAATGTATGCCTTCCAGCTGGTTCAGCTGGCTGCTGGGGCAGACTGGCTAATGATCAGCTATTCATTACTGACGCTTTGAGCCCAAATCAACACAACCTTTATTGATTATTGTAAAACAGGGAGCCTGCATGAGAAACTAAGATCGTGCCACTGATGATATGACGTATCAGGTTTTTCAAGATTCAAGAGCTTTATTTGTCACATACACATACAGAATGTACAGTGAAAAAAACAACAACAACAACAACAACAACAACAACAACAGTAACAGTATTTACAATGAAAAAGAAGCAACAACATTTACAGTAAAATGAAGCACTATCACCAACACTATTTGCTTGGACCTGCTTAGGGTCTGCTTTGACCAGCCGATTGCGTTTGTAGGTCAAACATCCAGTAATTTTCATGCAAAGGAACATGGATGATTCAGCATCACTGACGTGTTAGGAACCTGAAGACTTGTTACTAGTGAGCGTATGAGGTACTGACACAGGGTCATGGTCACTTGTTTTGCTAATCCCAATCCTATTCTTTCTGGGTCACTTGTCTGGCCTATCGGATTAGACACGAGCCAAGATGGAAAGCCCTGTACTAGAGACAGGTGGAAATGCGCCCCCCCTCCCACACACACACACAAACACACACACACACACACACACACACACACATGTTGTTCTTGTTGTAATAAAACACATGGCACTCATTATGAGAAGGCTAAATTAATATGCATTTAGTAGTATGAGAAATGTTAGGAGGGATAAATCGTTAAACGTTGATCGTGATTATCAAATGTGTTGTGGCCATTCCCCACATTGTCCCTCCGTCAAGTAGACTTAAAATGATTGAATGATTATGACACTCGAGGCTGAAAATGTATCCTAGAAGTAGTGTCTCTACTGTCTGACTTTAAAGCAGAGCTTCTGCGTCATTCCTGTCCTTCAGATACAAGTCGAGTAGAAATCCACAAAGTGCAAGCCACTGCATGACATAGATCTGTTCAGATTTGCCTTTCAAGCCAGGCAACTTTTAAACTAAAATATGTTTTATTTACTGTACTGACAGTGGGAAGAGACACTCAAGAGATGTAGCGAATGTAACGGCAGTCTGCTGCTGGGACTGAGTGAAGTGGGCATGAGTCACATGCCCACTTCACTCAGCAGAGTGTGAACTTGGCTGATGAAATGTGTAGGTAGATATGCAAGATTAAGGTCCTTTAAAAAAAGGAGAGAATAGAAAATGAAAGCGATGGATCTTGAATGCTATATGACTAGATCGCGTCTTTGTCAAACATTGCCCCCGTCTCTGCTGTGGTCAGTCGAAGCCTTATAGAACACTTTACTGATAGAGAGACGGGCAAAGTAAAAACAGGCACAACTGCATAGGCACTCTTGCATAGGCGTAATTGCATAGGTGACATGGGCACTCTTGACGGACAACCACATACATGCATATAGTTACTCCAGGCATACTTGAAACATACTGCAAACTCTTGTGCCCTGATGTTATTTTTACTCAGCTCTCAGCTCAAAAACCCAATGGAAGCCATGAGCAAAGAAAGAAGAAAAGAAAAGAAGTAAGAGGCCTGAAGAGCATATAGAGATAAAAACAATGAAGTACCTGACAAAGTAGCAGGCAAAGTGAGAATCACAAAAGTCCAAGAAGGGTATAGAGTATAGGGTATAGGATTCTGCATTTTATAATGCTACTACTGCCTACATGCGCATGAGGCAAGCAACCAACCACAGAGCAGACAATCTGCTTCCTGTTTATACCGGCACGTGCATGCCCAGTGTACGTGAATGGTCATGTGATATGCGTTTTCGGGCGTGGGAGTATGGACGGAGATTCTTTCTGAAACGGTGCTAAAACGCTAGTGAGGACGGAGGTCATTCTCGTTTTAAACTGTCATGCAAAACCGAAAGTTAGTGTGGATGTAGCCTTAGGTAAGCCACTCCAAGGTCATAGCCCGACTTCCAGAGCAGGCTGTCTGAGCACCGAAGATGTTCATGTCAACTCAATATTCAGCATTCACTGAATGGAAAACCCAGTTGTATCATTTAGCAAGATTGACTAAAAGAAAAGTAAAACATGAATCAATATTATAAATTAATAAATACATTAAATAATTAATTAGGGCTGCCCCCTAATAGTCGACCAAAAGTCGGTCGAGGAGAAGAGTCTTAGTCCGTGGCAGGAAAACTAAAAAAAGCTGTGCCTTGTCAAAATGAGGTCAAGATCTATATGAATGGAACATGTATGAAACGCTGGGCATTTATTTTGAAATGGCGGACACCGGAAGTGGTGACATGGTTACGGACAGACATTAGCATTGCGTTTATTACAATAGTAGGTTATGTCGGGCAGGAAATATAAAGTGTGGGATCATTTCGAGAGGGTACATTCACCTTTCATTCGTCGACCTCAAACATTTGAAACATGTAGCCTAATGTTAGCCACTTAGCCGCTCCAACGTTAGATAGCCTAGATAAATATGCGCTATTAGGCTTATCCAAGTGTATTTCTACATTTAAAGGCTAATTATTATGGTTTTGTATTTCTAATGTAGCACAGTGTTGACAATGTTACTTGTAACACATTTTCTGAGCCCTGGAACTAAAACCGTTTTCTAATTCCCTAAAAATATATATTTAAATAATTAAATTAATATCATAAAAGTGCAATGACTAGTCAACTAATGGCTTGAACTAACGACTACCAGTCGACTAGGAAAATCTTTGGTCAGGGGCAGCCCGAGAATGAATAATAATGAGTATTTCCAACAGAAATAAAATGTGGTGCGCAGGATCAGCCAGTATGTTATACTAAACAACCATTACTCAACTACAACCAAGGGTGTTACTCCAAACAGCTCACTGGAACACACCAACATGTTTTGAGGTAACTAGGGAACAGACTCCAGATGATGACATAACATTTTAAGTGTTTACCTCACGCAGAGGGGATGTTAGCAAGTTCAAATGTCGTGTAAATGTCGGGTTATAAAACAGCTTGTGCTTTTCAAATGGAAATCACTACCCCCAGCTATGGCCAGAGAAATGCCCACAGACAGATAAGGAGACCCAAGCGGCAGCCCCCAACAGTAAATAATATTTCCAGGAGCTGTTGAGATGCATGGGTCAGGAGGATAGGGAAATTAAGATTTTTTTCTCAACTGCTGCCTTGAGCCCTAATGTCTAATGTCAAAACATGAGGAAAACAAACAAAAGCATGTCATTGTAAAGGGGGGATATACTAGTCATACTCTGATAGACTTGAATCAGGACCGCCTACCAAATACCGAACCTAGGAGGATTTGAGAATGTAATCTGTGGTTCCCTGATATTTCAATTAAAATTGCTGTCTTATACTTGATGTTCAACTTTAATTAAACTAATCCTTTTTTTATTCATATTTCTCAACGTAGAAACATAATATCTTACTCAGCAGTAAGTAGTTTGTTTTTCAAATTAATAACAGCATAGGTCTCAAGCTTATTTTCACCTCAATGGAAAAAACCACAGCATACCAATATGACAAAGCCAGCCAAAACCACGCCGAAGCACCATAGCAGGTGATTTATTATTCAGTTTCTCTTTTACTTGCTGCTCCACTGACTCCGTCCATATCCAACTCACAAACCTTGTTTTGCTTCCTCTTTTTAATCCACCCTGATCTCACGCACGAGAACAAAGCAAAGACCTGTACTAAAACCAGGATAAACAACAACAGATCATGTACAATTACATGATCTGACTTTTTAATCTTAGCTAGCGTGCGCTTTACGCACACTAGCTAGCCAGAGGCAATGTAATGCAAGCAGGGCAAAAGTGCCCAATTGAAATGAGTCATCGTCCACATTCAGCAATGACGCATTGAGCATCCGGGAGAGGACCCAAAACCTTGTACCGTTACTCTAAACTCTCCATAACGTTCAAGAGGGAAGATCAAGAGAGAGCGAGAGCGAGAGAGAGACACACAGTTAGATCAATGGGTAATTACGCAGCAGGCTGCTCCGCGTCATGCTTCCATCAGCAGTTATTGACAGCCCACTCTGTGAGTTAGATAAGGAGACGGAAATAGTGGCAATCCAACGGCTGATCCCTGGGCATCTCTCCCTGGAAGAGGAGAGGGGGACTACGGTTCAACAAATAAAGACATTGTGCCCTGGTTTGAGGTAAGAAGACCCCAGTATGAACGACAGAGAAGAAAAGCCAGATTGATTCTGTCTTTCCAGGGATGGAGGGCAATGGTAAATTGAGGCAGTTCACGCATAAGCAAATAGACGTTATTATTCCTGCCCACTGCATCCACACAATGTGTTTGTCCCCACATCCTCCAGAGCAGTCGAGACAATGCTTGGTTTACAAGTGAAAACACCCCCTTGGAAAGAACTAGAACCTTGTATAAAGGTGAGTCACATGCCTACATTCGTCACTAAAATGTTCAACAATGGCTTGCCATTTAAGTGTTACGTAAAGATGCAAATTAGTTAAGGTTTTTTTTAATTTCATTTCTATTCATTTCCACCATCTTGCTTTCCCAGATGTTGCTATAGGAGGAGAGGAACACACCCCCTCCCAGCTGCACTGCGTATCACACAGACCAGCTGAACCTGACCATGGCTCTGCATCACGGGCAAAACCGCACACAACAAAATGGTCACAATTGAAAGCCTTGATGGTTAGTTACCATTAACCACCTAGGTATAACACCTATCCTCAATAAAAAAATACGAGTAATAAGAAAAATAAAATAAATACATTAACAAAAAATAAAAAGCAGTTAAAACACGGGCAGTGGATAGTGCAGTGGCTATGGTGTTCTGCCTCCCTGCCAGAAGGTTCTGGGTTCGATCCCCCAGCATGTCCGCAGTTTACCTAAGCATCCTTGAACTCACTCAACAAGGACTGCTGGCATAAACAACAGCCTGGGCACTGGGATACCCCCACCCTGATCAGATGCCACTGCTTTTTCTTTTGAAACATACAAGCATAATCTGACTATGTAAGAAGCAGACTGTGTACTATGTCATGCAAGGGCCCACTGATCCGCCTTGAAGTGTATACAAACCTGACCAATCGGACCTTAGTACTGTAGCCTACATGTTTCAGAGACGCTAGGGTTTCTCTCCATATACCACAAAACGAGACAAGAGGTTCCTCTTGGTTATTCATTATTTTGCCACGCCTGGATATGAAGGGCTTTTCTGGTTCATAAGAGAAGCAAATGTGGGAAAGTGAGTATGTAAATAAGTGAGTATGACCGGAGAGAAAAACATTTGGTGGGAGAAGGGCACTACTGAATAATGCATCTGTGTTGTGCTGTTCAGCAGTCTCGTGACAAAAGCTACGCCACCTCTCCGCTGAGGAGGGAACGGTTTCCTCTAGTTTCATACGAATGTGCATCGAGCAGCATGTCAGGCGATTCAAATCAATCTCAATATGCCAGCGAGGGAAAAAAAGTTCCTACATTCACATTAATTCTCATGTCCAATGTTACTACACAGCCACACTTGTCCCTCACTGGGTTTTTTTGATTCATGAGTCTGAAAAAAATGGTGGCTCTCCCTCATGGACTTGTCCAAGTCAGCACTTTCTCCTGGCCGGGTCTCCCTGAAATACAGCTCTGGGCACCAACGACTCGACTTCCTCAAGGCTCAAGCACTTTTACCCACAGACATGATGATTTGTAACTGCGAAAAAACACTGAACAACACTAGGTATTTGACATCATCTGCCATTAAAACAATTGATGGATAACACAATACAGTATACAGGCAATTAATAATAATAGTAGGCCACACACACACACACACACACGTTTCACCCACAGTGCATGAATTAATATCCAGTCATACAGTAACCAATGTTATTCTTCCCATAGCATCCTCTCCTCTTTCTATATTACAGGCCTACTATATTAACACTAGCAATCGGGTTACATGGTAACTTTACTTTAAAAATATCACACCCATATATAACTACCACTCAATCAATAAAACGAAATCAAAATCAAATCCACTCAAAAAAAGGGAGGGATGCTGGAGGCGGCGGCTCTGTGCACACAGCATCACTTGCCATCATCACCCATATTGTACCATCTCACTCCACCCAGCCCAGCCCAACGGCTACAGCCAGGAGGCGGACCTCACTAACTACCTAACTGACTATCCCAGTAGCCCTGACGCCTACAGAGACGACCATCGTTGCTGTGGTTTGCCAGACATGTAAAATAGTCAAATATGCCACCTATCATACAATACAAACCACCACCACCACCACCACCCATCCCCATCCTCCCAGCAGCACAATACTTAGCCCGCTGCTAGCTTGCTAGCAAAGATGATTCGGGACTTTTATGGCCCCACCGTGTTGGACCACCATGGTGCCACTTGACTCCATCCCAAAATATTAAAAACCAGAACGACGACAACCAACAGAAAACGGTAAGACACAACGGACGTAATGGCCACGTACCCGTGTCACCGGCGTCGACCCCGTAGCTCACGCCGACGACGGTGTCCCCATCGTCGGAGGCTTCGGCGCCGGCGGAGGACAGCGGGCTCCCGCCGGCCCTGGCCTCGCACAGCCCGGACGCTCCCTCTCCGCCTCCCGCCTCCATTCCCGCTCCGAGCCCTTATGGATGGGGGGGGGGAAAAGAGAGAGAGAGAGAGCCGCCGATAGTGGGGTGGATTTAACCGAGCGCGTTGAAATATGGCAAAAGCGAGTGGCGTTCAATGGAGACGGCTACGGCTCCCGCATCCGTGCGATAATGGACCGAACCGGGAGGCTGCTGCTGCTGCTTGCTTCCTCCGCGCCTCTCACACCGACTGCGCCGCGGGGCCGCTGGCTGCTCGCTGCTGTCGGGGAGGCGGACGGACCGCAAGCTCGGCGTGGAAAATCGGATACTCTGGCGCCCTCTGCCGGGACAATCTGGGTAATTGCAGCCTGGGTTTATTTCGTGACATTTTTTTTTTTTTTTTTTTTTTTTTTTTTCATTAACACCTATTGCTTTTTTTAAAATCATATAATATATACGTGTAGTATATGTGTATCTCTCAAAAAATAAATACAATGAAATAAAATAAATAAAACAACCTTCCGGAATGCAAACACATGTAGGCCTATAATGTTAAAAATGGTATCATTTTACAATTCAACCTGCCCCCCCCCCCCCAAGCAATGTTTAGCAGGAAAAAAAAGTGAAAAATGTACCTTTATCAACATTTAAATGAGGAAAGATACGCACACCGATATCAGATGTACAGAGCCCCTCTGGCGTGGCCACGAGTTAATAAGGCGTGGGAAACGTGATAACTGAATTGCGTCCCACGTCCTAATAATGAGCGCCCGCGAGATGCGGGCGAGCTCCGTGGGCTATTATTATTATCACGCATGACGCATATGGATCGCTTTGATTTAATTTAATGTAATTTAATTTAATGTTAATCTCGGGATGAATTATAATGATGCCTGTTAAGCACAGTGTCATCATTAGCGAAAGACACTGCTTGAAATGCTTGCATCTCTGGATCCAAACCCCTCAGGAGACTAAATCGCAGACAGCATTGATCAAGGACCAAACTATAGCCTATTTGGCACGTTGATTCATATAAATTAAATCCCTGTGGATTTTGCAGAAATGGCTGCATATGCTTTCCAGATGCTTTCCTCGAAGTCATCACGTGGTTGTAAGCTCGACGCATACGTTTAATTGGGCTACCTACTGAGGCAATTCAATTACGGATAGGCCTAAGTCTAAATCGCCAGTTGGTAAATCTGTAGTCTCGCCTATAGCCAGACCTATCTCCACACGTCTGTGACTCTACTACCCCATCATTCTGGCATAGGGGAGAAAAACCGCTCCGTCTTGTTTGTATTTCTTTAAACCAATCACAATCGTCTTGGGCGGGACTCGTCTTGAGCAACGGTGGCAGATGGCGTTAGGGGGAGGAGTATAAGGTATAAGCCCCGCCCACCGCATGCCATTGGGCGATTCTGCAGTTGCTGGATGGCAGACTTGGGCGGGCTTATGCCAACAACCTACATCCGGTAAGCCAGACTAGTACATCTGAATCTCAGTTTACGAGACAGCGGTTACTGTTTGAAAACACAATGCTTCTGGTTTATTCAGGTCGTTGCAACATAAATGTACAAAAACAAGTATGTAGCGTATGTGGCGGCCCTGTCCAGAATCAAGAGACACTAGGAAGGGACACTAGGAAGGGACAGTTATCCTTGGGCTGGAGAAACCAGACAGGCGTCTCAAGGATAACAGATAAGAGGGTTGCTCTGCCCTCACACATTTAGTCTAAACATGAAGAATTGGTACCCAGTGAAGTGGACAGTTACCGACACACAGATATAATAAAGAATAATCCCAAGTTCATATTGATAAACCAGACACAGTTCCTAACAGTAGGCCTAATGTGTTAACTGGGTAGCTGAGGAGTTTGGATCCAGAGATGCAAGGATTAAACCAACATCAGCCTTTTTTGCATTGATCCCATTCTAGGGATCTCCCAGGCCCTTCCAGCTCTTGCTTGATCAAGTGACCACTTGCCCAATTCGCATATTGTTTGCATTTTAACCCGTGCATTTAAAGCAGCTGAATGAAGTGTCTTTTAGGCCTAATGATGACACCGTGCTCAACCACAAAACGTGCAGGATATCCTTATAACTCATCCAAAAAAAAACATGCTTCATGCATGATAATAGCCCACAGGGTTCGCCCGGTCAACATCAGAAATCTGTATCTTGTGGCCACTTATTAAGACGTGGCCACGATTGAGTTATCATGTTCCCACGCCTTATTAACTCGTGGCCACGACTTAATTATCTAATTTCCAAGCCTTAGTAAGTTTAATAACTAAGGCGGGCACACATTTACCATTACAAACTTTTTTTTATTGATTCACTCAAATCACTATTGAGGAGCTCTGCTGCCAGGAAGCCCCTCTCTGGATGCTGCTGTGCCATTTGGGCTGATTAGGAAAGGGCTGTCTTCCGCACAGTAAAGCTCACTGAGGGCTTTATGAGGTTCATCATTGTGGCCATAATGGAGCTGGCCAACAAGGTGATCTGTGGCTCCTCCATTAAGCCCTCTCTGGTCAGTGGTCCCCCTGTGAAGGACCACAGGGCGTGTAACTGGGTATTCATGTAAATGCCTGTCAGCAATGTGTCCTGCTGACACTACATGCAGTAGTAGGCTACTTGAATCTGTTTTTGTTACCAGGGTGCAAACTGGTGAAGACCCAAAAAGGTGACTTTTTTTGCCTGAATACTAAGATTAGCGTTCGGCACCCTTCAAATCCATCAGGTTATGTTTTGATATATATGCTCGACCCAAGTGGCTCACAAAAAACCTGTCAGCGATATTCATCCATTTATATGAAGCAGTTATTATAAGGATCTCAACAATTTGTTTTTTGTTAGCAATGTTTTTTTTCATATCAGTCAGCTTCACTGACTCTCGTCTCTAATTAGAGAAGCATTGAGCCTCCTCCTCAAAACCCCTCCTGAACCCTAATTTTGAAAACAACAGCAAACTAACTTAATTGTCTGTCAAGTCAAAGGTTACATTTTTTTAAAGGTAAACAAAATGGCAACAAAACAAAACAAAAAATATATATAATGAGTCCATTCTCAGTGGAATAGATATTTTCAGTAGAATAAGTACATTCTCAGTACAATATATATGCAGAATAAGTACATTCTCAGTACAATATGTATGCAGTAGAATAAGTGCATGCTCTGTATAATATGTATGCAGTAGAATAAGTACATTCTCAGTACAATATGTATGCAGTAGAATAGGTACATTCTCAGTGCAATATGTATGCAATAGAATAGGTACATTCTCAGTACAATATGTATTCAGTAGAATAAGTGCATTCTCAGTACAATATGTATGCAATAGAATAGGTACATTCTCAGTATATGTATTCAGTAGAATAAGTACATTCTAAGGACAATATGTATGCAGCAGAGTAGGTACATTCTCAGTACAATATGTATGCAGCAGAGTAGGTACATTCTCAGTATATGTATTCAGTAGAATAAGTACATTCTCAGTACAATATGTATTCAGTAGAATAAGTGCATTCTCAGTACAATATGTATGCAGCAGAGTAGGTACATTCTCAGTATATGTATTCAGTAGAATAAGTACATTCTCAGGACAATATGTATGCAGTAGAGTAGGTACATTCTCAGTATATGTATTCAGTAGAATAAGTACATTCTCAGTACAATATATATGCAGTAGAATAGGTACATTCTCAGTGGAATCAAAAAAAAGAAAACATTTGTTGCCTAAATCCCCCATTTTAACACATTTTGAGATTGATTTTAGGATAAAAATCAATGAACAATAGCACAGGTTTGCAGCTGATGAGCCATTAAAAGGCGTTTAATCCCTGCCATACATCAAGCTGACATGTGTTGCACACCTACACAAAGGTCACAGTGACCTACATGTAATGATTATCCACACATGTTCGTATCTGACTTTGTCTTAGTACACACACACACACACACACACACACACACACACACACACACACACACACACACACACACACACAAACACACACACACAATATTCTATGTAGTCAGTAACTTGAGTTTCATGTTTTTCAAAATTTTATTGTAATTTTCAATCAGTGCTGTTATGGCTCTGCAAGTAATGCTGTTATTAGGCTACAGTCCGCTATACATTCCTAGCTCTCTATTGATCCCATGTTGCCTCATGACTTTACCCCACAAGCTAATGTTATGGAGGTTAGAAAACATGGTGTTGTGTACAGAGGTGTCCTCATCTCTTATCCACAACTGAACGGCTCGTTTCATTGCGTTTGTGGTTTTAAAAAGCCCCCCCCCCCACCCCCAAGTTTGCACCACTGCCGTTATTGTGTGGAAATTATTGTAAATCTGCCTCTCAAGATAGACAAAAACAAAACAAACTTTTGGCAGAACACTTTTGTAAAGGATTTTATTGCAAATTTGTATGCATTTGTACGGAAAGTAAAACTCTAGCCGGATACATTTGAATAAATACAGTGAGAAATCACACTTTTAATACTGCCTTATCAGGCGGCGTTCATTTGCCAGTGATTTATTTACACAGCAGCACCATCTAGAGGTAACCGATGAAATGCACCAGCACGTATGGGCCAATTTTAAGGTTGAATTGTGCTATACTGCTTTGAATAGCTGCCGGTGCTTGCGTTCATGGTAATGTATGTTGATCTTCATAATGAAGACGTGTCAACAACAAATGAACATATATGCAACCCTCTCAACTAATTGAACTTTGATCTTCTCCATGTTGTTTTCACCATCAGACAGAAAATGGAGCAGGACAGACGAAACAGGCCTATGTGGGCTACACAGGTGACAGAGACCCACTGCAAACCTCCGGTGGCTATTCAACGCAGAAGTACAAATCACCCTTTAGAGTTTGATGACTTTCATTAGGCTTCAATCAAAACAGGCACACTTGCCCCTTTCCTACATTGCAGGAACTTTCACATTGTCTCAATTAAACAACAAACTTGCAATACAAAGTGAAATAAAGGCTTTTGTTTCGGTTTCTTTCTTCCACAACTAAAGAAAAGAGCACAAGTGAATTCGAAAATAACCAAAAAGGACTGTACAAACAAGTAAAACTGAACACAAATAGGGGCATTGGCCAGCAGTGATATTGGAAAAAAGATGAATAGGTGGGGGGCGATTTGACATGATGGGAGGTGGTGCAGTGTAAGAGAAGATCAGGTGGGACGAAGTCACAGGTGTGTTGGGAGGTCACAGGCTTTGGCAGCACGGGAGCTTGTTGCCCTTCTGACTGTCAGTGGTCGGAGGGACACTGATGTCCACCACGTTGTTACCTGGAGACTCGTCATGTGCAAATCTGTCTGCCATCTGCTTCTGTGACACAATACGGTAGACCTCTGTAAAAGATAAGTACAAATTTAGAGTGAAAAATCCATATCAAAAGGCCATATTAAGTTGAGATAAAAAACTCAATTAGTAAATTTGTATTAGAAGATGTACTTCCTACAACGCTTATGCAGTGGCACACCTACAATGACCTATAGTGAACCATGCATGAGCATCTCTTCCTACCGGCCAAAATGTTTTTGAATGCTTCTTCAACATTTGTTGAGTCCAGTGCCGATGTCTCAATAAATGAGATGGTGTTCTTTTCTGAATCAGAAATATAAAAAGAAACATCAAATAACTTAACCATGTATGCTTGCATTGAGATGTTTTAAAGGTCAACCATTTAAACTATGTGCTGATTAAATATCTTAGTCGGGTGACTTACCTGAGAAAGCGCGAGCCTCGTCCGTGGGCACGGCCCGCAGGTGGCGCAGGTCGCTCTTGTTGCCGACCAGCATGATGACTATGTTGTTGTCCGCGTGGTCCCTCAGCTCCTTGAGCCAGCGCTCCACGTTTTCGTAGGTCAGGTGCTTAGCTATGTCGTACACCAGGAGAGCCCCCACCGCCCCGCGGTAGTATCTGGAGACGAACCAACGATGCACAGGAAAATTATTTACAGTGAGTCAAATGTACTCATTGTTTTTTAACAGTGTACATGTGATATTTTTAAGTCACATGACCAAAACGAGTGGTAGGGCAGCTGCACAAGGATGCATCAATAAGAGATTGTATGTTTAAACATAACACAGGCTCAAACAAACTCACGCTGATGTGATGGCTCTGTAGCGCTCCTGGCCGGCCGTGTCCCAGATCTGGGCCTTTATCATCTTGCCATCCACCTGGAGGCTGCGGGTGGCAAACTCCACACCGATGGTGCTCTTACTCTCCAGGTTGAACTCATTTCTCGTGAAGCGGGACAGCAGGTTGCTCTTCCCTACTCCCGAGTCGCCGATAAGGACAACTAGAGGAGCAGAACACACAACTTTGATCAACATGGGGTTTTCTTATGACCTTAGGAGAAATAATACAGTTGGTGCTTTTGAGTCAATTTAAGACAAGGAGGTAGTGTATCATTGCACTTTAAAATGAGCTGTCCATGAAACACTCACCCTAATATAGGATTACATTACATTTCTGATTCAGGATATCCAGAAGAATCCAGGAATAATGTGATAGTTTGATTGATTGATTGCACTTTAATAATAATCCCCAGGGGGAAAGGGGGACACACTGCATAAACACTTGTATACACTATTGACACTATTTGTCAAAGTAAACCAAGTAGCCTTATACTTGCCTTCTGTTCCCACTCATAATACGTTTCAATACCAGAGTTGGACCTAATAATAACACTGACAGCCAATAACAGCCATAGCCTACATGTTTGTCTTGTCACTTCAATGAATTTAATGGGATGTGTAATATGTTCTTTAGTTCAATAATTCAATATGGCTTTAACAACATCCACGTATGAACTTGTGTGGCATAAAGGACTATTAATATATAATGGTAGCTATGTGTCAATGACGTTAGATTACTGTTCTGATTTTCAACTTGCTTGTCGTTTTAGAAACTCGTAGACAAGCGACACACAACCTCTGCACAGTGAGTTATCACTACATATTGTAGGTGAGTATTTAACAATCATGAAAATATGAAGTACGATAGCTTGTATTTGCGCACTAGTGCGGGTACATCACGGTTAACACAGCTAGCCTAGCTAGCTACCCATCCGTAGTCATAACGCTCACATACCTTTGAACAAGAAATCATACTCGTCGTCTCTGTTCCCCATGGCTTGTACTGATTTATTACCTAAACGAGCCGCTACGGGTTACGACGCACAGCAACACCTTTTAACTGGATACAAAAATGAGGTCAAGAGACAAAACAATGGGTAGGACTGATAACAACACGGGATGCTGCTAACGGCGTCCACAAGGAGGGGTGGCTTCCTGTCCTGCGGTCAAGTGAGCCGCGGTCGGCAGCCGCAGTCCGGGTTTCACGCTGCGCCTTTACCGCCGTCATTACGGCAGACGCGTCATTACGGTAGTCCCGAGTAAACTCGTCATTACGGTAGTCCCGAGTAAACTCGTCATTACGGTAGTCCCGAGTAAACTCGCCTAGTAACTCTCTTCCGTCTACAACTAAATGTAAACAGTCTTATTCAAAGACACGTTTATACTCGTAATATGACATGTAACCCTACACACGTGGTGGTGGTCCGTTATTGTGTCCGATAAATACATCATACATACACTACCAGCACGTTGAGTTAAATAGCCGTTGAGTGTGCTTTGCAATGCCTGTAGAAGTATACATTATAAAGTCCCCTAATACAAGTCAAGTCAATTATGGTGTTATTGTGTCAGTATTTGTACAGCCCTTAATCACAGTTACAGTCTCAAAGGGCTTTGCAGCCCATATATTTATGAATTGATGATACCCCCTAACCCTAGCCCCCAGGGGACATAACTTATAATTTTTAACATGTTTTATTCATCTATATAAAAATGTTATCAAAAGGGCCTTTAACTATCCAGGATGACACCCTGGGATCCCTGCTTCCAGGGACGGTTAGTAATGCAGTGCAATGGGTGCCATAATTGACCTACATAGTAGTATAACAAGCCAACATTTGAAGTAAAAAAATAAAATAAAAAAGTGTGTATATATATATATATATATATATATATATATATATATATATATATATATATATATATATATATATATATATATATATATATATATATATATATATATATGTGTGTGTGTGTAAAAATGTGAAGAAAGAAACAAATAGCTTAATATTGTGTAAAAGTAATGTATGTTACACAGTTAAAAGGGGTTTTTACATGTACATGAATGGGAGCTGCCAGTAAAACTCCCAGCAGCCACCGCGGTGACCAACGTTTACAAACGACGTTTTCCCTCCGCCATTTCAGTAGCTTGGCAAGGACGTCACGTCGCTGTCTCTCGGTCAAGCGGATTTCGGTTCGTCGTGTTTTTTTCCCCGAAAACCTGTTTTTTTTTAAATTAAATATCGTCTCGATTCGTTTTACAACATCGACAAATTCAAAACTTGAGCAATAAGATGTCGACTGAAAAGGCCGAAGCCGCTCCGGAGAAAGCAGGCCAGCCGCAGCAGCAGCAACAACAGCAGCAGCCATTGCAGGGGTAACGAATTGATTCATTCAAGGTTTCTTTGTTAGCTTTTTGTGTAGCTTTAACGTGTTATCCGTGGTTCGTTTTGGCGAGACGCTTTTGGTACCGCCATCGTGTTGTATTAAACACAGTGTACACGTTTGACTAGTTGTATGTTACAAAGACGTGCTTTTTTCCGGCGGTAAAAATCTAGTAAATCGCATAAGCGTTGCGATTAACATACGCGTGGCCGGGCTCCGTCTAAATGCTGGGAACGGAAATCATCCCGTTGTAGAAATGACCATATAAAACCTTAGGCCCCAACAAAAAGGGGAAACGCCGAGCACATAGACCACATTATTTGAAGTAACCACGAATATCGTTGTGCTTTTGTGGTTTTTTTCTTCCTTTTTTCCACTATCAACAGAGAAGTGAACGGTAAACTGAAGCATGAGTCCGGGCCCAGCAGGAAGGAGAGGCCCCAGAAGAGAGGCGGCGGCGGCCGGTTTGAACCCTACGGCAACGTGAACAAGCGGTACCGTGTGTTTGTCAGCAACATCCCGTACGATGTGAAATGGCAAGCCCTCAAAGACCTCATGAAAGAAAAAGGTAGGGTCTCCGGTTATAGACGGAAACTACACTAATTAACGTTTCCGCCTTCCCTTCCCCCCTCTCTCCCTTCCCTCTCCCGCCATTAGCCATGGCCAAGGCTACAGCTTCAGTGGTCATTTTGATTGGCCACTAGAGTTGAGGGGGGGTTAACGTTGCCTTTGGATGCAGTGGAGCAGAAACATTTTTTAATAAAGACCTGGGATTTTCAGTAAATTGTAGATATTCCCTCTCTTTTTGTCCATGTGGATTTTGCCCGAACTTGCAGATGCAAAGCCCACTGGGTTTCATTGAAGAGGACGTTGTACCTTTTGTAAAGTTGTGTCGTCAATGTGGGAACGCCGTGGTTTGGACTCATGAATGGGGTTTGTTTTTGTATTTTTGGATGCAAAGACTCAGGACATGACTCATCCCTAGAAATAAGGAAGCAACTGGCCCTGAGGTGCAGTTTGGGAGCACAAAGTACACCCAATTGTTGTGCTATGACCACTGGTGACGGTTGCCATTTTATAAATTGCATTGTTGCACTTTAGCATGGCACAGTCAAAACATCTTTAGCTTGCAATATAGCTTTTAAACTTGTAAATCTCCATTTTTGTTCCTCTGGTATGTGGCTCTGGGAAGGCTTAGGTGTATCAAATACAATGCAAAATATATACATCTGCTTTAAGTATGCTGAAGCATGTGTTTAAGAGGTCACCCAAACATCCTTTTCGGTGGAGTATGTTGTGGTTGTACAACTGACTGCAGTTAAATTGCATTTTCTTTTTTAGGTTTGATGTTGACACAGCCAATGTTTTCTCAGCAGATCTCCATGTTGTGCCAATCACAGATGTGCATTGGGAATTTCTTGGGGTACAGGTCTACAAAACAAAGCAGCTTCTTACGTCCTGTCCTTGTCTGTAGAGGTTTGGTCCGTGATGTTCGTTCATTGAACACTCATCTGCTACTAGCAGGATTCAGCCAACCATTTAAACAAAAAAACGGACTTGTTGAATTTTGCTCATAGGTCCATTTAGGGAGCAGATGTTGGTTCGATATTGCAGATTTTCTGTTTCCCCCTATATTGTGTAGCTAGTTGATCGATTGTCTTTCAATAGTTAATCAGTGGGAAATGAAGATTTACTGGTGCATCGGCAGCAGTTGTCCTTTTGACAAAGTAAACATGGTGGTTATGTAATGAGCTAGACAGTTTGAACTTTAAACTGAAATTGGGACATGTATGCAATGTGGCTTTTGATGGCAGCGTAACCATTTCCAGTGGCTGACAGCTATTCAAACTTAAGTTGTCCTCAATTATTGCTCATGGTTTTTGGGGGATATTACAAGGACAGGCTAAGAATTTGTTTACGTATTTATACTGGTCCTGTGAGATACAAGCTTGCTTTTTGTAGACCTGTACCAGATTGTGTTGCTGCTGACGCTGAGGAGCGGGGAAGAGGCTCTGGACTGTCAGTCTGAGCCCACTGTCACCAGCCGACTTGTGTGTCTGCTCTAAACCCCCATTGTTCTCTCGGCTTCTCTCCCTTTGGTGTGTGTCGTCTCTGGAATCTGATTTGTAGTGGGTGAGGTAACGTACGTGGAACACTTAATGGACGCAGAAGGAAAATCAAGGGTAAGTGAAAACACATGAATAAAAACACTGAATAACGATAGACAGACCTGCCGTCTACTCGGGTTTATTATAATTGTGGGAAATTGTTGTGACTCCGAAAACCTGAGGGGAAGTGTCTCCGATGGTGACTCGCAGGAGGAGTGGATTTGGTGTTGTCTGTGGCACTCACTTTGAGGCCCTCTCAGGGATGATGCTTTTTATATAGGAGTTCAGGTTTCTCGGTAGCCAAACTCGTGGGATTGCTATAGCTGACAATGTCGGCTTTTATTGTTGTTGGGTTAGATTATGAAACAAGTGTCATTGGGGTTCGTTCCGCAAGAGGTTGTAACATGGTCGGTACTCTTAAGTCATTCTGTAGAATTGCTTCAGTGGCATAGTTGTTTTTACTGGGAAATCTCTGGCTGTGGATATTGGACAATCCTTTTGAAAAGGGTTTATAATTGGCCACCGACACTTTGGTATTGTATGCATGTTTAATTCTAGTTGTGAACCATGTCTTATGATCTGTTAATTTTGAGTGTATGAAGGCGAATCCAAGGCCTCCCCAGAATGTTTTTTTTGTGACACTTCACATGTATATGCATGTAATTCACTTGTGATTAATTCTGTCTGCCAGTTATAATGCTTAAGTCATGGATAACCTTGATGGATAACCATGGTTTTGCTAACTTGAATGTTCTTTCCCCATTTCTATGGCTTTCCTGGTTGTCTTCAATCAACCAAGGGTTGCGCGTAAGTAGTCTTTGTTTTAATTTTCCTTCCTTCCCTGTTGTTAGTGAGTGTTGCTGTTTATATTGCTGAAACATAGTCAACAAAACAACTTTTTTGGGGGGGCATAAAACCAGGTGCACAGTCGAGAGTCATCACTTTCTTTTCAGTGTTGTTGAGTTTAGGACGGAGGAGCTAATGAAGAAAGCGGTGGAGAAAGTCAACAAACACATCCTCAACGGTCGTCCTCTCAAAGTCAAAGAGGTAGGGCACATACTTCATAGTGCAGCGAGAAAAGCAGACCTTGCGTCGCATTATAAATCCTCCCTTTTTGCCAACTTTGCTAACCGAATGTGCTTTGTATTTTCCAATCAGGATCCCGACGGTGTGATTACTCAGAGGGAGGCCCACAAGGCCCAGGGAGGTGGAGGAGGCCACGGTCCCGGGGGCCATGGAGGCATGGGCGGGATGGATCGCATGGAACGGATGGACCGCATGGGAGGAATGAACATGGAGCGCATGGGAGGCATGAATATGGACCGCATGGATCGCATGGGTGGGATGAACATGGACCGCATGGGCGGAATGGAGCGCATGGGCGGAATGGACCGCATGGAGCGCATGGGCGGCATGAACATGGACCGCATGGGCGGGATGGAGCGCATGGGCGGCATGGACCGGATGGAGCGCATGGGGCCTGGCCCCGGTGGACCCCCTGTGGTGAACATCCCACCCAGCCTGATGAATAACCCCAACATCCCCAATGAGATCATCCATGGCCTGCAAGCGGGCAAGATTGGCAGCACTGTGTTTGTGGCCAATGTAAGCACCCTTTTTGTTTTGCATATAAATGTATACTCGATACTTTTACACTGAATTGTATTTTATTTACCACTGGCAAACTAAATCCTCTTGAAAACATGCTAGGAAAACTTTATTTTAACCCCTCACAAATTGATAACAAATTGTGAATAAACTCTATGGTCTTTTAACTCTGTTGCTTGGTTTTTGCAGCTGGATTACAAGGTGGGCTGGAAGAAGCTGAAGGAGGTGTTTGGCATGGCAGGTGTGGTGGTCAGGACAGACATCCTCGAGGACAAAGATGGGAAGAGCAGAGGCATGGGCACAGTGACATTTGATATGCCCATTGAAGCAGTCCAAGCTGTTTGTATCCTTTTCAAATGTAGAATGCTATCATAATTTTTACTTAAAAAAATTGACATGTACTTTTAAATGTTTCATACAATGCTTAAATATAGATATGGTAATGCTACAATTTTCCTCAACTATGCTCAGCTATGTTCAATGGCCAATTGCTCTTCAATAGGGTCATGCATGTCAAACTGGTAAGTAATACTACTACTATTACTATTACTACTACTATATTAACAAAAAATAAAAGACTTGCTTACCAACACTTTGGAAAAGGTTGCCGTACAATTGTGTATACATTTCTTTCCTTATTTTAAGGACGAGAAATCTCTGCCCAAAGGAGATTTCGGGCCACCTGAGAGACCAGCTGCTCTTCCCCGTAAGTAAAAATCTAAATCTTTAAATGCATGCATATGGCAGTTGAAATGTTTTTGTATAATGAACATGATTTGCCTTCAAGTTTACTGACCAAATTTCCTCTCTGCCCAGGTGGTCTGAGTGGTATTGGTCTTGGCCTGGGCCCAGGGGGGCAGCCCATTGATGCTGCCCAGCTCAACAGAGGAGAAGGCAGGGGAGCAGGGATGGGCAACATGGGCCCTGGAGGTAGGGGTTCAGGGTTAAAAAAAAGATTCATTACAGCAAATAAAGTTTTTAACATCCTGAGCTAATCCGTGATGCACTTTGGCTTGTAGGAATGGATGGAATGAACTTCGGAGGAATGGGAGGTCGAGCGGGAGGTATGGACAATTTTGGAGGTGGTGGTGGTGGAGGAGGAGGAAACAACATGGATCGCTTTGGACCTTCCGGCATGGGTAGAATGAATGGTAAGGACATGTTGAATATTTCGCTGGAAGCATGGTACATCTTCATGTTTTCCCTGGTCTCTTCTAACGGTGTAATCTCTTGCATTGTCAGAGATGGACCGTGGTATTGCTGGCGCATTCGACAGGGAGTTTGGGCGAAACGAGATGGGCATGTCACGCAATAATTTCGGAGACTCTTTCGAGAGAGGAGCAGGTTAGTACATTTCTCAAGAATTCATGAATGGTGTGACATGGTCTACATCGTTTAATTTGGCTCCTGGTACTAGTGAATTAAATCTCCCTTCCAACCATCTCGCAGGGAACTCCCTTGGAGGCGACCGTATGAACTCTGGAATAGAGCGACTGGGGACCGGCATAGACCGCCTGGCGGGAATGGAGCGCCTGGGGATGGATAGGATGGACCGCGGGGCCGACCTGGACAGGCTGGGTACCGGCTTCGATCGCATGGGCTCAGGGATGGATCGGCTGGGGCCCAGTATGGACAGGGTAGGCTCTGGCCTGGACCGTATGAGCTCCAGCATGGATCGCCTGGGCCCAGCTGGGTTCGACCGCCTCGGCCCGTCCAGTTTGGACCGCATCAGCACCAGCCTGGACTTCAGCTCCCCGATGGGCATGGATCGAATGGGCAACACCGGGCTCGACAGAATGGGTCAGAACAACTTTGACCGCATGGGATCTTCTGGAGGTCTCCTCGACCGCTTCCCCACCGGCGGCATTGACCGCATAGGGTCCAACATGGATCGGATGGGAGCCGGCAATGTTGGAGGGCAATTTGACCGTCCCGCTGACATGGATCGTGGCAGCTTCGGGGGAAATTCCTTCGTTGGTGCCGGAGCTGGCGGACCTGGTGCTGGCGGAGTCAATGCCAGGAAGGGCTGCCAGATTTTTGTCAGAAATGTGAGTGATCTGGCATAAATGTGTTTGGATCTTGCAATATTTAAAATTGTATGTAGTAACTAGACTGACATGTGATTGTCTTGCAGCTGCCCTTTGACTTCACTTGGAAGATGCTGAAGGATACCTTCAGTACATGTGGTAAGAACACAAACATCCCAATAGCAAATGTACCACAAAAAGAAAGTTACTCTTGGTTGTAATTTGGCCTGAAATTAATCCAGCTGTAAATTAACATCGTCTCCTCACCTTTTGCAGGCATGGTGCAGTATGCCGACATCAAGATGGAGAACGGCAAGTCCAAGGGATGCGGCGTGGTTCGCTTTGACAACCCAGAGACGGCAGAGCGCGCCTGCCGAAGCATGAACGGATACCGTCTCAGTGGCAGAGAAATCGATGTTAGGATTGATAGGAATGCATAAGATCACTTGTCCCTCAAACTACATATGTTGTCCTAGTTGTGTACAACCGACCCGTGTCATTTGAATGACCTTTCCACACATTTAATTGCTTTATTAGTGCTGTTTTTACTTTTTGTTTTTATTTCTCTTTTTTAGTGACCAATACTTTTTGTCATTCTTTACCTGTCAAGGCCTTTGTTCTTTAAGGTGTTTTGATAAATAAATCTTAACATTTGGATTGACTTTGGGTTGTTTTGTATGACTGATGCACACTACTTTTAACTAACAAGTTGGATTCATAACCAAAAGGTTGGGAACTTGGCGCTACCACTTTATTACAGCACTGCTATGGCTTATTTTAAATGCAACGTGTGTAGTTTATTTGCCTCATACGTTTAAAGATTATTGTAGTTAACTGCAACTCGTACAGGCCATAATAGTTTTAAAGGCTGCGTTGCGTGCAGCCTTGGCAACCGTTGGAAGCGGTCCAAGCTCCTCCCACCGGAGACGTCAGAAGGTCATCACCGGAAAAGGTCACAGGCAACGAAAAGATGGCGGCCTCCTTGTGTCGGTGTTACCAGGTAACTTTAATAAAAAGCTTTTCACGTGCACCGCGTTGCACAGCCACACCCGCGTCTACGTTTAATCCGACATTTACAAGAACGGCTTTTATTTGAAATGTCTTTCAGCGACTGCATTTCAATAGGCCGTCTGCGACACGGGCGAAGAAGCCGACTTAGCCGTTGTTTAGGCAAAACACAAAACACATAACGAAAATGATAACCGTGAAATATGTATTAAGCCAATTCAAGCTGTCCCTGAGCCCAGATTGTTTTTCCATTTATCGTTTTAACGCCAATGCTTTCGGAATGAAACGAGTGGCACAAGGGGTTGCTAGTCCTATACATGTGGGGGTGATGGGTGATGATGGCTGTGTTTTCTCCAGGTGTGTGTCCAGCGAGGTGCGCTGGCGTGCGGTCTCCTCCACAGTCACCCCCACAGCTACAGGATATGCGCATCCCTCACAGGCTCTCCACAGGTAAGCCCTGCTCCTCCTCCTCCACCTCTTTACCCCCCCCCCCCCCCCCCCCCAGCCTCTTGAATGGTTCCTCCTCCATGGACCCTCATCCCACAACCTCATGAACTGTTCTACTAAACAGGGTCATCTGGTTAGGGTCATGGTGGTTGACCCCTGGTGTCCACAGTCTGCCATAAAGGCGTTGGTGAGCGAGAGGCCTCACCTCCTGTGTCACGCTGTATCTGAATGCACTGTTCAGATACAGCGCTTTGGATGAAAATGTCTGTTGAACGGCAAAATTCAAATCTTCTGTTTGTCATAATAATGTATGCGACAGAAAATAAATGGAGGCGGGCAACACAATGAACATGGGATGCTCTCTCCATTACGGCGTGCGGTATGTTCATCCCTATAGGTCAGGTACTCGTCCGGAGATGGGGGCCGGAAAGGCTTCCTGGGGGGGTTCCTGGACAACCTGAGGCAGGAGCTGACCAAAAACAAGGAGATGAAAGAAAACATCAAGAAGTTCCGCGATGAGGCCAAGAAACTAGAAGAATCAGATGCACTGCAACAGGCCCGGAGGAAATATGTTAGTGTTTGGCTACAGTTTTAAACCTGTGCGCTTTACTAAGCTGTGTGTACTGCACAATAGTGAAATCGACATGTTCTAAGAATTGATGTAGATTAGTTTGAGTAACGATGGTGTTCATGGTTATAGGAAGGGTTGCTAATATGGATGTTCCTCCTCTCAGAAAACTATCGAGTCTGAAGCGATGAAGAACACTGAAGTCTTCATAAGGAAGTTTGAGAACATTACAGAGTCGATGAATAAGGTATGTGTCGATACAATCCAATCTACCCTTTTTCTTCTCCACCTTTGCAAACCACACGCTATCATTTATTCTATCTATTTTTTTTCTACATTTACGGCATTAACTGTGGAACTAACTGCCCCCTGACATTCGCACCACTACTGATCTCAGCCTTTTTAAATCAAAGCTTAAGACCCACTTTTTTAGATTTGCGTTCAATTCTGACTAGGGCAGTCCTGTTTCTTAGGTGTACTCTTTCTGTCTGCTCCTTTCTATGAATTTCTGGAAGGCTTTTAATACCCTGCAGCACTGCAGCACTACAGCACTTTTAATTGTATTTGTATGTTATGTATGTGTTATGTATTGTTTTATGGCTTTTTTGTAAAGCACTTTGGGTACCTTTCGGCTATTGTAAAGGGCTATACAAATACATTTGATTTGATTGATTTGATTAACCAGGGGCTGGAAGAGGTGAGTCGTACAGACATAGGGAAGAAGATCAAGGAGGGTGTGGAGGAAGCAGCCAAGACGGCAAAAAGCTCTGCAGAAACTGTGTCCAAGAGTGGGGAGAAGTTTGGAAAGAGCGGAGCCTTCAGAGCAATATCACAGGTACAGCGTGGCTCATTGGAGCCGACTAGTAAATTACTGAAGTAGTACATTCTAAATAAAACAGCTTTTATACCTTTTATTTTATAGTTGGTTAACATTTCCTATTTTAGGTGGAATTAAACAGGAATTCATTAATTCATTCAGTGGTTATGAGGTGGCTGAAGAATGCTACAGAATAATACATTTAATCTATGTTACCATTACTGGTAAAATAGGCTCAAATTTGAGTAAAAGGTATGTGTTTACCTGTGTGCTGTCAGGGCATGGAGAGTGTGAAGAAGGAGATTGATGACCTGGGCCACACTGGGCCCTACCGCCCCCCCTCGAGATTGAGGAAGAGGACTGAGTTCTCCTCCAAGGGGGCTGTGGATGAGGGCAAGGTTTTCGAAGCCAACGAGTATGTGATCAACTCAATAGACCACACAAGTCTTTTTAATTATTTTTGACTGACCCTTTTCATAACATCGACAAAAGTTGTCCCAATGTGAAATGTGGGCGTGTCTAAAGCTGGTAATTTGCTGGTCATATTTTGTCTTCGTAACAATTACAATACACATTGTCATTCAAGCAGCTTGTATATCATAACCGAAAGCTCCACTTAGAGCTTGTGGTGGGTATCCTGAAATGGGCGAAAGATCAATATTTAAATTCCAATTAATGAAACCACACAGTGTATTTCCCTTGAGATACTGGATGTATTGTATCCCACTCAGTTGAGGGCAGTCTAGTTGACATTTTTCAGTTACAGTTCAAACTTTACAGCACCCTGCAGTATTTTCACAAGTGTGTGTGTGTGTGTGTGTGTGTGTGTGTGTGTGTGTGTGTGTGTGTGTGTGTGTGTGTGTGTGTGTGTGTGTGTGTGTGTGTGTGTGTGTGTGTGTGTGTGTGTGTGTGTGTTGCAGGGAAGCCATGGGTGTGGTTCTCCACAAGGATTCCAAATGGTTCCAGCAGTGGAAGGATTTCAAGGACAACAATGTGGTCTTCAACAGTAAGGATTAAATAACTTTTATTTTTGTATCTTTTTTATTGTTGAAGGCATCATTGGTAGCTTCCCTAGCTGCTACATGAACATGCAGTGAGAAAGATAACTTGTTAACTGTGCATGTGTGTATCTATGCATTTACCTGAAAAATGTGCCTGTAAATGAAGGTAACCATGAATAAATGCACACTATATCACACACAATTCTGAGATATACATCACCATAGTCATTCCTTCTGTTGCTCTTAAAATTAATGTGATTTTAAATGCATGCACAGACAAACATGTGTATGCTAAAGTCACATATTGAGGCTTGCTCAGGAAAAGCAGTCTAAACAAGCCTGGCCTTCTCAACTCACACATTTATTTGGAAAGTGCAGAACCAGAGTACTAAATCATCTCCATGTAACTTTGCCATTATGGTAATTTCTCTTTCTGTTATCAGAATCTCCCCAGCTTGGCTCATGTTGTCTCAAATGCATACATATATACACACACACCCAAACATACACGCATACAAATACCATGCATTAAGATTAGCCCAGGAAAAGCAATCTAAATGAGGCCCCGCATATCAACTCGTAGCCTTGCTGTTTGTATGGTTCGCAGCAGAATTGGACAAGCAGGGTGGGGACAGAGAAAGTGGCACTATTAAGAATAACCTAATTGCTATGCTTTAGCTATTAGTGAGTCAACTTCATCATTATGCAGTTAGTTATTATGCACATGGGCAGGCAAGCAAATTTGCATTAGCTAAGGAAGCGTGGTTATAGATTACGTTTGGACAAGTGGGGAATAAAAAAGAAAATGGCCTGTTATTTTTATGACATTGCGCTAAGTCAACAGATTTAAAGCTGTATTGCTGTTCCAGCAGTATCAGCACTTTACGAAATACATACATTACAAAGTGTGTGTGTGTGTGTCTGTCTGTCTTTCCATAAAGATGAGTGTGTATTTTAATTCTCATGGTGTGTCACGAAGCAGTTGTTGTTCATTCATCATCCATGAAGGGAGTGCAACAGTGTTTTGCTGAGTCTGATTTGAACTCTTCTCCCCCCAATCATCACTCGTCCCTCATTTCTCCCTCCGCCTCCTTTCTCTTTTTTCCCCCCCAGGGTTCTTTGAGATGAAGATGAAGTACGACGAGAGCGAGCACGTCTTCATCAGGGCGTCCCGTTCCGTCACGGACAAGATGACTGACATCATAGGTAACGAGGGAAATCCCTATCTCTGTTGTCGTCTTCTTAGCATGTATATATTCCTTTTTCAAGCACTTTGTGAGTATCTGTCTGATTGATTCACTGACTGGCCAATCAGGCGGACTCTTCTCAAAGACAGAGACGTCGCAGGTGCTCACAGAGATTCTCAAAATAGATCCCACCTTCGACAAGGATTCTTTCCTCAGGCAGTGTGAACGGGACATCATCCCCAACATCCTGGAGGTCGGTTCGCTCTGTCTGTCTGTCTGTCTGTCTCTGGCTCTCTCGCACTCTCTCTTTGTCAGTCTCTAGAGGGTTTGGCGGGAAATGTTATTGTCATGAGGATGTTAACCTGTCGATAGCTGAGTCTGAGTCAAGATGGTGAAGTGTTTTTAATGTAAAGGGCCCTTTTAATTGCAATAGAAGGATATTATTAACTCTGAATAGTTGATGGGCATGTAAGAAGTACAACAGAGAGGTGTCATGGCGGAGAAGAGGCAGTTATGTTGAACATGTTATACTCTTGCTCACTCCGGTGTATAACATGTAAATGATCTTATGCTTGTGTTTTTGTATTTCGTTTGTGTGTGTGTGTCCTCTGTCCTACAGGCAACAATTCGAGGGGAGTTGGAAGTACTGAAGGACTGGTGCTATGAAGGGGTATGACCTCCCTTGAAGGCTGACTCCACTGTCAAACTGTCAAAAAATAATGTGATTCCTGTTAAAACTCAAATTCTCTCTCTCTTTCTGTCTGTCTGTCTGTCTGGTTGCTAGACATACAGTCAGCTGGCCCACCCCATCCAGCAAGCCAAAGCCATGGGACTGCAGTTCCACTCTAAAATCCTGGACATTGACAGTATCGATGTAAGTGTTTCTACTCTGCGAGAATAGTCTGGTAGGCAAATTTTCCAACTTATAATAAAAAAGTTAAGTGAGTTTTCAATTTTTCAATATTAGTTTCTATATAAAATGTTTCAGAAGTTGTATTAATATAATATTGCAGAGAACAATTACATGTAAGATTTGTTTAGTCTCAATCATAACAGAGAAGCTAATACCACAAATCTGCATACTTCTACTATATACATTTGTCCATCTCTTAGCTGCCATTGTGTTCCTGAAACAATAATCACATTTTATGTTGCTGTGTTTAGTTTGTGAAATCTTACTAGGTAGTCGATGGTAAACGTTTTAGTAACGTTTCATAAGCCCCCTAACTGTTCTAAAATCACTGTAAATCATGGCCTCTCGTGGCTTTTTTCTTAATTCTGTTTCCATGATCTCACCTCCAGTTGGCCATGTGCAGGATGATGGAGCAGGGCCCAGTGCTGATCATCACCTTCCAGGCCCAAATGATCATGGCGGTCTGCACCAAAAATGGAGAGGTGGTGGAGGGGGACCTTGTATGTATTTCTCATTTGCATGTATTTGTCTGTATGTATTTACAGTTTTTACACAAAAAAGCGCGTATATACGTGTTTTTTTAAACGCGGGCAGATCCGCTCAAAATAGGTGATTGACCCCTTTCCCATTGCCAGTAGACGAGTTTTGGGTTTTTTGGCCAGTGGGAAAGGATCTTTAGTCTTGGATATGAAAACAACACAAATCAACTAAACGGTGTCTAATAGATAGGAAGAAATCTACAGTGTCAAAAAAAAAAAGTTTTTATTTTAATGTTATACTTGATCATGTCTACAAAAAGAATGTAATCCCAAAGGAGAATTCACATTAGTTCAACTATTTGTTGTAGTTCTTTAAAAAAACAACTTAGCACTTGGAGGGCTCCTCAATGACATCTGTGATGGGTCAGAGAGGCTCCTCTGGCGCAGTCCTGACGTTTTGATTGGCCGATGTGTTCACTGAGCAGCACACTCCAGTCGGAGGCCTGTCTAGTGTTCAGAGTGAAAGAGCTCTGGCAACAAATTAATCGTCAAAGTACCTTCTCCTGGGTTTAATGGACGGTTTCCTAATGCCTAGAGATAAAATGACAGCTGTCCTCTGAATTAGCCGATGCAGGGGCTCGTCTCCTCTCTCGTACCTCTTTACTCGGCGGCTGCTATTGAATCACTCTTAACCCTTTCACGTTTGGGCCTCTTGACATTGCTGGGCACGTGTTATTCAAGACCGATAATAGTGACCTTTGGAACTTGATATTAACATGCTATGAGTGTACATACGACCACTTTTCCTTTGCTGTTTGTTATTATGAATTGAACAAAAACCAGCCCGTCTCACTGCTGTGTCGCAGGACAAGGTGCAGAGGGTGATGTACGTGTGGGCGCTGTGTCGAGACCAGGAGGAGCTGAACCCCTACGCCGCCTGGAGACTACTAGACCTCTCCTACTCCAGCACTGAGCAGATCCTCTGAGATTGGGATGCCTTAAGAGACACACACACACACACACACACACACACACACACACACACACACACACACACACACACACACACACACACACACACACACACACACACACACACACACACACACACACACACACACACACACACCTACCTACCCAGGGACAGGACTAAAGACCCTGGGGCTGGCTGATAAGAGCACCACACTCGAGGCTTCAAAGAAGTAGTAGTAAAAAAACGGGTGAGGCCGGTGGGTGCCAAGCGACATTCTGCTAAGTATTTCCTGCTCACCAGGCTCCTACGCTGGCAGGCAACTAGGCGCTGTCTCTCTTCTGAATGCTCCTGCAGGCCGCAAGGCAGACGTAGGAAGAGGAGGCGTACTTCCACGTTCATATACCAGTTGTACTGCTGATGGACACAAGGGGGCACTATATCACCAAGTGGTGTACGTGAGCTTCCTGTGCTGACTGACTTGTCCGCCTGTCAGTTCAGATTGGAACAGCGTTATAGTGATTTTATTTTTCTTCTTCTCGATTGATGATTAAAAGAGCAGGTTTGTGTAGAGACACATGGGATTTAGAAGCTATGGCGTTTTGTAATCGACAGTTAATGTTGTTAATGTTGTTGTCAAAGGGGATGATAACTACAAACCTCAACTGCCACTTGGGTATTATCTGTGTGTGTGTGGAGAGCCTATAGTATAACGCTAATGCACCAGGCAGTGCTGCGTAGATCCTTATTTTGTATGACAAATTTGTTAATGAGATATGATGTGATTGATTCTTGGGATTAGTCTATATTTATTATAAAAAGGAAATAAAGATGACCCCTGTTTTTCACCTTTGGAGAGACCTTTTTTGCAAATGTATATGATGGAAATAATTCCACACTTGCTGTACAAATCGGGGGAAATAATCAGGTGATTCATTCCAGGGCAGTTTCTATATTAAGTTCATCCTCGTTTGAACCGGGTCTTCGTGTTTCCTAAATAATTTCCTTTGGGAATGGTTTTAATTCTGAGATTATTTTTACCGTTGGTTTCCCAGAGCAGAATTGGAACACTTGACATTTCAGTGATGAATAGCAGCTGATGAAAACACTTGTTTTATGAACTCTTAATCGGTTGTAAATCATCTCATGCAATGTGTGCATTGAAACAATTTCCTGTTGGCCAAATTATATGTATTTAATTTTAAAAACTTTCAAATATTTAATAGTAAGGCATTTTAGATTCTTTCTTGGAAAATCCATATGTTAATTAGGGAACAGATACGTTATCAAAAAGGCCTTCAAGAAATGAAATAATGAGTGAACGATAGGTCATTTCAGTCCAGTACTGCAACTTAAACGTCTGCACATGTCTTCATTATTCCCATCGATGTTTATTTTTAAATGTCACATCTTAGTGGTTAAATTGGGTCTGCATCATGTTGTTTGACTTTCAATACAAACTATTTTCATATGTCAAGAGTACAATTGTCCTTATTTCCTACATGAAGGTTAAATGACCCCTCTCTCTCTCTCTCTCTCTCTCTCTCTCTCTCTCTCTCTCTCTCTCGTGCAATTCACATGGGGACTGTAAATTGTTTCAAGTCTGTTAACATTTCTAACCTCTGCGCAAGAATGTAAATCTGAATGTCTGTGCCTACCACTGCTGACCTGAATGTTATGGAAATGAACCATTGAAATGTAAATCATCATAGTCATTGATAACGCAGACAATCGGACCATCTCACCTCTGTTTCTGTGTCTTTATGTTGGAGCGCAGTCAGTGCTGCATTCTATTAAAAGCATGGAAATGAGAGCAGAGAGTGTGACTATGTTCTGATTCCTTCAATGGGTAAATCCTCGGCCAATCGATGTCTGATATGCCATCTAATTACAAAAAATACATTACCTGTCTGTTTGCCTAATCTGTTTTTCGTATTCATTCTGGCGCAAAACAAAAAGAAAAGAAAAAGGCCTCCAAAGCAGAGTTATGGTCGTTAATAATTACATCAGTGTTGTTCTCGATCCATTGCATTGAATTATAATATCTACGTTCCACGCCCTGGCCCTCAGACGTAATGTCCCATTTATTGTAATCTTAGAGTATTCATAGAGCAGCAAATTGAAACTGTCAAATCAATATGTACAGCTTCCCTCGGGGAACCTCAACCTTTCAATAATAGCGTGCCGTTCGCCCACAGTGTGTCTGCCATGGGTCTGCCAGAGAACAGATACCTGCGGGTCCTGCCGTGGTACAAATTAAACGTGTGATCACTGCCGCGCCTCTTATCTAAACTACATGCGAGAAGGCGGCGGCGGCGTGTTGAATGTGGAAACCCCAGAAGCAGGGTCCCCCCCCCCCCCCGCCCCCCCCCCCCGCCCCCCTGAAAACACAGTGTTGTGAATTTGGGCTCATCTGTTGTACTCTCACAGAGCAGGATTGATTACCCCAGGCTTGGGTGAGTAGGCCTGTTTCCGCTGATGGGTAGGCCTGCCAGCTGATTCGTACAAGCGGGGAGATGGGTGGAGGGGGTGTTTTTCTCCTGCACGCGTGCGGGGTCCCGGCATGGCCATGTGTGCGTTCGAATGTTCAGCTCGGTGTAGCCGCCACGTTCCGGCGTGTCGTGAGATGATGGATTCCCACGGCCGGTGAACAATGCTGAAGCTGCAGCTTCGTGTCGGGGGCCCCTCATCGCTCAGGATGCACCCCCACAACACACACGTGCCCATGGCATGTACTATGTACAGTATAGCGGTACCTTCTTCTGGCGCATGCATGCACACGTACATTATTCGGCAACGTGAGGCTCTTCCCCGCCAGCTGTGGACCCATTGGTCAGTAGGACCCATTCACACCGCAACTGACCCAGAAAGGACTTTACACACACACACACGCGCACGCACACACACAGTGCTCATGGTTAGTTGACCACCTTCATGGTTAGTCCTACTTTAATGCCTGCAAAAGGAAACATTGTAATGGGGAAATACATCACTGCTGTGCAGACAACATGAAGGTCACATCAATGCGCTGATGCACATCTGCCACTAAGGGCCGTCCTATCTCTCGTACACACGCACATGAGCACGCACGCACGCGCGCACACACACACACATGCACACACACACACACACATGCGCGAGCGTGCGCACACACACACACACACACACACACACACACACACACACACACACACACACACACACACACACACACATATGCAACCTAGGTTAAATCCGATAGTTCTAGGTTTGACTTTTTGTGACAGGTGAGTGCTGACACATCAGGTACACTTGGGTGAACTCCCTGGGCTTAGCAATAAAGATTCAATAAAGGAGATGTCCACCACAAGCATCACAGTTAAAAATAGGTCCATAGGTCCAGAGGAATCTGTCTGTTTTTTTTCATACTTGGCTTGGCAACAAATTTGCTGTTTAGCACTTTAACTTCACCAGTCAGTTATTATGTCATTCTGCTCTAATGCCAAACACAAACTAAACCAGGTGAAATACGCAAACATCTTCTCAGTTAATCTACCGTTAATCTACAATCAATCTTTATTGTACAAGTATATTAATATTAGCGTGTGTGTCCAGGGGATCCTTTGAGACCAGCAGCGCTACAAGGTTTGTCCATGGCTGCTGCAGAACAGACAGTATCTTTAAAGCGGCGCTGCCTTGTCCTTCCATATAGATTTGTCTCATCGTAACAACAGGCTTTCACTGGATGGAGGCTGGGATCGGTTGTGTGCATGTGTTGGTTATTGGAGGGGTGGGGGCTACAGCTACATGTGTGATTTCCACTCTGTGTCCCCTGCATGATTGGCATGACTTGACTTGTTTTGACGTTCGAAAGATGGTTTGATCATTGTCGTAGTAAAACAGTGTGTGTACACGAAAGTCATTGCAAATGGGCCGTGCAAACATTTACCAAACGTCTCCCCAAAATGGTGGTTATCCTTATTTTCCCCCCATGACATATTTCTCAAAGGCGAATAGTTTCATTATCTTTAAACGTGCGGTGAAGTCATTTGATGGATCTCGGGTGTTTTTGCGGATATTGCCTCGACCAATGAGGACATTTTTCTAAAAAAGGTTATCCTCTTCATCTTTTCATAAAATCTGTGTTATTACCTCCTCAGCGATGATCAGCAATCTAATAACAGTCGGCGTCTTGTATCTTTTTTATGAAAGTCAGTGACTCCTGAGCTCCAATTTCCATATACAGCGGCCATTATACATACTATAGGCTTTATACAAGCATCAACATTTCCACTACCTTGAATAAAACGTGTAAGAATATAACAGAATATAGTAGCATGTATAAAAGTATAACAAGACAATACAGAAAAACACAAGGTACCCACATGTAACCTAGGAAATACGCTTTTGTTGCTTTTGTTCTTGTTTTTTTTTGTCAGGTTCATCACTTTGATTTAAAAATCTCTTTTACAAGAGAGACCTGGCCAAGAAGGACAGCGGGACATTGCGACACAGATAACTTACAGCACAGCATTAGCGTTGGAAACAATGTAAACAATGATCGAGTGAACTTGTGTGCTCCAGGAAGGACCGGCAGACGTGCAGAACCTCCCAGGCCCGGCATTAGACCCACTGTGTGTGTGTGTGTGTGCAGAGAGAGCTCTTGACTGTATGACTGTGCAGGCTGGAGCTCTGTGCGTCTGCATGTGATTGTACTCATAAACACTCGCCCAAATGGACGCCAGCCACCAAGTAGGGTCAGCTTATGCCAAAGAACATCCTTTCCTTTGTTGCTCTCTTTGTGTCTTTTTTTTGTCTCTCTCCCCCCACCACCCCCCCCCCCTCCCCCTTGACTCTTATTAGTTTTTTTTTGTGCACATTTTCTTCCCTTTGGTCCGCTCTTTCTCTTTCTCGCTCACTCTCGCTCTTTGTCAATGAATCACCCACTTTCCTCCATTCTCTCTCTCTCTCTCTCTCTCTCCCTCTCTCCCTCTCCCTCTCTTGTCTCCTTCTCTCCCTCATCCTCATTCTGTCTGAAATCTAATCAGCACTCTCTGCCCAGGACAGCATCGCTCGGCCCACTTTAATTGTGAGGATTCTTTATGAGGATCTGTAATTCTGCTGAAGGGAAGAAAAACAATGGCAGCAAATTCTGTTTCTATCGATCAAGCCGGTGACTCAGACCTCGCCGTCTGACCGCCTGTGTGCTCGGTGCGTGGTCTACCTTCGAGCCCGCATATGTCACAAGATTTAGAGGCCCGGGTGACGATATCGGTGGGAGGGAGGGTGTGTGTGTGTGTGTGGGGCGGGGCGGGGCGGGGCGGGGGGGAGGGGCGAGGGGTCAGAACGATTGGCTGTAAATACAGGCTGCTGTCCCCGTCAGACACAAATGGCTTCATAAGTTGTCTGGCGGCGGCGTCAGGAAGGGGCCGGGTCCACACATGGGAGACAGTCTGAGGCGGTAAGTCAAAAACTCAACAGGACCTTAAGAGTCCAGCCGTGACCTCCGGTGATAAGACCCGCAATAAACACGGAGGAACAACAAAGGGAAGGACAGGGACAAACAAACACAGTAGAAAATCAAGAAAAGTAAGTGCAATTGAAAAGGGCAACAACAACAAAAAAAACCCAACCGCAGACGAAAAGAAAAGATAAGACGCCTACCAAATTGATCTCCGCCGTGTTTAAGTAGTGAGCGATTATTTCACCTGAGAGCGCTCTCGGTTTTTCTCTCCCTCACGCGCCGCCTTGCTGACGGTGTAGCCGTGTGCAGCCCCCCTCATTGTTTCACTATCCTCCGGCGACGGCTAATCTATGCGAATAAATCAGACAGTATGGTCGACCCCGTATCGGCCCGGGAGGGGGTGGGGGGGGTTTTAGGTGCTGACCCGCGCCTGCAATGAGCAGCTTATCGATAGCGTTAACGTTTACAGGGGCTGGAGCGGGTGATACCGTGCTCTGCCAGTCACAAGTGTAGAGACCGGCGGCTATGGGGGAAACGATTCCTGGGGGGGGGATGGAGAAATGCACTGAAGGGTTTCTTTGCCATTAGCATACAGTATGCTAAGACTATGATCCCTCCCTCCTTTCCCTCCTTTCCTCATCTCCCTCTCATCTCTCTCTCTCTCTCTCTCTCTCTCTCTCTCTCTCTCCCTCTCTCCCCATGTAGACACGCGCTGGTCTATTGAAGTTGCTCTTCTTCTGCCGCCATCAGCATGACAGGCGGTTGAGTCGAGGCGATGATTAAAGAGCTTAGTTTTCCCATCAACAGCCATCAAGGTGAGGGTCAGAGAGGCAACCAGGCAGCGAGATGGTGATGTATTACTGGAGGCAGGAAGTGGAGCCGCGGAGACAGGAAATGGGGAAGGCGCGGGGGGGGGGGGGGGGGGGGGGGGGAAACCCCCCAAAACATGGCGATATTTAATCTGAGAGGCAACATGGAAGGACACAAATGATGAGAAGTCGGTAGGCGTCCCTACAGCCCTGCACTTTGTCGAGCGTGTTTACCGCAACGCTATTTGTTCGTGTTTGACCTTTGTTTTGACAGGTACACCGCGGCGAGGCGAAGCGCCTCTTTTTCCAAGAGGTACCTGAATGTACGAAGCTATACCCAGTGGCTAGCGCTGCGTCGCGCTAAGCGCTGCGCTGAGCTTAGCGCTGCGCCGCACCTAGCGCCGCACCTAGCGCCGCACCCGCTGCCCAGAGTTATGAAGAAGTTATGGAGTTCAGGTTGACCTACAATGTGTGCGAAAAGAGATGCGTCCCTCTCTGTGTTGGAGTAATCCAACTGAAAAGAGGGAGTAGAAAATATAGCGAACGTGAATTGGATTGTTTGTTTGGCGCTGAGGTTGTTGGGTGCCTAGCTTGATTTCCCGACTGCCGCGTCCCCGCGCCAAATTAGCCCCTGGTGCTAATTTTAGCAGTTTTTTTTCATTAGAATAAGGCAATTAATCATAGATATCTGGGCTATTTTATTCCCCCTGCTCAAATATGTTAACCATGTCCACTTATATAAATGATTAATTATCCTCTTCCATTAAGTCGCACATCTTGTTTAATTAAAGGTTGGGTCTACTGATGTCAGATACTGTGGGGCGGTTAGAGACTATATGAACTGTAGTAGCCTAGGATGCTTCAGCATAGCACATTAGCCAGTGGGCTAATCATGTCTTTTTTTGGTGACATTGTTGTCAATAGTCAATAGCAATGTACTTATCTTTCTGTAATTGAAGATATCTTAATGCGCTAATTAGCCTACATAACTTTGCCAAATTAGTAAGTCACAACCCACAGGTTTTTAAATGTTCTCTTGAGCTAATCCACTGCATTGGTCTCTTGAGGGTCCTCCAAATTAATCTCTCTTCAAAGAATAATTAGTCCTTCAAAGTAATGAATGTTTTTTTTGTTATGTTATGCTATGTAAATTCATTTTGCCTAGCTGGAATTGCCCAGTGACTGCCCATAACTGAATGTGTGCCGGTGGCGAGGTCTCCAACAGACCGCTAGTATGATTCCAGTGATAAGATGAAGGCTCTGTCCTCGCCTTACTGTTGGGGTTCCCTGGAGACCTGAGCCTAACCTTCAGAAAGGCCAAATTCGAGTGTGCATATTTGGTTTGAGTTTTGACTTACACCACTACTTACACTGCAACTTTTACTACTCCTTCTACTCCTACCACTATAATAAAGACTACTAATACTGCAATATTGCTACTACTTGCTATTACTTAAATAAGGCTTGTCCTATGTATGCCCTGTTCCACAACATATCATGACATTTCTTTCTTTCTTTCTTATTCTTCCCTCATATCTCGTCTACCACTCTCAATCACACTCTGTAACTCTTCATTTCTCAACACAACACATTTCTCTTCACAATTTCACACACTTGTCATTGTTGTTTCCTCTGACTCTCTCCATCATTTTCTGTCTCCATCCACCATCCATCCACCGACAGTGATCCATCCATCTCTCCGCATCGCAATCCCGTGGGCCAATTAGGTGAGCAGAGTGGCGTTAGCCGAGGAGCTGAGACCTCATGGCTCCATAAATGGCGTGCCAGTGAGTCATGCTAGCATAGTCCAGGCTGCGGCATGACAGATTGGCGCTGGCTTTCCAGCCGGAATGAATGGTAGCCGTTAGCGGCGAGTGTACAGCTGGCCCGTGCGCTACTGCTGCAGACTAAGCTGACTGCACGATGAAATGCGCAGCATGGCATTGATGAACGACTTATCTTCCTCTATAAAGGATATTAGAGGAGGAGGAGGAGGAGGAGGAGGAGGAGGAGGAGGCTGGGGTCATATGGCTGGGGTTCGGTAATGCAGAGACTTCAGTGTTGGCGGCAGAGCAGGACCTTCAGAAGAAGAAGAAGAAGAAGAAGAAGAAGAAGTGTGTGAGCGGGGGATAATAATCAGGAAAGGGGGGCTTTTCGATAAAAGGAGGAAATTAAACCTCAGACAAAAATATCAAAACCCGTCTCTCTTCTCATACCAACCCCGCACGACTTCCCCTCCCTCTCTCCCGCAGGTCCCCCTCCCCCTAATCTACCTTCCATTTCAGGCGACTGATGAGGAGAGCAGAGTCAATTTTGAATTTTTAATATGCTCCCTGTAGCCCGGCGTCTAGTCCAGGTGGGCGTGGGCCTCAGCTAGGACTGTGCACTTTCACTTCGCCAAATTCAGATGGGCTCCCGAAGGTATCATTCGGAGTTGACCATTGACCTGTAAATCTCTGAACGATTAGATTTCGTTCTCAGCATTTTCGAGCGAGCACTCACACAATTTGACCTTTGCAGAAGTCTGCACTTTGTCACCTTGTACGTCACCCAAGTACGTCCCACACACCCACATACTTTTAATGCTGTTCAACATTTTGATGAAACTATTGGACAGAATAAACTAGTAACAATACTAAAACAGTAGGTCGACTGAAAGTAGACAACGAGGTCTATGTCAATTTTAATAAATCCATAATTTCCATCTTCAGAGTTTATCGTTTAAAATTCCCCCTCCAGTCATAACAAACAATACAAATGACAAAGAATGAATGAAACATGTTGTCTGTAAATTGTGTTTTTTAAGAACAGTTTTGCAACAAGAAGCGGCTCCAAATACAAAGCATAGCTTTAACCCCTGATGCTACTATACTACTACGCTATGCTATCTCTGAGTCCATTGTATGTGTGAATGAATGGCCCAACTGTAATCGAAGCCCTAAGATGTTATTACTTATAAACTACAAACGCTCACTCCGGATGCCACTGTGAGTCATTGAGGGAGACATCATATCGGAACTCAATTCCGCTGGGTCACGCGCCATTTCCAACGCTGCTCATGGGCTTTCCTCAATCTTTGTCTGGAAAATGGTGGAAGTCCCTCCTGACGTGAGTCACAAAAACGAGGCGGACCGCGTACCAGAAGGTAGTGGGCTTGAGAGCGTACAATATAAAAATATCTTTGGCCCAGAGCGGGGAAAGAAAAAACTGAAATATAGGAAAGCGTTCTCCTATATTTTCTCTCTCCTTGTTCTGCTCCCATAATGCAAAGATAAAGCAGATCAAACACACACACACACACACACACACTGTAGTAGGTCCAACGATAGCAGAGCAAAAGGAGTGCTGGAGCGCCTGTGTAATCCTCGCAGTCCTCACATTGCTCCTATTTTTTTCATATAGACCTCTAAAGTTACAACGCCACTCTGTAATGACACAAACACACACCTCTTTATCTGTCAACTGCTCTGTGAATAAATGAAAGAATGGACGACGTGTTGTCGACAGACTGAGAGTTCGACAAGTAAGAAGTCGTAATTATATCCGTTTTCAAATCATAATTAGTCACCTGCCAATAGAAACTTCCAGTCCAATGATTGCTTTTCACTCGCCTGCATGCATGTGAGGTGTGAGGATGTGTGTATGTGTGTGTGTGTGCGTGTTTGTACGTGTGTGTGTGTGTGTGTGTCAGCTTCTCTGACGCAGGCATCATGCTGGCTGTGCGCGGGCTGTGCGCCGAGGAGGAGATGATGGTGCAACGGACCCGTGCTTGTAATTTGCTGGATGGATGCCCTCTGCTCTTCGTGATGCGGAGACAACCGACTTATCCTCCGCGCACGAAGGTCATCAGGGGGGGATCCACACGTCCATTCGGCCCGTGGGACCAATCAGCCAGTCACTTGACCAATCAAAACTCTGCGTATGTTGATGAAGTAACGGAAGATAGCTCTATGCTCAATGCGTATCCCCTGGTATCAAAGAGATTGATTCATGACCTTCCCTACTTAATTACAGATAGAGCGAGAGGAATTGACCCGCTGGATCTTAACAGGTGGATTACAGTGTTAAACAGACCTCAGTAAGTCTATTGAGATTTATGTGTAATTGTGTGCGCAATGGTTGTGGTATGATATGATGTGTGTATGAAGACTTTATTCATCTGTTGAATATTAACTCCGATTTTAATAGAAATGGGGGGAAAAAAATGTGTCTTGATTAATTACATCGGCGTGCCTATGGTTCCCTTTCCTGCCGCGCTTGATCCTCATTCCTTATTAATATATTTATAATGTTTCATAATTAATAAAAAGTGATCGATCGCACCAAACGCAGCCAGAATTAATCCTCTGGGTGATGCTAATCGTGTGGAGAAAATTTGAAGCGCAGTATCATCTGTCAAGCTGAACTCCTTTGGACTCAGATATCAGTACACAGAGCACCCTCATTTTAATGTCATTATTGTGGCCCCTGCACGTCCTCCACCGACCCCTCCCCCCCCCCCCCCCCCCCCCTCCCCCCCCCTCCCTCTCTACATCCACCGCCTCCTCCTCTCCCACCCTCACCACACTTCCTAGATGGAGAATGACACGCAGCACTGGTGCAACATCATTCTCCGGCATTCTGGCCGGTCACTCCATTCACTGTTCATTTCTTTAATGGGAACAGACCACTACAGCTTTACACTTCATCTCCAAAGTTCATGTACCGGTGCTCGTCAATCAGGTTTTTTTTTTTTTTTGGGGGGGGCGGGGGGGGGGGCGGAGGTACTAAAAGTTTCCTGCTGCGATGTCATGTCCGACCGTTGAAGTAATGTTTCGCCGAGAACTATTTTTCTTTTTCGGTGAAACATTGTTCATGACTGTAGAAATGCACGTTTATGCATAATTGATAAACTTATGAATGAATAACAAGGACATTCCCCGCAGCGGCGCACCGGCCTCCTCCCAGGCAGGGGATAAATCCTTAGAATGCTCTCAGCAAAGTCCAGGGTTGAGTGAATGTGCCATTAAAAACAAATGTTCCCCACGCGCCATTAGAGAAAGAGAAGAGGAAGTCCACAGCAGTGATCTAGACATCCAAACTAAAAAGAAAACACAGTTAGGCTGCAGAAAATCATGTGTTACAATGAAAAGATACAGGGGTCGAACAAACACACAAACACACACACACACTTTGTTGCTACCTGGCCAGCTACTTTAGGGTAATTAAACAAAAATAGAAGAGCAAATGGACCATGAAGTATGGGTCAGCCAACAGGGGTTTGATGGTCACTATTAACCGGAGGGAGTGTGTGTGTGTGTGTGTGTGTGTGTGTGGGGGGCGGGAAGGGGAAGGGGCAGGTGGTCAGACGAAGTAGAGGAGGGGCACGAGGGTCCTAGCTGGAACACAGTATGATGAATGTCATTCCACTCCCAGGGCTAAAGGGCAAGCAGTTTAACATTTAACACAGCAATCGTCTGCCCGGCAGCCTGGGACAGACCCCACTAGGGGAACCTGCCCTCCACTCCCACGCGCCGCAACAACAGAGGACACGCAGACAGACAGTCAGGAGGACAGACGGGCAGGTAGACTATCGCGACCTTCGGTCATATGTGTGTGTTTGTGTTTCGGAAACATTTCAGAATATCTGTCCTCTGTCCTGTGTCTTTGTTTGTCTCATTGTCACTTTTGTGTGAGGGTTAATTAGTTAATTGGTTATTGTGTGTCGTTTTGATTGCTTGGCAGGTGGCGGCTAGTATATGAAGACCAGCTGCCACCTCCGTCTCAGCTGTGTTGTGTGTGTGTGTGTGTGTGTCTTTTAGTTTCATCTGAGTTGTGTTATTTTGTAATGAATGAATGTATTATCCATTCAATTTACGTTTTTCATGCATATTCAAGTTCTTGGATGCTGAAGGTGGAAGTGGACAATTGAATGTTCTGGCTGTTACCCCCCCCACAGGCGGTTGCAACAATGACAGGCAGGCTGCGTCTACCCGCGTTTAATCTATCCTAATGAACCTATTCACAGAAAAAGTACAACGATAATGATATTGTACGTTATTATAAATACTTAAAATGCGGTCCGTCAGATGCGCATGTCCCTCTTCCCCATGGGAGGGTCATCGCCTGGGCGAAGACTTTAATCAAGACCCCTCCAGCCAGATACAAACCATCCGAGAGACGGCGCTTCTGCTGGGGTCTGACCGCACATATTAATAGGTTTGCACGGTCAATTGATTATGGGTGAGAAAAAAAAGGGGGTTTGTGATATTGCCCGGAGGACGCGTGAGGCAGGAGGTGGGTACCAGGTTGTGCATGGTCTCTCCCTTCAGTGCTGAATTAGCACTGATATACTGCAATAGCTCATTAGACAGTTCTCCGTGCACACTGGGAGATCAAGGCCCGGTCACACCATGCCAGTCACATGTTTGCTCCGGGGCAACACACACACGCAGACAGACAGACAGACAGGCACCCAACACGCACACGCGCACACACACACACGGTCAGTCACATGCAGGCCGGCTCAGGGGGCAGAGCACACCACAGGGGAATCTGACGTGCCTCTAAATGTCATTAGTAACAGAATGGCTCCCGTGCCCAGTGGTTACTGCAATGACTATGAGGGATCCTGTGCCCTTTCACAGTTTTAGAGTTGGAAAGAGCATGCATGGGGGTTTTCAGCTTATTGTGGTGATTATCCATGCAGCAGTGTGGGAACATGAGAGGGATTAGGATGCTGAAGGAGAGCTGCAAGTTAACTTCAGGAAGCCATTTAAAACATGACATCTCAGCTGCCCTTGAGCAGCCCTGATTTCAACTTTTTCAACGTACCATGCCTAATACAGTTTTATGTATTAGGTTCACAAGATCCAATGAGCTCTAGTGTTGAGTGCAATGCCTCGAGTATCAGGATTTATTTGCAGAAAGCAATTTCCACTACTGTCTGTCAAAATAATACTACCCATGCTTTGAGTTTGCTTCAGTCCACTCAATACATATGAAATCACTTTATATTATATGCTCCTCTGGCTGGCGTATAAATAAATACAGACAGATTCATGTGATCCTCGATTGTGGAAATGGTTGTCCATATAATAATGCTCTGATTCAAAGAGACTGACTTACGCTGCCTGAATATACAAACAGAAGCTGTCTGAATATCAATTGAAATCAAGTAGGACTTCAATTATCACAAGCAAGGCCTTTTGGGAAATAAACAAAAAAAACAATAGGATGACTAATGTGTCTTCCTTAATTGTTTGAAGAAGTGAACGAGTGTTTTGGGTGAGGTAAGCGGCATTCGGTCAGCGCTGTGCAGGCGCTAAAGGTTAATGATGTGTGCGTGTGTGTGTGTGTTGGCTCTGAGGGGAAGAGACATCATGGAAGACAAAGCCGCGTGCGCCTGAGGGACCACCATAATGACACCCTTCAGATCTCATTATCAACCTTATTGATTAGGTCACCTGCCTCCTCCTTTCTCACCCGCGCTCACACACACACACACACACACACACACATAACCACACACACATGCACACGCATGTACATATGCATGTGCACAAACACAAGCACACACACACACACGTGCCCACACACACGCATGCGCACACACACACACACACACACACTCACACAAACACAAACACTCGCACACACACCAGCACACACCCACACACACACATATATTTTCAGACAGACAGGCAGAGAGACAGAGCGAGAGATGGAGAGTGTATTTTCTGTTAAACAAGCACAGGACCCGGCCAGGCTGTTAAGGGCTGCCACTCTCGCCGTATCCTCAGCCTCCTACACGCTCGCATCTCAACTAAAACACCTGGGAAAATGACACATGCACTCTTAAGCATAATGCTCCTACACACACCCACACAGCTCCTCTGCGGGGAGGGCTTATACTGGGCCTTTAGCAGCACACACACACGCACGCACACACACACGCGCACCAAGCACACATACACACACACATACACGCACATACACACACACACACGCACCAAGCACACACGCACACACACACATACACACACACATACACACACACATACACACACACACACACACACACACACACACATACACACACACACACACACACGCACACGCACACACACACACAGGTTTCTAGAAACCATTTTGTTTCATGAGAAAATGGCTTTAATTAGATGCAGTGCAGGGATAAAAGATAATAGATAGTACATCCAGCTGGATTGTCAGAGGTTAGTATAGTGCACCATGTCCTCGTGTTAGCCCCCCATACACACACACACACACACACACACACACACACACACACACACACACGCACACTCATGCCCATGCCCATCATGACGTCAATCGTGAAAATTTGATTTTGCTCTAACATGTGTCCTTTACATAGTAGGTGACTTTCTTCCACAAAATAAATGAATAAATCTTCGTCAAAGACACTGACAATTGCCATGGCAAACACCCAACACATCGTCGCTTCGGTTTCCTAGCTGCTAAACATATTCAGCCTGAGCTGATCTGCCAATAAATAGTCAATATAGTTAGACCGGATTTCTGTGGAGCATGGACATATTCTTTGTGAGGGATGGGATGAATTGTCCGTAAGTAAAACAAAAAAATCAGCAGACACCTTTATCCAAAGTGACACACAGATACACGTCACTGTGGAGCAGGTAGGGGTCAGGGCATCTTGCACAAGGGTGTCTAAAGATAGGCTGAGGACATCGGGAGCACCCTGAACCTCTTGGCTGGGACTTAAACACCCCAGCCAATACACAGTCCTGGCCAGAGCTCCGGTGCACCAGCACCTTCCCCATTATGTGTCCCCAGACTCGCCCACCAATGACAAAAAAACTTTCTGTGGAGGTTTATGCATATTATAAGGGATGACTCGCATCTGTAAACCTCATACTCGTAGGTGGAGGTCGGTTTTTAACCCTCTCAGAACAGACCACTCCTAAATGACCCTTCTTGACCTTCCAACAGGCATTTTCTTGGCATTTTCCACCGACCTGCATAATTTCATGGATGAGGATAGCCAGTATAGCAGCGTAGTCGTGGCTCTAATTATGGCCTCTCCACATGCAGCAGCCTTTCGGTGGCTGTGCCCGCCCGCCTGTCGACAGGCGCTCAGGCCCTGACCCGCGATATGAAGCGACGGCGGCTAGCGGCACCAGGACTGGCTGGCGGCCGAACTCATGGAAAGGCAGCAGGTGGCACAGATTGCACAGATGCTGCCGGCCCCCTCGGATGGAAGAAGTGTGGGGACCGGAGAGGGATGCTGAAAACGCCACGGAGACCTGGTTACTGGCGCTGTGGCGAAACGGGTGGAAATTAAAAGGCGAATAGGAAAATGATGGAGATGGAGAACTGGGTTTGGTGGTGAAAAAAAGCTTACTTTTTTGAAGGAGATAATTCATTTTTTTTGGAATAAAATAGAGATGAAGGAAGTGACTAAATAAGAAACTGACCTTGACGCAGCTCATTTTAACATTGGACATCTGTGACCAGTGGTGGTACAGCCCAGGAAATTATGGGGTAGCTGTCACAGCCACATCCACTCTAGCTGGTGCCAGTCGTCTCTCTCCTGTCTGTCTCTATCTGCGTGTTTGTGGGCGTGGCCCAGGCACCACCCAGTGCACACCGTCCACTCCACCTGCTCGGTCTACACACCTGCGGTTCATCATCCCATCGCTTTGCTGTATTTAAACCCCGGCTTCCCATCTGCTCATCGCCAGAACATTTATTTGTCATCGCTACACGTCAGTCTAGCTCTTGACCGTTTAGTCTTTTGTCAGATTATTATATTATTTGTCCAACTGCATTCTCCTTGTCATCCAGTGCCACTCCCCGTTTGCCACCTGCCTGACTGCCTGCCTGACTGCCTGCCAGTCTGCCTGCCCACCTAGCAGCAGCCCTGTCTGCTTTTCCATTACGTTCCTCCAGTTATTAAAACCTGGTCATTCCACATTCGTGTCCTGACTCTGTGTCCTTGGGTTTCTCAGCTCTGACCGTAACTATAACCGCATCAGCACAATTGAGCTACATTGGATACGCGGGTGGGAGAAACCAACTGTGATTGTGGATATAAATTCAGTGAAATTGGCTGTATTGGCATCTCCTCCAGCATGTCTTGACTGACGTGCCATCATCGCCCCCGGTGGGTTCCTGACAGTCAACAAACCTCTGGGGTTCTTTTGGGGATGACAGGCACGACATGGAAGTCATATTTCCATGACGCACTAGAACACATTTCTGCATATTTTAAAGCTGCTTTATTAAAATATTTACACTATATAGCTACTAAAATTACGAAATAACATTATATATAATATGATATATTAATAAAATATAGGCCTAAATGAATATATATATATATATATATATATATATATATATATATATATATATATATATATATATATATATATATATACATATATTCATATATTGAAATATATTGAAATGATATATATATATATATATATATATATATATATATATATATATCATTTCAATATAATGTTTAATATTTTCCATTATGTTCATTTGTAGCTTTAAATGCACAGAACACAATCAAATATAGTTATTGTATTTGTATCATATTTGATCATATTTCTTGATATTAATATGAAACAAAATTGAACAATTACAGACAGATATAGAAGATAATGGTGGTAAAGTAGTGGTAACAAAGCATATTTATAACAATTAGTAGGCTGCAGCTTCTGGAAAAGAAGATAAGTAGCCCATGTATGCATGAGTTACTATACAAATATGAACAAATATATCTGTATGTAATGTAATTAATCTAAAACATGCAACAGTGTCACATACACACATACAGCATCGTGCACTGGGCATAACATTGTTGTGGTCCTCCGGTCAGCCCGTCCTGTGATTGGCTGGGAGGGCGAGGAGCGCCAGCAGTGGGCGGCCGCCTTAAGAGTCCGCGTCGGCTCGCGCTGCCGCTGGTTCCTTCTAGAGCCGGTTTCTCCGCAGCGGAGGAGGAGAGGAGAGGAGAGGAGAGGAGGCGCACGCACACCTCGGACCGCCGCGACGATGGCCGCCGCCGCCGCCGCCGCGCGCCGCGCAACACACAAACTTTGAAAAGTCTCCCGCTTCCCCGGAGAGGACGTCGCGCGGACCCCAGGTGCGTGACGTACACCTGTTCACATGAATGCACGTGCACGACGGACCGTTGCGTAAAAGTTATACTCAATGCCTTTATATGGCGAGCCCTATACCTCGCTGTGAATGTATAGGCTATAGCCTATATATATATATATATATATATCTATAGTTATACTTTTTTTTTTTTTTATACCATAGCTACAGTGTCAAGTCGAAGCCATACAGGCTTTGCACCGACTAGGCTGTAGGTGAGTTGAACTTTCTAAGTTGGGGTTTCTGGTCTGGAGAGCCGCGTCGTCTGGCACGCGGCGGGAAGCCAATTAGCTAATGGCGGGAATCTGTTAGCCAAAAAAAGCAACACTAACGGCTAATGTAAACGGGCCGGACGACAACAGAGATAAAGAGCAATTATGGCTTAGTCCAAGAAAAACTAAAAGTAATGAGAAAAAAAAAAAAAATCTTGATAATTCATGATATTATTTTCAGTTCTCATATTGGGATGATGCAGAGGTTCACCAGAATGACCTACCACTGCTCACACAATGTGTTTTAATCTTCGCTTTTATCTGCCTGTGATTTTTAACGTTATATCGTTAAAATGATTTGGAGATAATGGTGGAAAGTGATGGTGTCTCATAAATATAGATGTGCAACAGGGCTTGCAGAGGAGGTGCTGTCACTATTTACAAGACTCTGCCCATTTGAAATTCTGATTTATTTGAAACCACACAAGCACAAGGTTAACACATAATGTGAACCAATGTGCCATGAAATTATTGTGATCATTCTGGGATAAAATATTTATGCATTGCCGGGGGATGTCTCGCCGTCAATAGGGAGCCCTCTCTCGACTCGATTCACCTTAGACTAGAGTACAAAGCAGAACCCATTTTAAAACTGCCAGTCAAAGAGAAAATCTAATTTCATCCTTATGTGGTTGTATGCCCCACCCAGGCTATCAAGACAGTATATTTTATATATATATATATATATATATAGAGAGAGAGAGAGAGAGAGAGAGAGAGAGGGAGAGAGAGAGAGAGAGAGAGATGTACTGTATTGAGATACAGTTCACATGGCCATCAAGCCAATGTTCGTCTCAGCTCCTGAAATCTCTAAATCTCTGCTCACCGACACTTTGCTCGCCACTTCCTGCCAGCCATCCTGTCTTGCATTACATTGTAACCCCAACCGCCGAATAATGAAGCAGCTCTTGTTTACACTAATGAGTATTCAGAGTTTTGTTCCTTGAAATCTGATGGAGGGGTTTACCAGCTATGAACACTATATCCTATGCTGCTCCAAGACTTTCTTTTTAGGTTAGTATTTTGGGATGGTGCATGCATAGTTGGGGCAACTGGGATTACTTCACTTGGATTACTTTACCTGTGCCTGGTAAATATATGGCACACTGCAGGTAACAGTGATCGTTGGCAGGAAAAGAGCATATGTGTAATGAGAGGAAAGAGAGGAGAGGAAAAAGAAAACCAAGAGAGGAAAGGGAAAACCAACGTAGCACAGTGTTTCCCCTACGATTCTTTCCAGCAGCGGTGGTGAGGTGTGGGTGAGGTGCACTATGTTGATGTGCGTGTGCACGGTGCTGATGTGTGTGTGCACGGTGCTGATGTGCATGTGCACGGTGCTGGTGTGCGTGTGCACGGGAGCAGAGAGGTTTTAGTGTGATCACTGATTCCAGACGGGCTCTGGTGCATTCCAACAGAAATGGTATAACAATATACTGTATAACATAACAAGAAATAGCATGCGAGTGCGCTATGTGCGCAAGCCAAATTTTTTTGGCATTAATGTTAGCGCAATTTGTAGCCATCCCATCGTCCGGGTTTCATAATGCTGTTGCTTCTTTTCTACACAATTAAATATGTCAGCTATTTTCTATTATTAAGTCACTTGTTGTGTTACTTTTTCTCTTTATGCTTTCTACATTTAGTCTACAGCCATTCATGAGCTAATGCCAAATACAGTGTAATTCGTTTTTTATTCTTCTACAGCAGAACACTGTCATTATTTTGCTGTCAGTATTTTTACGTATAATTTCTCCAATGACAATAATGAAAATGTGGGGGGTGCAATAGAGGGCAACCTGTGATATATGTTTTTAAATAAAGTGAATCGCATTTGGGGCGCCCAACATAATCTAAAAAAATAAATAAATAATATGCCGATTGCAGTGCGCCAGTAATCCAGTGGTGGCGTTGTGCCACTGCTGGCTGCATGTAAGGGAACCACTGTGGCCTGTAAGCTCTGTATCTATGTCTACTATTACACAGAACCCTAGCGGTCCAGGTCCGGCCCCTGCTGTCTTACAGTGTGATCCCTGGTGACCTGCTTTTCCAAAATACATGGTTGTATATGTTACTGTGAGTGACCCAGCACCGGAGCTGCAGCAAGTATTCAGTGTCCGCTGAATTCCCTGGTGAGACTGGGCACCTGCTGAGAAGATAGCGAGAGTCTACTCTGTAGTGCTGCTCCCGAGTTTCCTCTCACTTCATGCTGCAGTGGGATTACATTTCTCGGTTCTGGAATTACTTTTTTTTTTTCACCCCATACCGATAGATATTGCTAGATATGTAAGGGATAATCCACGACGAGGTGTGCATGTATCGGAAAATGCGTGACGCAATCCGTTCTTGTGCATTATTTCTCAATACATGCACACCTCAGAGTGGATTATCCCGCTTATACCATGGCCACTTGTGAATCAATAAGAATATAAGGGTGTTGATTCATATTTTGGGGTTATTCTGTCTCAAAATTACAACTTTTAGCTCGCACTACTTTTGGTGTGCCTGTAAACAAAAGGCAAATGACCGGAGAAATATAATATATAGGTCTAAATAATGCCTAATGTCAGTGAATATGAGATTCATATTATTACTCCAGTAAATAGAGACGACCTTAGTAACAACCTGGCAACATTACCTTATTACTCCAGTAAATAGAGACGATCTTAGTAACGACATGGCAACGTTACCTTATTACTCCAGTAAATAGAGATGATCTTGGTATCAACATGGCAACGTTACCTTATTACTCCAGTAAATAGATGATCTTAGTAACAACATGGCAACATTACCTTATTACTCCAGTAAATAGAGATGATCTTGGTATCAACATGGCAACGTTACCTTATTACTCCAGTAAATAGATGATCTTAGTAACAACATGGCAACGTTACCTTATTACTCCAGTAAATAGAGACGATCTTGGTATCAACATGGCACCGTTACCTTATTACTCCAATACATAGAGATGATCGTAGTAACGACCTGGCAACAGGAAGCTTTCTAAACAGTCCCATCCAAGTGCATTAATTTTTAGACCGCTGATAAGGCTGCTTGTGTCATGGCCGTGCTTGTTATTGAAAAATAATCCACACCTCTCCAGCCAATCAGAATCAAGTATTCACCCGGGCCATTGTATAAAGATAAAAACAGATGTATATATTGAAAAAAGAAATCCAGCTGTGCATTGTTCTCTCTCTCGGGGGAGTAAACCCCCATATGGCTGATATCAGATGATGGCAACATCAACCCTGTGTGAACGCACTCGTTCTCTTATAGGGAAGACTTATAGGGAGACCCCCCCCCCAGCCATCTAACCCACTTCTCTTCTCCACCCCCACCACCACCACCACACTGCTCCAGTGAATGTAATGTCTGTCTGCCAGCAGGCGCAGCTGACTCCATCAGCACAGGGAGAGGAAATGACTGGTGTCTCACTACGTCGCGAGATTCGACGGTGACAATCAAAGAGATGAGACGTGAAGTGTGTGTGTGTGTGTGTGTGTGTGTGTGTGAGATTGATTTACCTTGTCCTCTCCATATATTCAGTGTCATGATCAAGGGTGGTGTTTTGGTCATCGACACTGCTGGCCCGGGGGTCTCTGATGATCTCCCCAACCCCCACCGCCCCTGGACCCCTCACGCTGCCTCCCCAGACCGGGTGCCATCAGTCTCGATTAAGGACCTGGAAGAGGGAGGGAGAGACGTGGGGGAAGAAAGGGATGAAAATGGGGTAGAGAGAGAGAGAGAGAGAGAGAGGGGAGCGCCTTACAGGCTACCACCATAGAATCTGCTGACTGCTCTGTACAGTCAAGTCATTTCAGTTAAGCTCACTTCTCTCATCTCCTCCTCCCTCCTCTCTGTGGATCGGGCCGGGCCCTCCGATGGGCCCCCGCTGTCCTAGATTGCCCTTTTCAATTCCCCCCCCACCCTTCAAGATTTTTCATTTCCCAATAAGCCCAGTATTAGAGTCACCACCCCCCCCCCACCCAGGACAGCGGACCAAGGTGACATCGTGTCCATGTCCCAGTGGCACCGCCTCCCCTCTCTATTCTGGGTTTAATCGGTCCCCAGGACCCTGACTTCGTGGCTGCTTGTTGTCAGTACGGATCAGAGCAGTCAGCGGAGTTGCGCACGACCGCCTTTATTTCAGTTTCAGACTAGAGAATCAGCATTTTTTTCCTTCTAACCTCCTTCATTGTGAAGGAGTTAAAGCTCTCCTTTCATCCAAAGGGTGCGTTGGATTTACTGGGCTTTGCCCGCCTGATACTCAGTGATTTATGGGCGCGGACTATCCGCGATAAATCTGTCAGCGTGTTATTTTTCTCCTCCTTACCGAGCATTGTTTCACATCCTGGCGCTAACCTTTCAAACCCTTTCTCCTCCTATGTTTTCCTCTCCTTCCCTTTGACGTCTCCACACAAAGCCTCTTGTTCCATTGCTGACTCCCAGCACTGCTTGTGTCCATGAACATCAGCTTTTTCAGTGGGCAGGACGTGTGGTATTTTTTTTTATACACACTTCTTAGTCTTCTTAGTATAGTCTCTGGCTAGCTGGTACTGACTCAATGCTGTCCCAGTCGAGCCGACGGTCTGACAGGCAGGTGCCGTCCACTCACTATGAGAGTGCTGACATCTCAGTCGTCTTGTCCTCCCTCCATTCTGTGTTGGACCTCAGCGCCGAAGGGCAGATATTTTTTCTGATTGATGTCAGCTGCCTCTGGGCTCCCTGGGTCGCTTCGCTGTGTGGATACGGATGGGAATTATTGAAACCCCCGCCCACACACACACACACACACACACACACACACACACACACACACACACAAACCATCGCTGTACCTCCCGGTATCAACATTTTCTTACCGTTATTTAACTACCTTAACCCCACTCCTCCACTCTCTTTCGGTGACCTGGCCATAATTCAAACTTCATGTGGTCATTAGCCATGAGGGAGGCCATAGCAACAGCTGGGCTCCTCCGAGGGGACCCATGTGGTGGATGCAATGCTTGGCTGGCCATATTAGAAACACTCTTCATGGCTCACACTCGCTGTATCTCTCTCTCGCTCTCGCTCTCTCTCACACCCCTTCGTTGTTTTTCTTTCCACCTATGCCCCTTCATACACCAACCTCTCTGCATGACCGCGTATATCTTTTTTATACACAAAAAAAATTCACTCTCACTCACCCCCTCCCATCGCTTGTCTCTCCATCACTCCTCTCCTCATCCCCTCACGGATCTCCTTTTGGTTCTCATTACTGTGTGAATAATTCATGTTTGTGATTTGAGCCTGTGAATTAAAGATGGGTTGTAGGTGGGTTTTCTTGGTCAGACACTTATTCAGCCTGACTGCTGGGGCGAGGGGAGCGCAGCGGGAGCACAAACGTGTGTGTGTGTGTGTGTGTGTGTGCGTGCATGTGTGTGCTGGGTGCATGCGAGCACACACACACACACGTGCGCGTGCACCCAGAATTTTCAATTGGGATACCAGGACGATGAGGGGGGGGGGGGGGGGGGGGTTATGGGTGGGCAGTTCGGACCGCTGAGGTAGGACGCGACAGACAGATGTGACAGACCTGATTATGTTGAGGAGCTAAATGTGAGAGAGGGAGAGAGAGCAGGCGGTGGCAGGAGAGAGCAGCAGGGACATTCCTCACCTCCCTGCCAGCCCGCCAGGCCTCGCAGGTGGCTGGAAGCTGCTGCGTGTGCAGGGGACCTTCGGTGCGCGGTCGTGACTGGTTCGGAGGCATCGAACCTGGCCAATATGCTCTCTGCCGGTGCCTTCGCTTCACATAGAGACGTAGTCGTGAATGTAAAAGAGACGTGATGGTTCAAACAGGAATGGATTGACATTTACAGCCCATGTCTCAGATGGGTTTTGTTTTCTTTACCAGAATAATTGGGAATGTTCCCGCGGTGAAGGCCCCATTGCACTCTTCAACGTCTAGTACCGCCTCAACCGCCACACACATACTCACTGTCACTGCCACTCCACCACTACACCAATACGTGTGACACGTCTTTGTCCGTCTATCAATACATGACAGAAAATGGTAGAATGGGAGCAGACGGACAAAGCAGATCTTGCCGTCCTCTCCAGTCCCTCCAGGATTTCGCGGGCCTTTTTTGTGATTGTTGCGGCCTAAAATGCCTGATGTTGCGTGAGCGTTTCCAAAAAATTGCGATGAAAGTTGCGGTGTTTTTTAGGCTTTTGTTGCGATTACAGTGCAAGAGGAAGTGAAAGTTGCCGGCTCTGGGTCGGCTTGGAAGGGTTCGGGGGCGAAGGTGGCCGGCGGCTTCGGCCTCTGGCTTTACAGTGCCCCCCCGCTCCGACCTCGCCGCTTCCTGGGGCCGTGGACGCAGTATCTCGCTGCGCCTTCCTTAGCCGTTGGTGGGGTAAGTGACAACGTAACAACGCCGACTCCCCCCAAGACAACGCCAATGATTGGTCAAATTTGCGGGAAAGTTGCGGTGATTGGTTAAAATTGCTACACTGCCCTGAATTTGCGGGGATTGGCTGATGTTGCGTTGAAGTTGCAAATCGCAACATTGCGAAATCCTGGAGGGTCTGCCTCTCACTCCGATACCCATGTTCTCTGCTTTCAACCTTCCCCTATGGAGCGGTCCCACCGCACTGCCCACGTCAGCGATGGAAACCTGCTCAGATCAGCAGGAACTGCTCTCTCTCAGGTTCTTCCAAAAAAAAAACCCCGATAGCCTCATTATCTTTAAGTCAAACACATAAAGCCCCTCTAGGAATACGAATACTGATGGACACTGATCCTGGAGCCAAAGAATGGGTGACCTTGAAACTTTAAAACAAACACAAAAGAGGATATATGCTAAGAAAGTAGACTCGCGTTCATCTAGGGGAATATGTGTACTATGATGGATTGCAGGCACGTCTGAACAGGAGCTGTTTGGCTCCCTGCTGTGAGTCTCTAAAGGGATTGTATCTGAACCGTCCTCCCCTCCTCACCATATTCCTCTCATTTGTCTTCCCATCCATCTGTCTTTCTTCTTCGTATCGCCTCTCCACGTTCATCTCTTCTCGCTGTGAACCCACTAGGTTTTATTTTTTTCCCCGTCATTCTAAGATGTGAGGTATACGCTGTGCCTGGTTTGATTGTACGTGCAATGCCAACTTTACTTGATTTTTTACTGCATACAATTCATGTCATTGTGAAAACGTATAGTTTGACTTTAGTGTATGATTTATGGTTTGTTGCTGGTCTTATTGACATGCTGTGTCTGCTCAATCTGCATGGGTTGCACACCATTATTCATTGGACCAGTTCGCTGTCAAGGTTTTCTTGTTACTTCTTCAGGGAATTCAAGTTTTTTCTATGCTTATTGTTGTTGTGTTGAGGCGACTTGGTGAGAAGTAACATTTTGTAGGGATGTATTGTTGCATCACTGTGTCTTACATTTTTTGGTACGATCAGCAATTATTTTATGATACGCAGCAGTAACATCTCCCTTGCCTGGGAAGCCTATAGGAAGTTCTTTTCCCCCAATCTCCAGCTCTTGCTGTCCTGTAAAGCACTCACACACACGCACCCACACACGCACACACACACACACACACACACACTCTGCGTGTCTATATATTGTGTGTGTGTGTGTGTGTGTGTGTGTGTGTGCGCACGCACGGGGGTCACAGATCAGACAGATTCAAATGTGCATGACAGGGTTTAGCTACTGGCTTTTTTAGAACTGCAGATTATTAAATTGCACAACTTTATCACCATTACTGGCTGCTGCGAGACAGCCTAATTAAGACTGGGGGAACCAAAAGGCTTTGAGCTATTTGCTTCTATCCTTGGAGTAAATAGAAATTATTCTGAGGTCACTTTGTATTTTGAAGTTTCTAATACAAACAACAGGAATTGAAAAAAAAGGTGAATCAGAGTTTTATGTACTTGCGCGCACACACAACACACACACGCACAGATGCCTGCCCTCTCTCCACTTTCGACTCCTTTCGCTCAGAGGGGATGTTGTTTAGAAATAGCATATTTAATGTGAACTACAGGTTAAACCACAGGCATTAGGTGAGAGGAGGCTGGCATTTGGGGAGCGGGGGGGGGGGGGGGGGGGGGGCGCTTGTTTTGTTGTTGTACACAACTCAAGGTGACCCGGTCCCAGGCGTCCTCATTAGCCACAGAGTCGCACAGCGGGATGGATCTCCTGGGGTGATGAATGAAGCCAGACAAACAGCAACCAGTCACTGCCAGCAGAAAATCAAAATGGCTATCTATCAATAACGGCTCAATGATGGATGGCATTGATACACCCTCTGCTTTTTACATATAGATGGGAATTTTGTGTGTGTGTGTGTGGGGGGGGTGTAGGTGCACGTGTGTGTGTGTGATTTTTTCCCCCTCGTGTAATACGTAAGGCTCTGAGCCAATATGTACGTTCTATAAACAACATCATGAATGTAGTGCTGGCTTTGGGTGTTTGTGTGTGTGTGTGTGTGTGTGTTTAGTAACCATTTCAGCTCATGGATTTTGTAGATAAATGACTTCTCTCTGCTCTTTTTTTCCAATTCCACTTTATCTTTATAAACAGCCAATTGCAAAGAGTTAATTCAATTCCCAAGCATGCCTGTGGCTGAGACTGGGGGACATTTACCATCTATAGGAGGGCGAGAGAGAGAGAGAGAGAGAGAGAGAGAGAGAGAGAGAGAGAGAGAGAGAGAGAGAGAGAGAGAGAGAGAGAGAGAGAGAGAGAGAGAGAGAGAGAGAGGGGGGGGGGGGGGAGGGAGAGTTACTATCTATTTACTCTCTCCTACCTTTCTTTCTACTGCAGTGCTCGTTATACTGACACGCTTGCTTTTGAAGTTTAATTACTTCTAAAGAATGGCTTTAGTCTGGCTATAAATAATGACACATCAAGGTGTGCCTCCGCATTCCTCCCTCGCGGTGAATGCTGTTGGTGATCTTGTGATGATGCTAGTGGTGAGACCGTCTCTGTCCTGATGAACGATAAAGCTTATTTCAGAGTTTCTGTCCGAGGAATGAGGGATGTTTTGGTGTATGTGTATGTATGTGGGCAGCAGGTTATGCATGTATGTATTTAAAGACTTATCTGGCAGTGG
>JAOPHQ010000019.1:182500-250598 GCA_030340625.1 Merluccius polli
CAGCTCAAATGTCTTACGTCAATGTCATGTTATTCTTCTCTCAATCTCCATCTTTCTCTCTCTCTCTCTCCATCTTATCTCATCCGCTCTCTCGCTTTAGCACTTTTTTCTCCTCAAATTGCCTTTTTTTTTTTTTTTACCATCCTTGTCACCGTCGTTGTTTACCGCCCCTCTCTCCAGCACGTCTCTCTCATTTTCTTTTATCATGTATTTAAAGAAAAAAAAACGGAAACTGCTGTTTATTCATCTCACCTCTGTTTGCCATCTCTCTGTCTCTCTCTCTCTGTCTCTCGCTCTGTCTCTGTCTCTGTCTCTCTCTCTCTCTGAGCAAATATCCCTAGTTAACGCTGTGCTTGCTGGCTTCATACAGGGAGGCTGGTCCAAATGGATTGCCTATCTGGTTTCCTCTCAGATTTGGAGGCCGGCCCGCCTCAGGTGATTTTAGATTATTTATGAGACGCCGTTCCTCTCCGCCGTCTCCATCCATCCATCTGTCCATCCACCCATCCGTTGAGCGAGCAAACGGAAGAAAGGGTCAAGCTGTTAACAAATGACCCCCTGTGTAACAGTGCACTGACAAAGGAGAATGACAGAGCGCCGTATCAATGCGTGTAATCGTGTCTTCATTACCGCTAATGTGCTGGCAGTGCCGCGGTCGTCGGCTTACTAATTGAACGTCGTTAGCCAGGAGGACGTCGGCGGCCTCGTTGCGTCCACAGATAGCTGTCCATGTTGGGAGGTATTGTGCACCTGAGGCATAGTGTTGTGATGAGGTGAAAAAACATGATTTGAACTCTGTGTTGTCTGGGTAGGGGCAATGGAAATGGCATACTGTACATACAAATGGGACCAGCATTGTCCTGTTTCGGTTTCATTATCGTTAATTTGTACTTAATTACTATTGGTTACTTGACATTGCTGAAACCCTTTCCTGTTGATTACATTTTGGGCGGTGATGGTGATTTTTGACTGACCAGAAGCCTGTCTTTTGTTTCCAGGCTGGTGATACTCAAGGATGTGAGTTCCTGGACCCGAAACACAGGCCAGAAGAAGACAAATCTCCTCCCCAGCTGCCATCCCTGCTGAAGAACACAACAACAACAACAACAACAGACTCTTTATTCTTCGGAATCCATTCTCCACGCCAAGCTGACAAGCTTTGCATTGATTAAATGAGTTATTAAAAACAACAGGCCCCCACCAGCCCAACTGCACTCCCATTACTCCTGGACTCTCTCTCCAACTTAATATATCTCTTTCGGTGGAAGAGGTCATAGACCTAAAGGTTGAAAGTATAGTTTTAACCTTTAATATCGCTCGTAGGTCCATAAACCGCCGCCAACTGCAAGGCGTTTCATTGTTACGCATTGCCAGTGACCCACTGGCTGTCTGCTCTGAATAACCACACACACACACACACACACACACACACACCGATGCAGACAATGTCACCCAAATTTGTCGGCCTCAGCAGGTGCTAAAAATAGCTCATTTGTTTAATCTGTAGCGCTTACCGGCATCTCTTTAACCTGCTGTGAGATTCAATACAAAAGTGCACACAAAGTAGCTGGTGCACACACATGTACATGCGCACACACACACACACATACACACACACGTGTCACCGTGAGCAAACAAAGCGGCACGCACCTAAACACATAGTCACACGGTGTGTGTCTGAATACGCTTACACTTCGGGTGAGATTCAGTGATGTGTAAGGCGCCAGCGGGTGGAAGGTGCTAACGTTGTCGGAGCAGATTAGGGCCGGCCGCGTCTCGGCCCCGGCTGACCCCCCCCCCCCCCCCGGCTGACCCCCACCCCCGGGCTGAGAAGCGGACCTCCCTGGGGGAGCTGTGTCAGCACATTTAGCCTGGACCACAGAGAACAGGGGACCCCGGAAGAGGAAGCGGAGACCGGACTGTCATCCGACTAACTCACTGACTCGTGACTCATAATCTACAGGCAGCGAACATTCGGTCCGTCGTTCGCTTCTACTCGCCGGCGCCACTGCTGGTATTTCATACACTTTTCACACGAGGATTCCTGAGGCTGGCTGCGTTACCCCATTACCCCGCCCTCCCAACTTCACTGACTTCCTCCGCCCGTTAACAACCCCGCCCCACAGCCCTGACTCAGAGCCCCCCCCCCCCCCAACCGGACCCCCATGAGCAGCGCGCCGTCCCTCCTCTCCGCCGCCACGCCAACCCTCCAGTCCGTGTGCAAGCCGTGCCTCCGGGCCCCGTGGAGGATGAACGGCGTCTCCACTCTGGACTACGGGCTGCTGCTGTCCCCCGCCGGCTCCTCGCTCCTCCCCGCCGGCGGCGGCAGCGGCGGCGGCCCCGGCGGCGGAATCGGCGGCGGGGTTAGCGGCGGTGGCGGCGTCGTCGGCCCTCCCCTAACCCTGGGCGTGGTGGACGCGGAGCAGCGCACCGCCCTGGCCTTCGTGGGTCTGCTCATGCTGTTTCTGGTCTTTCTGCTGGTCAGGTGCTTCCGGATCCTGCTGGACCCGTACAGCCGCATGCCCTCCTCCTCCTGGACCGACCACAAGGAGGGGGGCCTGGAGAGGGGGCAGTTTGATTATGCGCTGGTGTAGCAGCGGTGCAGAGGTTGGGCTTGGGGCGTGGTGGGTGGTGTGGTGGTGGTGTTGGTGGCGGCGGTGGCTATGCTACATACACTAGCATGTGGCTATAGCCAGGGAGAGTTGCACAATGTGATGTGCGAGTTAGCACTGTGTAAGTACAATGGCATATGTATATGAGACATGGGAGTGTGTGGAGGTTTTTTGGGGATTGATTTGGGGATGGGATTGAGTTTGTTTGTTTGAGTGTCGTTGTAGTGCCGTTTGTAAATAACAGTAAGAAAACTACTATTACAAAACAAACCTATCACACTGGCGCTGAGAGACGCTTGCTCGCTCAACCTAGATAACAGGAGGTCAGCATTAGAACTTCACAATTGCCTTAACTCTAGTCCAAGCCTAGTCCTAGTCCAAGTTAGTCCTAGCCTAGTCTTAGTCCAAGTCTAGTCCTAGTCCAAGCCTAGTCCTAGTCTAGTCCTATACTAGTCCTAGCCTAGTCTTAGTCTAGTCCAAGCCTAGTACAAACCTAGTCCTAGCCTAGTCTTAGTCTAGTCCAAGCCTAGTACAAACCTAGTCCTAGTCTAGTCCAAGCCTAATCCTAGTCTAGTCCAAACCTAGTCTAAGCCTAGTCCTAGTCTAGCCTTAGTCTAGTCCAAGCCTAGTACAAACCTAGTCCTAGTCTAGTCCAAGCCTAATCCTAGTCTAGTCCAAACCTAGTCTAAGCCTAGTCCTAGTCTAGACTTAGTCTAGTCCAAGCCTAGTACAAACCTAGTCCTAGTCTAGTCCAAGCCTAATCCTAGTCTAGTCCAAACCTAGTCTAAGCCTAGTCCTAGTCTAGACTTAGTCTAGTCCAAGCCTAGTACAAACCTAGTCCTAGTCTAGTCCAAGCCTAATCCTAGTCTAGTCCAAACCTAGTCTAAGCCTAGTCCTAGTCTAGACTTAGTCTAGTCCAAGCCTAGTACAAACCTAGTCCTAGTCTAGTCCAAGCCTAATCCTAGTCTAGTCCAAACCTAGTCTAAGCCTAGTCCTAGTCTAGACTTAGTCTAGTCCAAGCCTAGTACAAACCTAGTCCTAGTCTAGTCCAAGTCTAGTCCAAGTCTAGTCCTAGTCCAGTCCAAGCCTCGTCCTAGTCTAGTCCGAGTCTAGCTGTGCTGGTCCTCATTTAACCTGCATTGCCACATGACTTTCGGGGGGGAGGTTTTACAGACCCTGGAGCATCAGGATGCTCACAGCGCCCTCCGCATCACGACGGCCATGACACACAAGTCAGAGCGGTGACGAAACAGCCACACAAACAATGGAGTTGAAATGGCGTTTACACACAAGCAGTGTCCCCTTTAATGACCTGAGGTCTGTTATAAAGCGCCTAAAGCGGATCCATTGGGAGGGTTAAATAAGGAGATAAAACGTTGGTGTCTTTTGTATTGATCTCTGACATAAAAAAAGAAAAAAAACAACCCATCACCACCACCCTTCATGATGAGACCCAGGGGAAAGGGTTTAGTCTCCATAGTAAATCTCGTGTGTGTGTGTTTTGTGTATAGGCCTATTTCATGTGTGTGCATAACTTAAGGAAAGCCATATCTCCTACCTGTACTCTCTCCTTAGCCTCTTACGTTATGCGGTGGCCCTCTTCGCTCGACGGCGACGACGCTTTGTACGATTTGTCAAAAAAAAACCCGCAACAACTTTTAGTGAATAAGAAAGGCTGTATTTTTATATTCTCGACTCGAGTTTGCGAGTCTCCCTTTTTGCTACCCCCCCCTCTCTCTCCCCCTCCTCCCCCCTTTGGGAGGCAAAGCGGGGCGGCTTAGCTTTTTTTGTTTTGGTTTTTTTTGTGTTTTGTAAGTAGATATTTTTCTGACTGAATTGCTTTGTTTTGCTATATACACTTGGGTGAAATCTGTGCAAATAAAAAAAAATACATTTGCTTCTTCAATCGCTTGTTTGTAATGACACCGTTCGGCTGTAATGTGGCGCTAATGGCGAGTAAGCAAAAACAAAAAACAAAAAAAAGGTAGGCCTACATAAAAAAACAAAAAACGAGCTAAAGAAAACAATCCTCTAAAAATATAACCCAGAATACTTTTATTGCCATTTATGTCGCAGGGCAAAAGGTTTCACAATATTATTTGAAAATCACACTAATTGTACAGATTGCAAGTATGTGTCACAACACTTTGGCGTCGCTTCTGCATAGAGAGTTGCAGCAGAGGTGGGGAGGATTGTCCTTTCCAACTCCTACATGTACAGCCTGGTACCTCCACCATGATGAACACATGCCACCATCTAGGACTGCTTTCGTGTTTTTTCTTCTCAAAAAGTAAAAGAAAAACAATTTTTTTTTGTCAAGATAGGTCAAAGTGGATATTGACAGCATTTGTTGTTGTTGTTTTTGTTGTTTCAAGTTTGACACTGAAGCTGAGATACAGTACACACACGCATCATTCTTTCTTTAAAATATAGTGGCAAATAAAATAATAGAAAAATTACAAACTGGCAAAAAAAAAAAAAAAAGATACAAAGTATACAAAGTTCCCAGGTTAGAAAATGGTTATGTGTTATAAATATTGCAGAGGCTGTTGGACAGTGCAGCAACGTAGGAGTGTTGAGATGGTAAAATGTTAAGTTAGCACCAGACAGTTAAGGTACATCTGGCCATGGTTTGCATAGATGTATTTGACATTAAAAGTCAACACCCAAAAAACTGAGGGAAAACAATTCAATGTTATTATCCGTTCTAAGATTCAACATGCGTCAGGTTATAGTGTCTTTTCCTCCGGTTAGAAAGCCAAGAGAAAGCCGTTAAACTTAATTTAATTAATGATTTGATTGGTTGCCAGTGTTCATCAGATTAAAAAACACTGCAATGGCAATTTTGTTTTTTATGTTTTTTTTTTCTTGTTGAGCAATACAAAGTCACCAGCACTTTTATGACTTCAATCTAGGATTGTAAGTGAATAAACTATTTGGTTTGGCAGCCTTGACGCTATTTTGTAAGCACAACAAAACATTAAAACATCTACATTTCACTTAAAAATATACAATTTAATTTTCAAGAAGCGAGTTTGATAATATTGGTTTTCAGCATTGAGACAATACAAAAGACAGACAAACACAACAATACAACCTAGTAAAAATGTCACCTTTTTTTGCAATCTGGATTCAAGACTGCATTTCCTTTGTACAGCGTGAGAGATGGTATGATGTAGCACCTTTTTTTTCTTCGAGAAAAAAAAAATCTGGGAAAGTGACGGACGACCTGATGGATATTAGTTTTGATGAGGTTTACCTGTGTGTGCCACACAGGTAAAGTGTGTGTGTGTGTGTGTGTGTGTGTGACATCACTGCCTTCACACTGCTAAGGTCATGTGCAGATGTACCTTTAGGATGGCTACTGTGTATCAAGTTGGGTCTCAACATCATTAGGAGACGAATGCAACCAGGAACCGTTAAGCTCACACCTTCGACATCCAGATCATAGTGAAATACATCAAGTAAACGTTATGTAGTGTTATTGTCAAACTGCAAACGACTGACGAACCACAGCATCTAGAATCGCTAAAGAAAAAAGCTAATTCCGGAAGACTTTGGGGTAATAAAAAAAACAAAACGATGAATCATAAAAATGATTTTACTCCCCCTTAGTCAAATCCTTTATTTGACATAAACAGAACTTTGACCTGAGACTGTTGGTCTTCCTGGACATTGTAGATGCTGAGGGACTACAACGCCCTCTTTTGTTTGGAGGGAGCATCACAACCTAGTTTCCGTGATAGACATGAATCACTGATGCAGCCAAACATGACAGACACACACACACACACACACACACACATGCGCACACACATGCACACACACACACGCACACACACACAGACACACACACACACACGCACACACGCACACGCACACGCACACACACACACACACACACACCCCTCTACTTAAATCAACCATCGCTAAAAACAAACATCATTACAGGCCGGCATTTTCTCATCTGGAAACTAATTGGTATATTAGCATTAACGGACGGTGTAGTAAAATCGGGGGGAAAAAAATGCTGTGTACATGTTGCAGTCCTTCGTGAACATTTTTTTTTTGTGTAAAAAGCGGTACAAATACATTAAATGACAAAACTACAATACTGAGTAGGGAGAGACTTGACAGAGCTTGTTACCCAGTGTTTTGATATTTACCTGGATTACAGAGAGGCCATAGTGCTGACACCGCCTTGTGCTCAACGACAGCACACACACACACACACACACACACACCGAGCACACACACCAACACGGAGCACGCGACGGCATCAGAGCCCTCGGGATCACTGCTATATTGCGTTGTATCTCGCACGCGCTGTTGTTGTGTCAACATTTTGGCCACTCTCAGCTTCCTTCCTCAGCTACTCATCCTTGTGTGTGTGTGTGTGTGTGTGTGTGTGTGATTCCTCTCCATTTGACTCTAGAAGCGCTTCGTACACCTGCGGGCCGCCCTGTCTGGTCAGCTGTTTTGTGTAAAGTCTGACACAACGAGAAAAAAAAGGGGGGAGGGGTGTGGTCTAAATACTGACCACCTCTCTGTCATCAACTCCGCTGGCCGGGTTCTAAACACAGCACCAGTTTTGGGTCGGGGGGGGGGGGGGGGGGGGGGTCGGGTCAGGGGTCAGTGGGGGAGTGGACGGGGCGAGAAGTGTCGTCATGGGAACAAACAATAAAACATCAGACATCAGTTAAAATAAACAGTAACAAAGTGGTGGTAGGAGTCGGGCTGCTCGACTTTGTCTTTCATAGCCCTTTGTCCCCCCCCCCCTCTCCGAACGGTGGATCCGGTCTGGTTGGGTCGGTGGGCTGCAGGGTTTGGGATTGGGGGTGGGGTTGGGGGGGGGGGGGGGTTTACTGGATAAATGGGTCAGGTTAAAGGTCAAAGGACTAAGGCATGGGCGGCGGTGGCGGTGAGTTGGGTTGGGTTGGGGGGGGGGGGGGGGGTGGAGGTGAGGGTGGTGGTGAGGTGTGGGGGTAAAGGGGTATGGGGGGGGGGGGGGGGGGGGGGGGGGGTTCAGGGATCAGTCCGGGGCACACGGTCAACTCAGTGCAGGTGAATGTGGAGCTTGATGCGCAGGGCGTCCCCTATCTCCCCCAGTAGGTAGTCGCTGTCGTGCTGGTTCTCCAGCTGACGCAGCTTGCGGGGCCCGAACAGCGGCAGGCTGGCGATCTCCAGGCGGTAGGAGCCGGCGGGCGGGGGCCGTCTGCCCAGCCGCAGCACGCTCTTGCCGTCGCGGCGCTCCGTCAGGCGGAAGTGCTCGTCGGCGTTGCCGTGGGAGATGACGTAGCGCACGTGGTGCTCCAGGGGCTGCAGGGCGGGCAGCAGCTCCAGCAGGGGCTCCTTGTTCAGCAGCGAGGCCAGGGTGAGGTTCATGGGGATGGAGGCCTGGGTGTCCACGCTGGCCATGCTCACCTCCTACAGTGGGTGGGGAAGCAGCGGAGATGAGACAGAGACAATACAAGGAACCTCGCCAGCATGGGTGTAAGAAAAGAGGATGCTTGGAATAATGGAAAATAACAGCTTTTTCCATTTAACTTTTAATCCAGATCTAAGCTTCATACTGATAGTAAATAATTATCCTGCTTTCTAAATGGTCCTAAAATGTTAGTGTTCAAAGCAAGGGCAAAATCGTGGGTCACACATTGGTCGGGAGTGTGGGGTCATCCAATCACATAAACCCTATGTTAACTTTTAACTTGAGCCAACCATCCGCAAAGTTGCTGGACGTTGGGCTGAAATATTGGGGGCGGGGACATGTCCCCCGGTCCCCCCTGGGAATTTCACCTCTGGTTCAAAGGTAATGACTGTAGGGGGTTAGGTTACAGTGAGGTTTTAGGGTGTGGGTAAGGTTACAGTAGGTTTTAGGGTGTGGGTAAGGTTTTAGTGTAGGATTATCGCACCTTTTCCAGATTGTTGTCTTCAGCGCCACGCCTATGTCTTCCGCTCTTTCCTCCTCCGTTGATCTTACACTCGTAGCAGGCCTCTGGAGACAGGCCCTCATCCTCCTCACCTTCCCCAGCAAACTGGCCCGGGAATCCTGCCCCAGTGATGCAATGGCTGGACACACACACACACACACACACACACACAAAGGAATAAGTATGTTTTATAAATTCTATGTCTATCTTTAATCTCTAATTCATGGCGGATAATCATATACCATTTGGTCGACACTTTCATTCTGAAAATACTATACATTCTGAGCATGGATGGCCTCAGTGGGAATCAAACCCATAACCATGGCAGTATTAATACAATACTCTACCAACTGAGCTAGACAGCATCTCCAACTTCTAATTCACCAAAATTGTACAGAGGAATGAATAAATCTCATGATTAATTGTCAAACTGTCATTTATATGACGCCGTTTCACGGTCAACAACCCTTTGTAAAAGGGAATGGGACTGTTAACTGTAACTGTGTATCATGCATAGTATACATTCGACACCAGTGGTGTGTCCAGACTTATTTAGTAATTTAGTAAAAAAAACTAAAAACATTCAGCTAGACTTAGCATAGACGGCCAATCAAATTGTATGTTTTTTGAGGGTGGGGGGGGGGTGTGCCAACTCAGCCCTCCCCTGGGCACTCCTCCTCAACACCCCCTCCTCAACAAACTGTGCTGACTTACCCCTGTCCGGCCCTGTAGTATCCTCCAGGACAGCCACACAGGTATCCTCCGTCCGTGTTGGAGCAGCCGTAGCTGCAGGGGTTGCCCCCCATTGAGCACTCGTTCACGTCCTGGCAGCCGCCGGCGCCCTGCTCAAAGTCGAAGCCGGACGGACACACGCACTTGAAGCTGCCCAACGTGTTGTAGCAGGAGGCGGAGCCACACACCGACCCTCCCTGGCACTCGTTCTCATCTGATGAGGAGGAGGAGGAGGAGGAGGAGGAGGAGGAGGAGGAGGAGGAGGAGAAAAGGTGAGAGATAGTCTCGGCATGCAGCAATAAATTCACACATTTTTAAACATTATATTACATTCATTACATAAAATAATAATTTCATAATAATATAATTGTATTGCGATATAAATGTTATTGCTATATAAACATATGGATACACAATATAATATATATATAAATGCCCCACACTAAATACATTTATTTCAAACCCCCTTTGTGCCTTCGACTATCCGCAGACGGTGCTAACGATGATAACCAAAGGCACAGGTCCATGATCCCCTTGCATAAGTCAGTGAGCAGTTGCGTGTTGTTTACTATGATTCATGAGCACAGGGATCCATTTAAACCATTTAAATGCTACTCACCCACGCACTGGTTCCACTGGTAGTGCTGGACATAGCCCTGTGGGCAGCCGCAGCGGAAACCCCCAAGCATGTTCTGACAGCCGTGCTGACAGCGATGGTTACTGCCGCACTCGTCCACATCTGAGGAAACCAACCGACAAAAGCTGTTGGCTAACTTGCAAATGCATGGTAGGACTGGGACGCATACATCACCCACACACACCTTCACACACCCTACTACTTGAGACACCGAAAACACAAAACAACGTCGCTCTGTGATTTGAATTTTAACAGCTTTCTTCATGACGAGAAAGCCTTCCTCTCTCTGTCCTAAAGCCAACATGAATCCGTTACAGTTACAGTGACAGTGTTTTGTCAGCATAACATTCTTCACAGTCACTATGTGATTTGAAGTGACAGCCATTCATGACAAAAAAATGCATACTCTATATCGCCATCCGTTACAGTTACAGTCAGCGTTCAGTAGCCTATACCTTCACATTCTTCAGTTCACAGTCATTCTATGATTTGAACTCGAAACAGCCATTCCTGACAAAAAAGCCTTCTGCTCTCTCTATATACCATGCAGTCTGCATTACATCTACTACAGATACGGTCTTATGTTGCAGTTTATGTTAGCCATACCTTCACACTCCACACCAGTGGTGTCCAGAGAGAAGCCCTTGGAGCATTCGCAGTTGAAGCTGCCGGGGGTGTTGACGCAGGAGGCTCGCGTACCACACGCAGTGCTCTGCGCCGTGCACTCGTTGTTGTCTGCAGTGTGTGTGTGTGTGTGTGTGGGTGGGAGGGGGGGTACAAATAACAAGTTATGTCTATCTGTTCCACAGGAAAAAAAGGTGATATGAGTCATTACGGCGTCCATAGTGGAGGTAGTAACATGGTAGAATGATGAGCCTTGTCATCGTGCTTGGGAAATGCCCGACTCTAGAGCTATTTACATTCAAGGCTGTGTGCCGCTGCTCGCTATACTGTTTGGCAGTCAAGGTCATGTACTGGGAGCATATGGCTTGTGGTTTAGCTGGTGGGCAGAGGGACAAAATGCTTATGAAAGAAGGATATTGTGATTACTCAGGGAAGACCAGAAACATTGATGTGTATTTCCTGGAAAAAAACTGAAACCTCCATCTGCTCCCTTCCAAACAATGGCCAGACAGCTTGAAAGATCAACAGTAAATTAAGAACAAATTTCTTTAAAAAAAACCCAAAAAAACCCGACTTTTAAAAGCCTGGATCGAAGACGGTGCCAAAAGAAAGCCCGGCTTTTTTATACCCAGCTCATTAAACACCTGACCTTGTAAGAGATGCGATTCGCTAAAGCAAGACCTTCATCGCTCACAGCTCACAGAGCACCGTGTTGCAGGTGAAGCCGCGGCGGTGCTCAGCCCAGCTGCGCTACTCACCGATGCAAGCTGTCTGGTGCTGCGTGAAGCCAGGGGGACACTTGCAGGTGAAGCCTCCGATGGTGTTGACACACAGGAACTGGCAGTTGTGCTGCTTGGTCGAACACTCGTCCAGATCTGGAGGATGAGGGGGACGGGACATTTAGAGTGAATGAACCAGCAGACGGCAAGGGGCTGTCAAGGACTGTTGGGGGCTGCACTACCTGGTTTGTTAGGATGCACTTGTAAGATATTATTTTCTCAAATGATGATATGTTTCGGAGCCGATGTCTGAATCCAGTTATTAAAATAATATGTTCACGGATCATGGATTACTCCCGACTTTTTGAAACTAAACCACCGTTCTGAACATTTGGCTCGAATGGTTCACAGATTAAATGAGATAAGATTTGATCCACTGTGGTCCCACCTTTGCAGGTCTTTCCGTCCGGCTGCATGGTGTATCCTCTGGGGCAGGAGCACAGATAGCTGCCCTCCGTGTTCTTACACAGGAAGTTACATGGTTTGGGGGACTGGGCACACTCGTCCATATCTGAAACAAGAGAGGGGAAGACAAAGCAAACTATTCAGTGTGTATAAACCGGAAGGTTGTTTGAATTTTGTGCCATTATTTGACAGTTGTTGTGGTTTTTATTTGGGGTTGGGAAGGGAAGGGACATCTCGCCATAGGACCACCACAGGTACGAAATCAAACCTGGGTCGGTACAAGCCGTGTTGCCGAGACAACACATGTCGAAGAATATTGGGAGAAGGAGCGAGACGGCGCGAGGAGAATGGGGGTGAGGGGGTGGTGGGGGGGGGCATCGTTTGAACAGCACTCTAATGGTCCGTACCGACACAAGCTGTTCCAGTGTAGTCCGTCTTGTAGCCCACATTGCAGTGGCACCGGAAGGACCCAATGGTGTTGATACACTGGCCGTTCTTGCACAGGTCTGGCATCACCAGGCACTCGTTGATGTCTGGAGGATGTTTTAAAAACAGACGCATATATTTAAAACATATATATATATATATATAAAACATGGCAGGCACTTAACAAACCCAAAACATAAAACGTTCCCGGCGGGCTCATTGTCTCTTTGAATACCTTTAATGACTTCAGGGTGATAAGTGCACTGCTCTTTTTTCCACGTAATGCACTGTACCTTCTGCTAAATGAGACCATTAATTCAGAGCAATTTAGAGCAATCTAGACCTTTCTGTGTGATCTCTGCACAGGAGAAAGAACACATCATTATCTGGCTGAGGTTGACGTAAAGTCTCTTGAAATAGTTTTAGAATAATATAGTAAGCAAACACAGTCTCCTTCCACTATTTCCTCGTGGACACAAAAGTATATTGTTTTCCCTGCAACTTTATTAAAACCGTCCAGCCATCCAGCCTTGTGAACGCTGAAGGGCCCCTATTTTACCACCTGTTGATCTCTCTATCATACATCTGGGCGAACACTCCCACTTGTGATGTCACCAGTTAATCCATTTTGAAAATGATTTGCCATGAATCACCATCCCTCATACACATTGGTGCCCTTTCATTTGAAAGATGTAACACTTGAAGTCTCACCCCTGCCGTCGGTGGTGTACCCGGGTCCGAGTGGGCACATCCTCTTGTACTGGACGGTTCCGGGCAGGGGGCAGAGTTCACACTGGGATCCCCAGCCGCGGCCGATGTTACAGCAGCACTCGGACTTGGTTACACTGTTTCTGTTGGTGGACGACTGCTGGCACATCGTCTGCAGCACCTCCACGAAGCAGTAGCCCTGGCGGTTGTCTGAGTGGGGGCGGGGGGGCAGGAGGAGTTTGGTTAAGGAGGGGGGTTGGATTTAACTGAAAAACATTTATACTTATCAGATATGAATATGTCTATGTGTGTGTTTAAGTGTGGGTCTATCTGTATCTATACGTGTTAGTTTAAGTGTGGGTCTATCTGTATGTGTGTGTGTGTTTATATATGGGTCTATCAATCATCCTATGTATGTGTGTGTGTGTGTGTGTTTATGTGTGTGTGCGTTTGTATGTCCGCGCATGTGTGTGTCATGCAGATCTATCAATGTCTATGTGTGTATGTGTGTGTTTTACGTGTGATTATTTAAATCGAGTCCATTTGTCTTTGAGTATATCTGTGTGTGCGCTGCATTCTGACACAGACAGATGTCCGGCTCTCTTACCGATGCACTCGGTTCCGGTGGAGCTGGGTTCGAAGCCGTCGTTGCACTCGCAGCGGTAGCTCCCCACGGCGTTGACACAGCGGCCGTTCTTACAGATGCCCGGCTTGGCCCGACACTCGTTCAGATCTGTGAGCGAGGAGAGCGCACGGCCCGCCGAGCAGGAGAAGGCTGTTATTAGTGTGTGCATAATATTATCCGCTTGAAGGAAATAGTCTTGCAGTGGCGTTTAAAGTGTTCGCCCGACTTGAAAAATGATGGCTGTTAATGGACGATGCCTGACAGCTGAACAGACAGTCCCTGGGTTTTTAGTCAAATGTTGTTTTTTTTTACAGACGAAATATTCGTTTTAATGAAATTCTATAATTAAACCAAATTGATGGTCCAAAACGTTGCTGCTCAGTTACACTAATGGACTGAAATGGTCAGAACCCCATGTCGGACGACGTTTTTTGGAGTTCAGCGGTAAATGAAACGTGGTATTGGTGGGTTTCCTCACCCATGCAGCCCTCTCCGTCAGGCCTGCGCTGCATGCCGGGCGGACAGATACACATGAAGTTCCCGATCAGGTTCTTGCAGGTCATTCCCTTGGTGTCGCAGTCATCCATGCCCTCCGAACACTCGTCCTGGTCTGGTGGTGATGGTGGGCAAAACAGATGTAAAGGATAGCGCTTGTGCTTGTTCTGCTAGGACTGTTTCAATGTATATTGAAGAGTGTGGGGTGCATACATACACATCCAGCTCTGAGCATCACAGGGTAAGCGTCAAAGAGAGATGGAGAGAGAGAGAGAGAGAGGAACAGAGACACAGAGATTGAGAGTGAGAGTGTGAGATAGATAGAGAGTATAGAGGGGGAGAGAGAGAAAGAAAGAGAGAGATAGAGAGAGAGAGAGAGAGAGAGAGAGAGAGAGAGAGAGAGAGAGAGAGAGAGAGAAAGAGATGAGACAGAGAGGGAGCGTTAGACAGCGAGAGTGAGAGTATAGAGAGACAGAGAGACAGAAAGAGATAAAGAGAGAGAGGAATAGCAACAGAGAGAGAGAGAGAAAGAGAGACTATAACAGAGAGAATTAATGTTGCGGGTCCACCCCTCACCTCTGCACATGCGATGGTCGTCCCGCAGCACGTAGCCAGTTGGACACATGCACTCGTAGGAGCCGAAGGTGTTGACGCAACGGAAAGCACACAGCAACGGATTCTGGGAACACTCATTGATGTCTGAAGAAAGAGAGATTTAGAATTGTATTCAACATCCCACGGTCATGGATATTTTTGGTCATGTGTGTGTGTGTGTAGGGTGCAAACTGACCCTCGCAGGTCATCATGGGCCCGGGTTCGAAACCCTCCTGGCAGGCACACTCGAAGCCACCCACCACGTTGGTGCAGGTTCCATTCCCACAGGGGTTGCCGATGGAGCACTCGTCAGTGTCTGGTGATGGAGAGAGAGAGACAGAGAGAAAGAGAGAGAGAGAAAGAGAGAGAGAGGGGGAGAGAGAGAGGGGGGGGAGAGAGAGAGAGAGAGGGAGGGAGAGAGAGAGAGATCCACAGCCATCAGAGAGGCAGCAAATAGACATGTTCTCAAAAAACATCTGAAGACCAATCTCTTCCAAGAACATTTCATTGGCTCATAAACAAGAGAGAACTCTTGTTGTCATTGAATTCGACATGAATTTGAACGCAGTTCGAGTACACTTTGTTGAAGTGTGCACTTTTTTGAAGTGTACTCTGTGTACTCTGTATCTCCTTCCTACAGCTACTCTGCATTTTGCCCAGTTCTTTCTCCTCACCGACACAGTTGACTCCAGTGTAGTCCAGGTTATATCCGAAGGGACATTCGCAGCGGAACGATCCGTCCGTGTTGATGCAGATGCCGTTCTTGCAGATGCCCGGGTTGTCCAGACACTCGTTCATATCTATACACAAAAGGATAGCAAGGAAAGCCATGGTTGTGTTTTTTGTCAGGACATGTCAGTATAAGTCTACATCCTGGGATACTCAATGAATGATGGAGGATCTTCGTCTCGCTCACCTTCCCGTGCATCTCCCAGTCCAGGCAGAGCTCCGTGGCCGTAGGGACACAGACTGTCAAAAGCGACTGGATGGAACAAAAAAACCAATATGTTACCATCCAGGTTTTACAGTATGTGTGTGTGTGTGTCAGATTATGTCAACATACACATTGTGTGAGTCTGTGTGTGAATCTGTGTGTGTGTGAACATGAATTCATATGTATATGTGTGTGTGTATGTATGTATGTCTATGTGTGTTAATGTGTGTGTATGTTTGTGCATGTGTGTGAGTGTGTGTATATGTGTAGCTCACGGTCTCGTGGGGACGCAGCCCCCAGCCCTGTGTGTGTTAGCGTGTAATGTGTGTTAGTGTGTGTGTGTAGCTCACCCTCAGTCTCACGGGGACACAGCTCACAGGGCAGCCCCCAGCCCTCTCCTGGCATCTTGCTGCAGCAACACTTGGCCTTGGTGGTGTTAAAGGCCTTGGGCACGGAGCACTTCCCCGAGTCGAACTTCGTGAAGCAGAAGCTCTCCCTCGTGTCTGGAGCGGGAAAGGAGGAGGAGGAGCCATTGAGGCATTGTCTCCGCGCAGATCTCAAATATCTAATATCGCAAAGTGCTCGTATGATGTCCATTTATAAATAATCCTTAAAGCGTGACCCCTTGAACAACATCCCCCCCCCCCCCCTCCCTCGTCGTCTCTCAGCGTGACTTGAAAAAGTTATTAGGAAAACTGCAAGTCACTTTTACATTAACATTTTAATTAGTTTAGCCTTCAAATCTATTCGAAGTGAGTTTCAGTTGCGCTGCTGTTGCCGACCTCCCTCATCGAATGTGTTAAGGTGTCATTCAAAAAAGGATAGACGACGACTTTCCCGTCTTCTTTCAACCGTAGACATAATTTCATAGCTCAGACGAATGCGTTGGTCGCGAGCGACGTCAGAAGTACAAACGGCTGGCTGTGCTGGCTGACTATCGCTCCTGTGTGTGTGTACAGGTTGTTGTGTACAGGTGGTCTCACCGAAGCAGCGGCGCCCGTTGTCAGAGAGCACAAAGCCCATCTGGCAGATACACTGGAAGCTTCCGGGGGTGTTGGTGCACGTGCCAAACTGGCAGATGTTGGACTCCACCTCGCACTCGTTGATGTCTGATGAGGGAGAGTGGGAGAGTGATAGATAGAGAGAGAGAGAGAGAGAGAGAGAGAGAGAGAGAGAGAGAGAGAGAGAGAGAGAGAGAGAGAGAGAGAGAGAGAGAGAGAGGGTAGGGAGGTTAAGGAATGCATCAGTGAAGAGGTGTGTGTATGACTAGCGCATAATTATAGAACAAAATATAGTGTTTGTGTGTTAATACCTGCGTGTGTGTGTGTGGTCCAGATGGCTAGTTCAGTAATGTGTGGGACACCCTGATGTTAGTGTGTAGGTGTGTGTAAGGAGTCGGGCTGTTTGAACAGGTGGGATACACTACGCCATGATTGGCCTGCCCCCTACTCTGTGTAATCCACCATATGTGATGATGTTGTCCGTTGTGATTTAATATGTTATCAATTACTCAAGCAAATGTGTGTGTGTGGATGGTGTGTGTGTGTTTGTCTGTATGCGTGTGGGGTATGTGTGTGTGTGTATGTGTGGTGTGTGCATGTATGGTGTGTGCGTTTGTGTGTGTTTTTAGGTGCGTGCATATGTGTGTGAGTGTTTAAGGTGTGTGCATGTGTGTGTGTGTACCCGTGTGTGTGTGTGAGTGTTTAGGTGTGTGCATGTGTGTGTGTGTGTGTGAGTGTTTAGGTGTGTGCATGTGTGTGTGTGTACCCGCGTGTGTGTGAGTGTCCTCCTACCTATACACTGGTCGTTCTGCACCTCATATCCAGGAGGGCAGATGCAGCGGAAGGATCCGTCCAGGTTCTGGCAGGTTCCCGGGGAGCAGGTACCAGGCAGGCTCACACACTCATTAATATCTGAACAACACAACATCACATCACAGTCAGCATCAACGTGTGTGTGTGTGTGTGTGTAAAAAAGAGGACAGACAGAGGATGAAGAGATGAATAACGAGAGAAGTTGAAATAGAAAGAGTACAAATCACAAATGTTTCCCAGTCCTAGACGAGCTACAACGTACAACCAACCACAGAACTAACACACAACATACACATCATATCCAAAGCCTAGGCATCCTGGAGCAAGACGCCTGACCCCTACCTGCTCAGGATTAAGGATCAGAACGTGACCTGAAATGCCTCTAAAACGATTCACTGTCACCGCGGATAAAAGTGTCCATATGGAACGTCTCATCCTGAAAGGACTAAATTGTCAAGACAACCATGTGACTCTTTCTAACTCCGCATGCGTCCCACTCCATCCCATCCTATCGCTCGGAACGGCGGCCGTACCGACGCAGTTCTTTCCGTCCGGCGTGTTCTCGTAGCCGTCCTGGCAGAGGCACTGGAAGGAGCCCAGGCCGTTGATGCAGCGTCCGTTCCTACACACCTGGCCCTGTAGGGTGCTGCACTCATCTATGTCTGCACGCACACAAACACACACAAACACACGCGCGCACACACACACACACACACACAGTAATTGTAAAACAATCACACCAGCTTGAGATATTTAAATGGAGGCATCTTTTGAACAGCGAACTTAAAATGCACCATGACGGCACATCATTAGTACTTTTTGCTTCATTATCTCTTTTTTAGTTGCCAAATTTGGTGGGCTCATTTAGTGGCTCATGATTGCGTTGTCGAGCCATTCTGGAAGATGGACTGAAGAGGGGGGTAAAATTGGTCTGTAAATGTGGGCTTGTGAAGCCTCTATTAGACTGTAATGTTGATAAAGTTTTGTAGGAACACAGTTGAATTGAAAACGGTTTAGTAAGCTGAAACTGAAAGTATTCTAAATGTTCAACAAATATTAATATGTTAATATTAATTCATAATATATTAATGTTGCAACAATTGCATATATGCTATCATGTTGACACCTGCTTATGAATAAACATTATGAACTATGGCTCTATCTCTGTCAGCAGTACTCTGGTGTAGATATACGTACCCATGCAGTCGTTGTTGTGCGTCAGCTCGAAGCCCGGGAAGCACAGACAGTTGTAGGACCCCACAGTGTTCTTACAGGTACCATTTCCACACGGCTGTCTGTCACACTCATCGATATCTGAGACAGACACACACACATACACACACACACACTTCGTAACTAATTCAGAAGAGCAACACAGCCGCTACATTTGGTACAGGGTGTTGGTGCATGAATATTATATAGCGTAGCATAGCATAGCAGGGGGTGAACTGTGGCTCTCACCCATGCACATGGTCTGGTCGGCGGTGGACTTGAAGCCATTGTGGCAGAGACAGCGGTAGCTGCCCTGGGTGTCAATACACTCCCCATGGCTACACACGTTGGGGATCTCCAGGCACTCGTTACGGTCTGAGAGAGAGAGAGAGAGAGAGAGAGAGAGAGAGAGACATATAGGGAAACAGTGGTCATTAAATGACAGTGCTACTAACAAACAACCACTTTGGAGAGGCACATCTGTTCAACAAATTAAACATTGCATAATGCGTTTAGACATTCAAACACTACATAAGGTTAATAAAACCTTCACATTCACCTAAAACATGAGTTATCGATGTGACAAAATGACTTTAAAGTTAAATCAATCAAAAACACTGGTGTACCCCAAACCCATAGGGGGCACCACCGGTCACCCACTACACCCAACACCTCACTCATCATCTCTAGATGCTTCGTCACACCAGAAGCATTTCAAAAGGAAACTCACCAGGTCCTTCTCACTTCCTCCACCCCCCACCTTAGGACACTAGAGCGGGCACGGGCTCCATTTACTCCATTGAGAAATGTAGAGGTTTTGACACTAAATCGACGTTTTCTGACTTGTAGATCCAGTGAAAAAACTAGTTTGTTTGAGACTTGTCCAGCGATCTCACTCTGTAAAGGCCCCGCCCACTTAAGAGACCCCAACTGTTTCATTTTCACCCCATTGCTGCTGCTTTGAACGCGTTACTTTCCTCATCTACTATCTTTGGTCGTACGTCCCACACTCCCACTGGGTCGTCACGGTGACCAGACTCACCCACGCAGGCTCCGCTGGGGGAGAGTTTGAAGCCTGGCGAACACTCGCACCGGTAGCTGCCGGGAATGTTGATGCAGTTAGCGTTGCGCTGGCACAAGTTGTCCCCGCTGTTGCACTCGTCGATATCTGAGTAGGAAGATGGAGAGAGCAGAGGGAAGAGGGAGAGAGAGATCAGAGTCGTCATCAATCACAAGCTCTATAACTGTCCGCTGTAGCAGACAGGAAGCTGATAGTAACAGAGTGCAAGAGAAGCAAAGGCACCGGCAGCCATTTTGGCTCTGGCCCTGGAAGGCGACTGCATTGTGTTGGTAAAGAGGTACACTAGTTACACAAGTCCACTGAGGGGAGTGCTTATATGAATGCCTTGTTTGCCAAATACCTTATTGTGTTTGTGTGTGTGTGTGTGTACGTGTGTGTGTGCGTGGCTGTGCATTTCAATGTGAATGCATAAAAGTGAGCGTATAAACGAATCAATTTGAGCAGATGACAAAAAAAGTACATTTGAATTTACCTTCGCAGATGAGCATGTTGTTGTTGTAGCTGAAGCCCATGGGGCATTCACAGCGGAAGCTTCCTATCTGGTTGATACACACACCGTGGGCGCAGATTCCTGGGATCTCCCGACACTCGTCAATATCTGCACACGACAGAAATGAGTCAATAATATCGGACACCATTAACGCCAATTTCTTCGCCAACTAGTCATTCTAGCAAACTTCACATTAAAAAAACAATTGAACATCCTAAATTCAAATCAAGCAGTTGATAACACCAAAGGCTATGACTTTTAGGGTTGACCTTTGACCCTGGATGACCTTACCGATGGGTTTTCCAGTGTGGATGTCTATGATGAAGCCAGGAGCTTGGTTGCCGCAGAGCAGCTGGTACTCGGCTGAGATGGGAAGGAGGGAACACAGTCAGTCAGTCAACGCAGTGAAAGCTCTGTTGGGGAACTTTATGAGTACAGTGTGCAAGAAATACCAGCAAAACCAAAGATAAGGGAGGTACGAGGGACTGAATTGGGGATGGACTAAATCGGGGATGGAAAATGTTCTGTAGCGAAGTTTAAAGTTGATATAACACGTCTCAATAACCTACATATGTAGATCCCAAAAAGCACGTTTTGAGCGTTACAATATAATAACACTGTGCAGTATATACAATATAGTCAAATATAGATGTCTGTGTGCTAAGATTGGTAGCGCAGGGGTGTATCGCTCACATGTAGCCGGGGTGGGGCAGGCTTCACAGGGTTTGTTCCAGGCTTTGCCCACGTTGTAGGCACAGCAGCACATCTTCTTGGTCATGTTGAAGGTCAGCTCGTACTCACACGTGTCGTTGAAGTTACGGTAGCACACGCTCTTCCTCATGTCTGGGGATTTACGGAGAGTGAAAGGGGTCAAAAGTAGTTTGGTCCGTGTGATAAAGTGCTGCCATTGAGGCGATTAGATTTGAATCGGAGTGTTAAAAAATGGAATGGAGAGGCACATGCATTTTAATATATCTTATATATCGACTCCCAGCCAAAAAGCTCTGGGGTTGATCTCCACGGGCTGCAATGGCCGCAATCTAAATCAATGTATCTGTATTCACTGTAAGTTCTCTGCTTAATCCAAACTTTTTTTCATATATATATATATATATATATATTATGCTTCCTCACCCATGCAGTTGTTTCCTCCGTTAACTTGCATATACTCGGGCGGGCAGACACAGGTGTAGTTGCCCAGGGTGTTGTAGCAGGTGCCGGGCCCACAGATCCCGATGTGTGTGGTACACTCATCGATATCTACACAGAACAACATGTTTTTAGAATGAAGATTCAAAAACAGTTGGAACGGCTCATTCAATACAGGGTGGGTACAATTTCAATGACCTAGTGAATATGAAAAGGAAAATGAACGTGTATCATCATATTTGACTTATGAAAACGACCTAAATCAGAATTAGAGCCAAAACCTGATTTACAGACTGACGTCACACCGAGTTGTTTTTCCTCCAGGTCTCACCTTCACAGATGCGGGTCTCTTCGTTGAGGTAGTAACCTGGTGTGCACTCACACTGGAAGCTGCCGAACGTGTTAACACAGTTACCTCCCTGACACAGGCCCGGGAGCTCCTGGCACTCATCGATATCTGCAACACAAACACAACACAGTCAGGTTGGTAGCAATGGCACTAATTACTGTGACTCTTGCTGCTGCTATTCCTAAGGCCTACTACTACTACTACTACTACTACAACGCCTACTACTATTACTACTACTACTAGAGCCTACTGTTACTACTACTACTAGGGCCTACCATTACTACTACTACTAGGGCCTACTATTACTACCACTACTAGGGCCTACTAGTACTACTACTACTAGGGCCTAGTATTACTACCACTACTAGGGCCTACTAGTACTACTACTACTAGGGCCTAGTATTACTACCACTACTAGGGCCTACTAGTACTACTACTACTAGGGCCTACTATTACTACCACTACTAGGGCCTACTATTACTACTACTACTAGGGTCTAGTATTACTACTACTACCCCTTCTACTTCTAGGGCCTGCTACTACTACTATGACTATTGCTACTATTGCCATGACGACTATGAAGTAGTAATAGTACTACTGCTACTGCTGTTGCTTCTACTAGAGCTGCTATTACTACTACTACTACTAGATACAGATACAGAGCTGATATATATAGAGATGTTTTTACCTTCCAGGATGACAGTGATGGGGTTGGGTCTGAATCCCTCTCCTCCCGGACACAGAGTCTTGTACTCCGCTACAGAAAAGAAAGACAAATGCAAATTAGACCTGGGTAAGCTCCATATAATAAACCGTCACATCACACTCTGATTGTGTGAATGACTATTTTCTATATTGAGCTTGAGAAGTCTTCTATGTAGAATGGCTATAATGGTTATCCATACTGATGGCATGCTAGGGGCATACATGTTTTCATAAGATACGTACTAGAGTTGAGGGCGGGGCAGAGTTCACAGGGGTTTCCCCAGGCCCCGCCCAGGGAGCAGCAGCAGGAAGCTCTGGTCACGCCCACGCCGATCTCGGCACTGCAGGAGATCCCCCCGTCGCCGCGGCCCAGCGTGTCTAGGAAGCAGTTGCCCATGCGTGTGTCTGGAACAACAACAAGACACTAGTTCACAGACCAAAACATCAAGGTTTAACATTATGGGTAGATTATTCTTACCTACTGATTAAAGCGAGTTGACCACCAGGTCCCTATACACAGTGGGTCTAGTTTACATGACATCAACTAGTTTACATGAAATCATGCTGTGATCTCAAGCCAAGTGACCAAAAATGCAACTTACCCACACATCCCACTCCGGTGGGGTTTAGCTCAAAGTCGGTTGGGCAGTTACACAAGTAGCTTCCTGGGGTGTTGACACAAATGCCGTTGATGCAGTTCACTGGGTCTGTACACTCGTTGATGTCTGCGAGAAACACACACACACACACACACACACACAAGCACGCAAGCGCATGCACACACACGCAGGCACACATACACACACACGCATGCACGCACGCAGGCACACACACACACACATACGCACGCAAGCGCGCACACACACACACACACACACACACACACATACAGGCACACATACACACACACACGCCAGCACACACACACACACACACACACACACAAACACACAAACACACAAGCTTAATACTCTGCAGTGACAGATAAGTTTGCTCTAAAATAAAGTGACTCTTTTTTATGCGGTGACATAAACAAAGCTAGGCAGGCCCGCGCAGCCTGCAGGTATACGAAGGTGAGACGTAACGAGAGTTACAAGTTATGAGAGGGATAAAGTGACAGCTAATGCAGATGCATCATGCTTTGCCAGCATCTGATGGATATATAAGTGTTGCCAATCATTAATATGAATGATTAGTGAGGTGTCAAAGCAGTGCCAGCCAAAATGGGGCACATAAATACAAATGACATTGTCTTTGCAAGGTTGTGCTTTGTCTATTAGATTCTTTTGATTTACGGATGTTATTCAACGACTGCCTCAGCTGATTACAATTTCTGCTCTTGCATAGATGCCAGCTTATATGAGCTGCTGCGTTGTGTATGCGGTTTGAAATATACTATATATATATATATATATATATATATATATATACTAAAAAAAGAAGCTAAAGAAAGGTAAATGAAGAGTATGAAGAAAAAGCTAAAGTCTGACATAATGTGATTACCGCGCAGCCTGTTTGAATTACGGACCTCGATTGGTCACCGGTCACATATGGGAGGAATTCTGTACATACCAGTACAATTACCGCCGCTACGGTCCAGTTCGTAACCGTCGTCACACACACAGCGGAACATGCCCGGAAGGTTCTGGCATTGTCCAAACACACAGATGTTCTGGAAGTTACACTCGTCGATGTCTGCAGTGGAAGGAAGTGAAAAGTGAGGTTGACTTGAAAAGAAAAACCTGTGTAAAAACAGACAAACTGTAAGAATAGAAAAAAGCTCATATATGTTCATCATGTACAACAAAATAGTCAAAACATGAACAGGTAGGAATATATTTGGATGTCATATATATATATATATATATATATATATATATATATATATATATATATATATATATTCCAACAGAGCAGACATTTTGCTTTATTATGTTCAACACGTAAGGAGGTGTATGCATTGGGTCCAACTCAGAGGTCAAAATGTTTAGATTGTTTTGTTGTTGAACCTACGCCAAGAAGGCTTCCAGCCCGGTGAGTGAGTGCTGTACCTTGGCAGGCCTTGCTGTCCTCGGTCGGAGTGAAGCCCATCTCACACTCGCAGCGGTAGCCGCCCGGCGCGTTCAGACACTGGCCGTTCTCACACAGGTTGACGTTGTCCGCACATTCATCCATGTCTGGAAGGAAGGAAAACTAAGTGAATGGATGAGTGAACGGGTGGTAGCTGTATCGCAGTCTGTAAGGGAACCTTTTTCAATATTCATCAATATTTCTCAACTATAAATGCGTAATGCCCTGAGAATAATTATGAAATGTCACTTTCATCAGTCATTTGTTGAGAAAAAAATGAGTAAATTCTGAGTAAAGAGAGGTGTCTATCGGCTGTCGGCCTGTCCTGTCCTAACGGAAAAATGTAATTCTTGAATTGAGTTGAGTCGAGATTCAACGAATTGAAATTAAATTAAATACATTTGATTGAATTTAATTTAATTGAATTGCATTTCATTTTGTTATAGTGTTAACGTTCAGTGACGTCCGGGTCATACCGGAGCACGAGAAGCCATCTCCGTTGAATCCTTCTTTGCAGGTACAGCGGTAGGACCCCGGTGTGTTGTTACAGTCTGCGTTAGGGTTACAGTTGTGGTCTTCTGCAGTGCACTCGTCGTGGTCTATGGAACAAGAAGGCCCAATGCACATGCTCAGTTTGAGCAGGAACTACATATGCAATGCTCATTCAAAGTGATTACAACATAGCATCAAAGCTGTTTCCAATGCAAAGTGTGTATAGCAGTACGTTAAGTGTTTCAAATCACCTGCTGGAACCAATCAGGAAAGCAACAAAAAAAAAAAGTTTTAGCATTTTGTAAATGTGGTTTAAACTAGGACAGATAGTCAACCATCAAATGTGTCACTGTAGTTGACCTACGTGTTAGGGCGACATTCACATCTCCCCCTAAGTTGCTCGTTCCATTATCTGTGGAGGTGGAGGCGGACTTACCCACACACTTGATGCCGTCTCCGAGCCAACCGTCCCTGCAGCGACACTTGAAGCTACCGGGGACGTTGACGCACGCCGCGTTCATGTCGCAGTTGTGCGCGCCGATCTCACACTCGTCGATATCTGAAGAAGTGTGGGTGTTAAAATGACAACCATTCCTTCCCACATTGTCCTCTTTTGAGTGTTTAGGGTTTTTTGTATTCAAGTCATTTTCAATGAGTGATAGGATTCTTGAGACATTTAAATTTTTTTTATGAATCTCTTTACGGCACTTTTTTAAGGCAAATAAATATAATCACTTGTAATTTGCAGAAGAAATCCTCAGTCATAGAAAGCATGCGTGTGTATGTGTGTGTGTGTGTGTGTGTGTGTGTGTGCATGTGCGTGTGTGTACGTGTGTGTACACACGTACCGGTACAGCCTGTTGATCCCTTCTTGACAAAGTACCCCAGCTGACAGTGGCAAATGAAGGAGCCCTTGGTGTTCTCGCAGTCACCATGGAGACAGATGTTTGGGTTGAGGTCACACTCGTTCACATCTGGACCGACAGGAAGGGGCACACACACAGACCATACCGTGTGTTAATGTAACAACAAACATAATAGCATGTATCAAATTTGACAACAACAACAAACAGCGATTACACCCGTACGTCCCCAGCTATTGATTAATAATCAATGCTTGATCCGTCTCGTACCGATACAGGTCCTCATGTCCATGGAGGCCATGAAGCCGTCGTAGCAGAGGCAGCGGTATTCCCCCGGGATGTTGGTGCACTGGCCTCCATCACAGATGTCCGGGCTCTCCTCACACTCATCGATATCTAAACAGAACGGTCGGCATGGTAACGGTTATGGGTGAAAGCTGTACCCGAAAAACTGTCCACGAAAACTGAACAGACAAATATATATATATATATATATATATATATATATATATATATATATATATATATATATATATATATATTTGATTGCAATATAAAATGCAAATGATAATCTATTTGTTTTCCGCCTCCGGTTAGATGAGTAGACATCTTCCTAATGTAATACATGTATATATGTATAATAGTCAACAGTCAACTACATGATATCCATATGTTTGTTCTTTTTCCTTATCGACTAGCCATATTATTATTATTCTTATTCTTATTCTTATTCTTATTCTTATTATTATTATTATAGTGCTTCAGAAGTGTATCCTAGCCACAAGAAAAGGACTATTGCTAAGACCTGTTCAATAACATTAATCTTAATGGGAGGGGATTTAGCGGTTAGGATTTGTGCTGAATTACCTGCGCAGGTACGGAGGTCGGGCATGAGGGCGTATCCTTCGCTACAGCTACACTCGTAGCTCCCCTCAGAGTTGGTGCAGTGGGTATCACAGCCTCCATTCATAATGGTACACTCATCGATATCTACAAGGAACAACCACACATCCTCTCATGAATACACTTTTAAATGACATTATTATTATTTAAACAAATCTATCACCACCTAACCTATAAAAAGTTTGAAACAGAGTTTGAGAATATACTTTTTTTATTCAACGGTCGGTTATTCATAGCAGCGGCCTGCTATTCAGAAATAGCAGACCATAGAATGCCGTAACTGACCAATCAGAATTGAGCAATCAACAAAGCCATGTAATAAAAAAGCAATATTTTTGAATGTGTTTGAGTATTGGCGGAGCCCCTCACCGACGCAGCCCTGTCTGTCGGGGGTTCCCTGGTAACCGGTGTCACAGGAGCACTGGTAGGTTCCCACCATGTTGACACAGTGTCCGTTCCTGCACAGGTTCTCACTCAGCTGGCACTCATTCACATCTGTAGGGAGAGACACACACACACACACCCACACACCCTTCTCATCAATCATGTCTTTTCTATTTCAGTGTGTTTAATGCACACAATGCAGTGTGAAACAACGCAATGTAAAGTATTGGAGGTTAACGGCAAATGGTATATGTAACATGATGGTTTCTTTCCACATCTGCTGTTCATCTGCTTGGAGAATAGATTAAATAACACTATACTGCATACTATACCGCTATACTGCATAGTGTCATAAAAGTTCATAACCTTATTCATGTGAGGAGTCTACATTTTAAAACAATGGATTCCAGATGAGTAAGCACCATGTTTAAACGTGTGTGTTTGAGTGAATGTTTGTGCATTCGGTGTGTGTGTGTGTGTTCATGTGTATGTGTGTATTCGGTGTGTGTGTGTGAGCAAGAGACAGACAGACAGACAGAGAGAGAGAGAGAGAGAGAGAGAGAGAGAGAGAGAGAGAGAGAGAGAGAGCGAGAGCAAGGGGGCCAGTGATTTATGACCCACCTTCGCAGACGGAACCGTCGGTGCTGAGCAAGTGTCCGCGGGGACATTCACACTCGTAACTCCCCTCCGTGTTCAGACAGGTTCCTCCTCGACACAGCAGGGGATTCCTCTCACACTCATCAATGTCTGGGAGAGAGAGAGAGAGAAAATTAGAAGGGAAAGAGGTACGCAAGCTTTCAAAATTGAGACAATTCTAGATTTTGAAAGCAATTCTTCAAAGATTACTTAAAAACTTTATGAAATGAGTTCTAGTGGGCTAATGTTGCATTTGGCTTTGTGAATGTGTGTTTATGTGTGTGTGGATTTGTGTGCCTTTAGATAATATATGTGTGAATTTGTTTGTCTTCAGGTGCGTGTGTGTGTTTTTGTGTGTGTTTGTATATGTGTATGTTTGATAGGTTTCAGACATGCGTATCTGTTTTTCTTTAGCTATGTGTGTGTGTGTGTGTGTGTGTGTGTGTGTGTGACTCTGTTCCCTCACTCACCCATGCAGTTCTTCATCATCATAAAGCCGCTCTCGTAGCCGTCGAAGCACTCGCACTCGAAACTCCCGGGGGTGTTGACGCAGGCACCGTGACCGCACAGGTCCGGAGAGATACGGCACTCGTCGATATCTGAGGGACACCCGGACACCTTAACACCAACTCTTAACAAGCACAGTCCGTTAAGGCGCTGGGTGAGGAGGGACCCACATTTTTTCATGCCACGATGAGCCACCCGGGAGGTACTTTTAGCCCAGGACCCACCAAATATTTTGTTCTCTACTGTATACATTCTCATTGCCATGTTAAAAAAACATGAGTTAATTAACTTTGTTCTGATGTTTATTTGATTCAGTATTCCCCTTTTCCGTCCTCAAACAAACTAACGAAATACAAATGAGAACAGACAAGGCATGTAGAGTCTTGTAAAAAATATTTATACCATTTCTTTGTTGTTTATTGATCCACTCGGTTGCCTGCTGTGTGAAAACCACTGCTCGGGACTATGACAAAAGTGAGGAGCAAGACCCCTTTGTCCTTTGCCAGTTCATTTACCTCCTTTTTCACCACTTTTATGTTATGTTTTTGGTACCTGTGCAGTTTCTCTCCTCTGCGGTAAGGGCGAAGCCACTGCTGCAGCGACACTTGAAGCTGCCGATGGTATTCCTGCAGGTTCCATGAGTACACAGACCCTGGAACACCTTGCACTCGTTCACATCTGGAGAGAGAGAGAGACACGGAGAGGTTAAAAAAGTCTTATTGGACCCACCTGCCGCTATAAAATGGGAGCGGTTTCATTTCCACTTGTTGTCACAGAAACAGGGGTGTTGCTCTTGTAGGGTGCGAGTAAACGTGTGTGTTGTGAAATGAGAAGGACATGATGGAACCCAGTGGTTGTTTGGGGAAACAGTTGATTGCTAGATGAGGTCATGTAATTGCTGATTTCACGTGTAGGCTATAAGTTGTAGTCAGATTTCTTCAGGGAGTCTTTCATGTAGAAATAAACGATGAACGATCTCTGATGACATCACTTATTTCCATATTTGTTTCTTTTTCTTTTTATGTAAGACAACTGACTTAGAGTGAGGTCATGTTTTTTTTGTGTGTATTTTATTACGGGGGCAGGATGGTGTTAGTAGTCGTCACGGTGTTGGACGACCAGCTGAAAGGTACAGGATTCGATCCCCCATGACTGCATGTCTACTTGTAGGCATCTTTGAGCTGCTCACTGTAAGTTGCTTTGGACAAAAGCTAAATAGTAAACAGTCGTCATCTATAATATTCATATTTGGTACCTTTGTAGAAGGGTCTTCCAGTCAGTATGTCTCCCCGGTTAGAGAACCCAGGCCCGCGGGGACAGATGGCCCTGTACTCGGACGTGTCCGGTTTGGGACACTCCTCACAGTCGATACCCCAGGCGGAGCCCACGGAGCAGCAGCACATGTCCACACGGTATCGCCCTGGCAACGGCTCGCCACATTCATCCTCGTGCCACTTCATGTAACACTGCTCACTGCGGATATCTACACACACAAACACACAAAGACGAGAAGGTAAGAGGTCACGGGAGTGCCGAGTCAAATCAAGACTAAGATGAGGAACATGCAAGCATGAAACACTGGGATAAGCTTCTAAGTCTTTGGTTGCAGAGATGAAGAGGTGAAGAAAAGAACAACTTGTGTATACAGCAGCAATAACACAGAACAGATTTGATGTTGTCACCGTCTGGGTTGAGAGTGTGTGTTTGTTTTCCAGCCATGCACTGAACCAGGTGCGTCCATCATCCGCTGTAATTTTTTCGGCTGCGCGCTAATTAGCAACACCAGATGGTTTCCCGCCTCAACAGCAGAGCGGTTGCCCCAGAGCTTCCTCACCTGGAACCACCATCTCTTTTTTATTGTTCGACACGCTGTGTGTGCTTGTGTGTGTATGCGTGCGTGTGTGTCTTACCGACGCAGGTACGTCCGCTGCCGTCCAGGGTGAGTCCTTCGGCGCACTCACAGCGGAAGGAGCCCTGCGAGTTCACACAGCGACCGTTGGTACATACTCCGGGGAACACCTCACACTCGTTGATATCTGCACAGAGAGAGAGAGAGAGAGAGACATGACACATACAGACCTCATAAAATTGTTTTAGAAACTTTAGACCTTTAGAAAGAAAGTCTTAGTATTTGTGTATTGATTGTATGCTTTGATTGTCCTCATTTGTAGGGTCACTTTGGATAAACGCTTATGCTGGAATAACGCTGTAAGGATGTGTATGAGGTAAATGTAAAATGTAACAGATGAGGAAAAAACACATGTGCAGTAGGCACACACACATGCATTCATGTGTTCAAAGCATAATATGCAGAGCATTCAGGGAGTAGTCTGCATTAAAGATACCAGATAAAAACAAGTAAAAATACACCATGGATGAATGTTTGCGTGAATAGAGCTCCACTGTGGGAAAAGCCCTTTGATTGGCTGACTGCACTGACCATGTGACCTTATATGGCTTACCTTCACAGGTGAGTCCCTTCATACGCGCAAATCCTCTGGAACAAGCGGTATCTGATCGGAGGAGATAGAGAGATGTAATGAATGATCCAGGCATTACATGATTTTATAAGTATGTACACAGTCATAAACTCATGCATGTATGTCGTCTGTAGTCTACAGTACGGTACCGATTGTGCAGCGTGCGCATGGACTCCCCCAGGCGGCTCCCAGTGTCGAGCAGCACTCTGACTTGAGAGTGGCTCCGTTGATGTTGACCTCACAGCGGCCATCTTGGATGTGCAGCCAGCAGGTGCCCTTCATACTGTCTGTAACGCAGGAGGAGAGTAAAGGGCATGAGGAGAAGGGAGAGGAATTTCAGGAAGGTGAGGTCAGCCATGCCAGTATGGCACGCCACATAAACAACACCAGGACACCTGGGGACCTCTCTGTGGGCGGGAGCTTGATTAACGAAAGGCTATGGACCATTACATTAATACAACTTATTATTTAGCATTCCTCCCGGACAGCGTCACTATACTCTCATTACACTAACAGCTTCTTCTTTTCCCAGAATGAGAGGCCCACCCAAATACAGAAACCACTTTCTTTTTTTATGTGGCCCCTGAGCGATGGGGCTTTAAAGCTGAACCACAACCAAACCAGAGACAGAGAGCCACTTCACTGACAGAAAGCCAGCTCATACATTATGGATATGTCTCAATATAATAACTCATACTCCTAACAGTGCCATCTGTATTCTCACCATTTCTCTCAAAAGATTTACCAAACATGGGAGACCGCCCAAGAAGTTTCTGCTCCACTAAAGTCTACCAAACGTCTTTGACCTATGTAATATGTACCAAAACTAATTTCAAAATTATGGCTGGCTCTTTCTTGTTCCAATAATGGCTATATAGATGTATTCATCTCATGAATTATGCAGTTCTCTGGCAGCTCTCGTCCCATCTGAAGATAATCAGGTCCTGGGATGGTTTGGGTAAACTTGGACTGCCTCAGTGTTTAAGTTCCCTCTCACACACTGACTCAGCTTCACAATCAGATGAATCATAATCAGCCTAAAGGGGCTCGAAACTCACTCCACATTGTAACCTGAGTCTCAAATCATCTAAAGGCGTTGTCCTTATTTCCTTCAGGCATTTGGTGAGGATGGTTTGCAGTGCGGAGCCTTACCCACACAGATGGTGTTGGTGGAGTCCAGCTTGCTACCATGGGAACACTCGCAGTTGAAGGACCCAGCGACGTTGCGACACACTCCGTTGATACAGGGGCTGGACTCGCACTCGTTGATGTCTGAGAGCATGTGAAGAGGACACACACACCCACCCCAGAGCTGAGATGTTAACTTTTAATTTGGTTTCTCTGGACTATGTACGTATTCAGTTATTCACATACAATTGTATATGTTTATTGAAAATACCAGCACACTGTGTGTGTGTGTGTGTGTTTGTGTGTGTGTGTGCGTGTGGACACACAGTTTGTGCCTTTGAGTATGTGTGTGTGTGTGTGTGTGTGTGTGTGTGTGTGTGAATAAATGTTTGGGAACATGGGAACATGCATCTGAATCCTGGTGTTAGTGCTTGAAAGCACATTTCAGGGAGCGTGTTGAAGAAGCGTCCTCACCTTCGCAGGTCTCGGAGTCGGGTTTGAAGACGAAGCCCTTGGGACAGGAGCAGGTGTAGGATCCAGGTGTGTTCCTGCACAGGCCGTTGTCACACAGCAGACGGTTCACCAGACACTCGTTGATGTCTGTGAGAGAGAGAGAGAGAGAGAGAGAGAGAGAGAGAGAGAGAGAGAGAGAGAGAGAGAGAGAGAAGGTTTTAGTTCCACACAGCATCAGGTTCAGGGACTGAGCCAAAGCTGAATCCTGTTTGTCATTGTGCAGCAGTATGAGGAGGAGAAGGCACTTCTTATCTTCCTGCCGATATATCATAACATAATGTTCTCTTTGTTTGGAAGGGAACGGCTGCACATCACTTAAAAATACCTCTAGCTCACAGCTCTTTATTTTCCACCTCCACAAAGAGTTGTTTGACTTTGCTACTAGGGATGACGTACCCCTGTGAAACTATATGATTCATACATGGTCTTTTATTCGGTCTACTGTTACAATAACTTGCAAAATTAAGTTGCAAAATAAATCAAAAGCTTTCACTTTACTGGCACCTATTATAGAAAGAGGCCTATAGTCCTAGAGCTAAGACATGGACTGGACTCAACAATATGGTTCAGATGGAGATCGGCTCTCTGACTCATCTGTATTTTGTAGTCTGTAGTTTTGTTAAGTCTGTCTACTGTAGTCTGTTAGGTCTGTTTTGTTTCTTTTACAGCCGACTCACCGACACAGTTCTTGCCGCTGGTGTCTGACTCATAGCCGATGTTACAGATACAGCGATAGCTGCCTCTCAGGTTCTCACACATGCCGTTCTGACAGATGTCTGGGTCCAGAGCACACTCGTTGATATCTATAGTGGATAGAAATACCAATGTTATATTAACTTTTCTTTGAAATAATAATAATAATATCTAATATCTTAAGAATACTACAAAGAACACTACTATTATCATTCATGCTACTACTACTGCTACTACTACTGCTACTACTACTGCTAATAACTAATGCTTTTGATAATAATACGAACAATAATACTAATTCTCAGGAAACATAATATCATTCATATTTATATATATCTGGAATCTTTCTCACCTCTGCCATCAGCGGTGATTCCAATCCCACTGCTGCACACAGCCTGGAATTCAGCTAGAGATAACAAAATAAAATAAACATTCAAATGATCAAGTGGTCTTAAAGGAAAACCAAACCAAAACAACTTATTTTAGATGATAAGTAATGTAGTGGGTTACATATTAGTGTAGATCCTGGTCCAAATCTTGGACCAGGATCATAGGGTACAATGTAAATATGGACTCAAATTGCCCTCTATGGGTGAAACGCATGCTATTGCATGAGAAACCTGCTATTGGCAGTTTTGGTTCACCAGGTAACGTCAATCAAACTTTCTGGCTACACCCCCCCACCAATCTGACTTTGCGAGTGGGAGGGGCTTGTGCAAGAGAGCAAAAGCCTGAACAAAACCTGAACAAAAGCCTGATATAGCCCTTAAAAAAGAGGTCGGCGAGGACGCATTTTAAAAAAATCCGACAGTGGGCAGGGACTAGCTCCTGGGGGTCTGGTTCTCCCTCCCTATACCTGAGGTCCTGGCAGGGCAGGGGTGGCAGGGCTCTCCGAAGCCGTGCTCCGGGTTGGCGCAGCAACACTCCGACTTGGTCACAGCCCCGGGGAAGGGTCGGGAGCACGTGCCCATCTTGATGGCGCCATAGCAGGTGGTCCTCATGTGTGTGTCCACGCACACGCGGCCGTCCACGCCGATGGCCAGGCCCGGCGGGCACTCGCAGCGGAAGGAGCCCTCCCCGTTGATGCAGCGGCCGTTCATGCAGATCCCGGGGGTCTGGCACTCATCGATGTCTGGGGGCGGGATGGGGTAACCAGGGTGGATTAAAGCTACATCACTTTTCTACTGTAGCTATTTGTTTGTAGAGCTACATGATGTATATATATATATATTTTTTTTTTAAAGCACAGGAATAATTATATTAATAAATAAAAAAACGTTTAAAAAAAGGTGCTATAGAAAAAAAATAATACAATTATACAAAAATGGCTTCCACCAATTACTCCGAGCGGTCATTATAGTAATATGTATTTAGTTGTACGTTTTGTGCGAAATCCTGTTACCAGCACTCACCGCCAGTTATCTGAACACAGTGTAATGCTCTTATCGTTATTATGTACCGGTGCAGTAGCGTCCGTTGGGTGCCAGGGCAAAGCCAGGTTTGCAGATACACTTGAAGCTCCCGTCCTCATTGATGCACATCCCGTTCAGGCACATGTTGGTGGTGGCACACTCGTCATGGTCTGGAGAGGGAGGGAACAAGACCACAGTTAGGACCGGGTTTCAATGCATGACCTGCCTACAAACACAAACACACCTGTATGCCCACCCGCTCTCACACACACACAAACAGACGTCTCACCGATGCAGTTCTTCAAGTCGGTTGTGAGCTCGAAGCCGGCATTGCAGATACACTGGAAACTTCCCTCTGTGTTGACACAGCGTCCGTTGCGACACATCACCCCGTTCACCATGCACTCATCGATGTCTGACGTGAGGAGAGGAGGAAGGTGTGAAACGAGCCACTCAATCTGTCCTCCATGCGACTGTCAGTAGAGTGTAGATGTATCATGATATACTATCCTTCCAGTGAAGCACGGTCCTTTCTGTGAGTTCATAAGTCACAGTTGAATTGTAGTTTACGATCATGAGATGTTTTACACCGGCAGCACATACCAATGCAGGCCTGCTTGGCGGGGGTTCCCTGGTAGCCATCGTGGCATCTGCAGTGGTATGACCCAGGCGTGTTGGCACAGTCTCCCTTGATGCAGGGGTTGCTCACACACTCATCCGCGTCTACGGAGAGAAGAAAGACAGGGATTATGTATGAGAAAGTATTGCAGATTGTATAATGTATAGGTTTCATTGATTATTATTATTATCTGAATTGAACATATATAGCCGTGTTTAACTTCTTTACAGTCAAGTCACTGTATATTCATTGCACTTCATCCAATACATGCTACAGAAAACCTTCATGTCTTAGTTTAAGTTCCCGACATGAACAACAGATGGCAGTGCAGTACACGTAATTAAGACATCTGCATTGGATGTGTTTCTTGTTTTTTGCATGTGTGTGCGCTTATGTTTTAAGCTGAGTTCACACTACAGTACCGATGCACTCGCCGCGCACGTCCTGCCTGTAGCCAATGTTACACTCGCAGCGGTAGCTGGTGGGTGTCAGCATGCAGCGTCCATTCAGACACAAGTTGGTGAAATGTTTACACACGTCAATGGTGTCATTCACCGTGACAGTGCCTGAGGAAAACAGAAAAAGAAGAAACATATTTTGTTTGTTTCAAAAATCATTGATATATTTTTGACTTATTCATACACATATATATACACACACATTTGTAATTTATTTCTCAATTCATATTTTTTTGTATTAATGTATTCAAAAAGTATAAAAAAAACAAAAAACATTCAAAACTGCAGTTAGTTCAGCACTGAACAACTTCTCGACTAATTGAGCCTCCCTCATGACGAATCCTTACTAATTTTGGGTGGGGTCAGAAGACTTCCACCATTGCTGAAACCGCCTCCGTTCCCTCCCGTTACTCCTCCGCCATTGCTGCCGCCGCCTCCGTTAGCGCCCGGGTACTTGTAGCCGTAGTTGTAGCCCCCGTTGCCGTTGGGCGTGTATCCGTTGAGCGAGTATCCGTTGGGGTAGCCGTTGGGGAGGCCGTGGCCCTGGGGGACGCCGGCGATGCACAGGCGCCTGAACTCGTCTATCAAGCATTCAAACAGAACAGGAAAAAAAATAAAAAATAAAAACCTCAGGCCTCTGGACAATACGCTGGTGGAGGGAAGAAGTGAACGTCTAAACAAAAGACTTTTGTTTAGACGTCAACAAGCGGAAAAAAGCGCAAAGTGTTTTTGTATCAGTCTATCATGACGTATTGGAGGAGGAATTAGACACACACACACAAAGATACACACACACACACACACACACACACACAGACAGACAGACACAGTGTAGTAATGCTCAGAGGGGAATGATACATCTGCACGCAGCAGAACGTGCGCCAGCTTGACGGCGGAGCCCAGGGTCACGGGGTTCACACAAATCTCTCAGTTGGACAACAATGATATCATGCTAATCAGCTACAGCGGTACTACACCCGCCTTGTCTGTTCACACAGGTCATCGCGTGCACGCATACAGATATACAAAACATACACTAACTCCGAGGTCTACAATGAAAAGAGGATGAAAACAGAGAACCAAACATGGATCCATGCCAAACAAAGATTCCTCGCAATTTATGTTGAGTCAGACAATTGTGAGTAATCTGCCTGACTCACAACTCAAGCATCCCTGTGTGGAATTAGACTTGTGGATGTGTGTTGTGTGTGTGTTTATATACGTGTGTGCATGTGTGCATGTGTGTGTGTGTGTGTGTGTGCATGTGTGTGTGAATGTTTATATGTGTGTGTGTGTTTATGTTTGTGTTTATGTGTGTGTGCATGGTGTTGACCACACTCACCGGAGCCTCTGACAGGGCACATCTCGGGTAGCTGTCCCAGGGCCCAACAGCGACCGTTGTCACAGCAACACTGCATCTTGGTGTACTGGCCGCTCAGCTCGGCGGCACAGCGGCCGCTAGCCAGCGCAGAGAAACAGGTTCCCAGACGCTGATCTGGAGAGAGAAAGAGAGAGAGAGAGAGAGAGAGAGAGAGAGAGAGAGAGAGAGAGAGAGAGAGAGAGAGAGAGAGAGAGAAACAGACAGATATAAATGGGGGGCAAAAAGTTAAGAAGTTAAAAGTGAATTAACTTAAGTTTAAAAAAATAAAATCCGCCCATGTTCTTATGTGAATACGTGGGAGTCGGTATTGCGTCATAGGGAAAGGGTTACAGGTCTACAACCCCCGTCCCCTCTCCTCCTCTCTCTCTCCAGGTCAGAGGTCAGAGGTCCGGCCAGTTGGGGAGAGGAAACTACTTCATAGGCTGGGGCTGGGGGGGGGGGGGGGGGGGGCAGATTGCATCAGGAATAGAGGCCCGCAATGAGGGCTGTGATTTGTTACAGTCCCCCAGGTCAGGGTGGGGGGGGGGGGGGGGGAGGCGTGTCTGAGGGCTAAAGTGCGTGTGTAAGGGGGTGCACGGAAGAAATATCCCTGGGTATTTGGATGCAGTTTAGTGTGTAAATACATGTATTTGTGCGTGTGCGTGCGTGTGTGCATGTGTGAGTGCGTGTGAGTTAATGCCCATAAGACAGGGCTGAAACATACGAAGAGGAATGTGTGCAACATGTGTGTCTGCTGTGGGAAAGTTAACACATGTCTAATGAGAGAGATTTTTGGGTTACATGAAATCAGATAAATAAATACATATGGAGACGAGAGAAAGGGGCATGGGGATCTGGGGGGGATCTGGGGGGGGGGGGGGGTCTGGGGATGGAGGGGACGAAGGGGGCTGGGGGGTTAGGGAGGGTTGCACGTCGATTAACTGTGCTAATGAGGCAGGAGTCTGGAATTAACCAGTTCCATGTGGAGCAATCCTCACCGATTAGGTACGACAAGAGAGGCTGTGCTCCGTCTGGGAACCACAGACATACACACAAATACATACACAGTACACACAAATACATACACAGTACACACAAATACATACACACAGTACATACCCACAGTACACACGAATACGTTCACGCAGTACACACAAATACATACACACAGTACCCACAAATACATACACACAGTAGTATCCACAAAGACATACACACAGTAGTACCCACAAATACATACACACAGTACCCACAAATACATACACACAGTACACACAAATACATACACATCGTATACACGAATACATACACACAGTACACACAAATACATACACAGTACACACAAATACATACACACAGTACACACAAATATATACCCACTGTATACACAAATACATACACACAGTACACACAAATACATACCCACAGTACACATGCATACATACACACAGTACACACAAATACATATACACAGTACCCACGACTACATACACACATTAACCACAAAAGCAGACACACATTAACCACAAAAGCAGACACACAGTACACACAAATACATACACACAGTACACATGCATACATACACACAGTACACATGCATACATACACACAGTACACATGCATACACACAGTACCCACAACTACACACACATTATAACCACAAAAGCAGACACACAGTACACACAAATACATCCACACAGTACATACAGTACATGCATGTCTATATACGTATATATATATATATATTAGAGATGGGCATAGATTAAATTCTTTAATCTAGATTAATCTAATGGTAATCTTGAAATTAATCTAGGTTAATCTAGATTAAAGTGGCTCCTTTGAATGATGTCGAAGGTGTCCATAATATACCAGAGTTTTTTGTTGAGCGGGGGGGGGGGGGGGCGGTGCTACCGGAGCTTTTTGTTGAGCGGGGGGGGGGTGCTACCGGAGGATTTCGGTTCCGCGATATATCGGCAAAGAAAGAAAGAAAGAAAGACATTTTTGTGAAATGTTTGTGAGCAAAGAAGCAAAAAGGGAAAGTAATGGAGACAAGTCTGAAGTGAGGTGTGTGTGTGTGTGTGTGTGTGTGTGTGTGTGTGTGTGTGGGGGGGGGGGGGGGGGGGGGAGTAAGGAGGTGGGTGGATGTAGGGCCGGTGGTGGTTATGGGGACGATGATGACTTAAATTGGATCCAGGCCTCGGTGCCCGGCTACACAAGCATATGCTTTCATTGGCTCCTTTTCTTACAGACTTACTGACTGGCTGGCTGGACAGGGGCTTTCTCAGACTTCCACCGTGGGACAGGGCATTAGGGCTCTGATTAGCAACAGCCCACACCCACCTACCCGCTACCAGCTCCCACTGGACAGCCCGCACCTAACCACCCACTTCCAGCTCATCAGTGCATCAGCATCACCCCTGCCCCCTCACCCTCTTATTGATTTGTGAAATGAATAATGAACTGCAGGAGGGCAAAAAGGCCCAATGCAAACATCATTTATCTACAACCTAAAACCTGAATAGTTCGCCGTTTGTCTCCACAATCCTATTTTTTCAAACCTAAGACTACTAGACTCACATTTAATCTAGACCATGATTACATCAGCCGGTATATTATATGGACTGGAATCAAACAGTTGGACTGACTACCTCTGGTTGTAACCTTGTTGGCCTCAGGTTGCTACAGTTGAATGTGGGCTGGAGAGTCTGCTGTTTAATGGCCTCCAGAAGGTATATAAAAAGGATGTAACCATGGAAGATTAATACAGGATTCTGAGAATGGAAAGAGAGAGGTAGAGGGTTGTGTTGCAGTGTTTAAAGTAGAAATGATAAATGATAATGGAAGGAAAGGGGGGGGGGGGGGTAGGAACAGAAGCAGATCTTCTCAAGATGGAGGGTAAGTTGGCAGAGGAAGAGAGGGGTGAGAGACAAAAGGAAAAAAGGGAGGATTGAACCAAATGTATCCACAGGTGTGTGTGTGTGTGTGAAGTGAAGTGAAGTGAAGAACTAGAAAACCCAGTGATGAGGCATACATATGGCAATGAGAGGCAGTATGAAAAATACTTTGTACAGAAGAATGAGCGATAGACAAACGGACGGAGCGCTTTGGTATCCGGGGGTGTTATGAGTCCACTAGGTCAAGGTGCACTGTGATTGAGACAGAGCAACACGCCAACATAGACCCACACACGAAAGACACAGCAGACAGCCAGACAGCCCAGCAAGCTGTCCAACAGGCTCATTTCCCATGCTTGGCCTGTGACCAAAACACCCCACCCACCTCTCTCTCTCTCTCTCTCTCTCTCTCTCCCCCACTCTCTCCCACTCTCCCCCACTCTCTCCCACTCTCTCCCACTCTCCCCCACTCTCAGAAGTCATATTGGTTCAACATCTCCGTGGTGAGCCGGGCGTCCGTTTGCTGTGTTTTTTTTTTTTCGTTCTCCTCCTCTGTTCTGCTATGAGTGGAACCAGATGACCAGTACCTTGAAGCTAACCAGCTATAAAGCCACGTGACGGAGGGGACTCGGCTCGTCCAAACTGTCTGTGAGATCATGTTTCACCTCTTGTTTGCATGCATGCAAATGGGGGATTTGTGTCGCTTTGTGTGAACCAGTCCCATTGTCCTCTCGGCAACGAACCCACATTCCAAAGAGTCGATCCAAAATCAATTGACAACAGACCAGACTGGAAATGTTTTTTTTTGTTTCATATATACATGAAAAAACAAGATAACTTTGCCAATGGTGGATTGGATTTGTGGTTTTGATTTTCTCTCTACAAATGTGAATGTTCTGCCCAGAGTCTGGTATAGTGTATACAGGATATGGAGCTAGCCCTCTAATAGCCTTCTTTTAGCGGGAAGCAGAGCGGCCCTGAGAAGACGTTTGGGAGCTAAAACTTGAAGTAAGACATTAACACCTGGTTGAGTTTCACCATGGCAGAGCTGCTACTTCCAACCTGGGAGAAGGAGTGGGTGAGGGTGTCTGGGTGTCCTGGAGGGATACATTAACACCTGCTAATGTTTCACTGCAGTGAGACCTGACGGGACGCATTATGGTGATGTGAGTGTTTGTGGCCGTGGATGTAGGCAATATGTCGGTGTGGTACGTATGTGTACATGTATCTGTGCAAGTAGCATTGTGTGTGTGTGCGCGCGCTTGCGCTCGCGAGAGCGCGCGCGCGTGCGTGCGTGTTACTCACCCACACATCTGGAGCCGTCGGTGCTGGCGACGTAGCCTCTGGGACAGGTGCAGACGTAGCTACCCGCCGTGTTGGCGCACTCCCCTCCGTCACACACACCTGAGATCGTGCTGCACTCATCGATGTCTGAGGATAATAAAACACACACACACACATTTAAATTTTCCAATACCACCAATATTTTCCATCCTTTGTCAATAAATCTCTGCACATCTGTCAATTTCCACCCTGCTGTGAAACCCTCAACATTCACAAGTCATTTATTACACCGTTACAACGTCCCCTCCCTTCAAAAATCAAACCCAACCTACATCTGCACTCAACCTACCCTGTAACCACAAAAGCACCTCCTATATATTCCCCGCCGATCTCTTATAAGCGTATAATTCACGCCGCACTACGTTTAACAGTCGTCAGCCGTTCTTAATACACTGCATGCCTCCGCAAGAGACAGACCCATATGACGTGTTACATGTGTTCCATAAAGCCGCCACCGGGGGTGCTGTCGTACACTCGTACAGTCACAGTTGACCATCACCAGCCACGGAGGGAGTGGTGTGCCAACCCCTATGGAGCAGCCCAGGGTCTGGTGGTCTGCTCCATGGATATAATGGTCTCTGCGGGGGCCTGGCTCCAGCCGTTGGCACACCAACGCCATGTGCTGCTGCACTCTATTATAAGTTATTTTACTCAGCAAGAGAGACCCGTATCATGCAAGGTGGTGGGGTGGTAGGGGGCGGGTGGGGTGCTGGGCACCCCCAAAGTGAATTTCCAGAAGGTATCGGAAGGTATTTTTACAATGTGTTGGGGCTTATTTATATGCATACGTAATTAGTGTTTGATTATGGGCCACGATCACAGTAGTACACAGTACTAGTGGAGTGTGGATGCAGTGTATGTATGTGTGTGTGGGTGTGTACACACAACTGTCTTTGTGTGTGTGTGTGTGTTTGTGTATGTGTGTGTGTGTATGTGGTTGTTACTGTGGTGTGAATGTGTGCATGCAATCAGTCTGGGGATACGTTTAGTGGTGTGTCGGGACAGGGTGTTTTTATAAAGGGAAAGGAATTGCAGGAGAAAGTCTATTCATGAGTCTAGGTGTGTGTTTGTTTATGTGTGTCCATGCGTGCCAGAGTGTCTGCTTGTGCAAGGTTGTGTGCCTGGTGTGTATGTCTGCATGCATGCCTGTATGTGTGTGTGTGTGGTGTGTGTGTGTGTGTGTGTGTGCATGCATGCATGCCTGTATGTATGTATGTATGTATGTATGTGTGTGTGTGTGTGTGTGCGTGCATGCCTCTATGTGTGTGTGTGTGCTTGGTACTGTGGGAAGCTAAGGGTCCCTCCTGCTGAGTGCTGTCTGAGGGCAGTGGCAGATGGCCTGGGCGAGCCTGTAAAGCTCCTAGCCAGATGAACCATGAATCAGCAGCTGCAACAGCAGGCCAGACATTACGTGCCACAACAACACAGGTAGACTTTATGTCTGTCAGCTGCATAAATGACCACTTCACCATCGCCTTCAACAGGACTATGTCAGAGTATGTCTGTCCGACCTTCGGACATGAACGCAAACTGTGTTCGTAAGATGACCTACACAGTGTTACAAAGAAGGGATGTATGTGTGTGTGTGTGTGTGTGTAAAGCGCATGAATATGTGTGTAATGTGCCGGGAAAACAGAGTGGAGTGTATGTGTACAGAGTGATTATGTGTGAGTTTGAGAGTGTGTGTGTGTGTTTGAATAATCCTGAAAGCATCCATGTCTGTGGTGGGGATTCTGAAACGTGTGGAAGTGTATAGGCGTGTGATATTAGTGAGTGTGTGCTGTTTCCGCAAGTAGAGGAAGGTCTGTCTGTGTGTGTAATGAGAAAGTCTCCTGAATGCAGTAAGTGTCTCTTTGTTAGCCCTTAACAGCTGCTGTTGACCCAGAAGACTGTATTTATGGAGGGAAAATGGAGGGCGCCACAAAGAAGTGGAGGAGACAGGAGGAGAACGACAGAGAGTGGGAGAGAGAGTGTGTGTGTGTGTGTATGTGTGTGAGAGAGTGAGAGAGAGAGAGAGAGAGAGAGAGAGAGAGAGAGAGAGAGAGAGAGAGAGAGAGAGAGAGAAGGAAAAAGAGAGAGATCATTAAAGCAAAGAGTGAACTAAAGGGAAACGGGGAAACCAAGTGGTTCTGTCCAAAAATGATCAGCCCAGAATTTCACAGCTTAAATTGCAATCTATCCTCACTACTGCAGAGGAAAAGCCACCAGTAATTTCAGTGGAATCAGCCCTCTGGCTGTGTGTTTTATGTGTTTCTGCTTCAACTGGGAGGACATCACCACTTACGCCTCTCCCAGAGGACCCAGTGTGCTGCGCTGTGTCTGAGCTTCTCATTAATATCTAGGTCAACCCTTATAGTTAAGATGTGGGCTGCTTTTTAATATTACAAGGCATAACTCAGAACAGTTGACTTGTTTTTGTTTTTGAGCGTGTTACCCTGGTTACATTTTTTAATTAAATTAAATTAAGTTAAGCAAGCTCTCACGTCGACCGGCTTGTGGGAAATGAATGCTCAAGCGTCATCTCATATGTTCGATGATTGTGTTTGTTATTCTGTATGTGTGTGTTCCCGCTTTAAATAAATGTGAATCCAAACACAGAATTTGTGGGAATATTTGTATGTCTCACGAACATTTGTTTTACTAGTGAATCCCACTGCCCCCCCCCCACCCGCTGAGACGGCGGTTCTGTTTCCACGCCATCGCCACTGGAGCGTCCTTGAAGGCGATACCTACCACCGCCACCCGCCGCACCCAAACCCAACGGAGGTCCACCGCTCGCTCGGTCAGGTCTCGTTCTCCGCTAACTGACGAAGTGGCGCTTGCCCAAAAACCACGACAGAGCGCCGGGAAAATTCAATGTGAGGTCATCTCTTATCTCTCTCTCTCTCTCTCTCTCTCTCTCGCTTTCAGTGTTCTTCTTGGCTCGTTCAGCCATTAATAATTCCTTGTGAATTTCGTGCTCAACGTCCCTCGCCACAAGCTGTGGCTGCGGTGATGAAGTTGGTCTTTATATGGAGTGGGTTGGAGGAGCGCGATACACATGCTCTGCATTGCGTTAAAAGCACAGGTGTAAATCTATCATGTCGACAAGCTCCAGACAAGCCAAGCCTTGGTCTCCTTCGGTATAATTTGCTAGAACGTGTTATTCGGCTGTACAACGGTGACCTGCCTCGAGACTGGGAGAGGGTAGGCGCCGGTCCAAAAGCCACAACCCTCCAATAAACTGTTTAAAGTAGACGCTTCGATTCCACCCACGAGGCACGTAGTAATGCGGGACCCACGCGGAAGTCGCATGTGAGTGAGTGGGCTCGCACGTGTGAGCGTGTGTGGGTCCAATTTCTGCTAAACACTGCTAAACGGGAACCCCCACAATCCTAACCACATCATTAGCCCCAACGACCTGTAATCCTCTTTTAATTTATATTTCAACACTCCAGTTAATTGGTTTAACTGTGGAAAAATATACCCGCATGTATTCTGCAACTTGTAAACTCGATTGTTGTATATTGCTGTTATCTCGACGAACACACGCTTAAGTTCAGCGTTTCCGAACCATATTACTATATTATTAGTATCTACCTACTATATGATACGAATTGAACAATACATCATACTTTATATCAAAACACACCTCTATGGTTACCAAGAGGCTTATTAAGTGCCTCAATGCGAAAGCAAAGGCAACCCGAGCTCAGTTGGTATTTTATAATATACATTTATAATATACATTATATATATATATATATCCTCTAACTTACAGCTATGGGAAGTGAAAGCCAGTCGATACATAGCAGCTCATTACCTATACATTCCACATACTACACTAAATATGTTGAACACAAAATGTCTGATCATAGCTTGTAAGCTGCCTACTTCCGAACCCTAAAACTGTTTAATTATTTATATAATATATGTACACATTAAAGTCTAAATGCCTCCAAATTCTAATTCATTGTTCAACTTCAACTTTTTTTTCCCACTGGGGGAGATTTAGTTCGCAGCCCGGTTGACAGAATTGACACAGAAACAAAAGCAAGCTCCTTCCCACATGTAAAAAAGCCTCTTACCTTCACACTTGTGGCTGGTCTCGCTCTGCCGGTGACCAGCGGGACACTTGCACTCGTAGGACCCCACCGTGTTGATGCAGGTCCCCCCTGCACACAGGCCCGGCACCGCCTGGCACTCGTCCACATCTGGCCGGTGGAGGAGAGGATGATGATGATGATGATGATGATGATGATGATGATGATGATGATGATGATGATGATGATGATGATGATGATGATGACGATGGATCGATGGAGGACATGGAAGAGACCAGAGGAGGAGAAAGGGGATTATGAGTTGGATCACCACTATTGAATCATACCGCCATGTCAACTGACACAACACGCATTTTGTGTTTTTTTTTTTTTTATACTACGATCGAACGCCAAACAATACACTCAGCTCACTTCAAATAATAATGCAATGTGCATGGGAGTGTAATTCATCACAAAATGTACGCTTGTCCCAAACAACTCCTCTATTGTTCGCCGAGGATTGAATTATCCCATGAAACCAATTGGAGGCAAGAGGGGAAAGAACAGGGAATGACTTGGCAGTCATAGTGAGCTCTACGCACACTGAGGTCTACACACACACACACACACACACACACACACACTCACACAGGGCAAGCTACAGCTCTTGTTTAAAGGAACCGGCTCTATATTTATTCACATATTTACTGGTGCTTGACGTGACGTCGTGCGCTAGGCATGTGTGTGTCTGTGTGGGTTCTGGACTCATCAATGTGAGCGGGAATAACTGTGATCAAGTCTAATTACCACACATGTAGACATGCGCCCACGCACATACACACACACACACACACACACGTGCGCGCGCACAGTGGGTCGACATTAATCACCTCTGTGCCAGTAAGCAGGAAGCTTGCCTGGATTTAAGATGTGAAGTCAAGGCCAAACCAGCACGCATGCATACACACACACGCACCCACACACGCGCACGCACACACACACACATACACTCACATGGGCACACATACAATAACACACACACAAACACAATAACACACACACACACATTCCCAAGAATATAATAGAAACTAAAAGTCTGTTTCTAATAATCAGAATACCTTCTGAAAATATGGTCCACACAAGCCATGCAAGAGAGGGAGCGAGAGAGAGAGAGAGAGAGAGAGAGAGAGAGAGAGAGAGAGAGAGAGAGAGAGAGAGTGTGTGTGTGTGTGTACTGGCCAACATCCTGATGCCGTCTGGAATGCACTCCTTACATTTAGATTCATGGTCATGTGTGCTTTGTACTACTGCCAGTGAGATTGAGCTTCAGGCTCCCATGCGATTAGGTGTCTCCTTTGGAGTGTGAGTGTGCGTGTGCGTGTGTGTGTGTGTGCTTGTAAGAGATGGTTTTAGATAGGGTGAGCGGGCGAGAGGAGTAGGAAGACTAGATGAGGAACAGACGATGAAAGAGATACTACTTGAGAGGGCAAGTCAAGAGTAACTGGAAGTGAGAGAGAGAGAGAGAGAGAGAGAGAGAGAGAGAGAGAGAGAGAGAGAGAGAGAGAGAGAGAAACGGAGCGAGGGGTAGAGGGGAGATGAGAGAATGCGATGAAAGAAAGGTGATGATGGGAGGATTCGGAAAGAGTGATGCGGTAGGGACGGTTGTATTGGCATGCCTCAAACAGATGAGCTGGCTGGCAGGCACCTCCTCCAGCGAGGAAGGAAGTGACCGAGAGAAAACCCAAAGCAGCCACCGCCGCCAGATGTATATGAGCTGATGTGAACCGCTGTCAGAGTGTACTGGGTCGGGTATTTATAGCTGCAGGTAAGAGCTGCCCGCATTAATTGAGGACAAGCGAATCCATCTCTCAATTCATTAAAGACAGATGGACACAGACTGACGTGTATGCTTTCCTGTCGAAAAATACTGACACACACACACACACACACACTGTACAGCTTCAGAATGAGCTACTTTTCTGTACAGGACTGCATGCTCTGTTTCTATTGCATTCAAGTGTATATCACCTAGTAAATACATTATATGTAATATAACACTCGTTCTCCAATGTTGGAATGTGCTTGACTTTATAGACATTGTGTCATTCATACATAATATGTCTGGGCCTACCAGAGCAGCTGCCCTATTACAGTTGACTGTGTGAAGAGCCACCAGGTGTTCTGTGTTTGGTAGGTCTGATGTGGGACACGCCCATTTTTGTGCAGGGACCTATACATTACAGTCTCCCCAAAGGAACACTGGATGTGGATGTGTGTGTGTGTGTGCGTGATGGTGTCTGTGTGTGTGTGTGTGTGCGTGCGTGATGGTATGTGTGTGTGTATATCTATAAGCTGGGCGTATCTGCCAGGGATGCTGACCTCCACATGTGTCATATATTGGTGCAGGCTTAAAGCTTATTTGGGCCAGGCCCAAATGTGATTACAGAGGTACAAGGTGCGTGTGAGTGTGTGTGTGTGAGTGTGAAAAAAAAGAGATAGTTTACTCAAAAGACCCCTGTCTGGGGGGGGGGGGGGGGGGTCCGAGATTCCAGGACAGAGGAATGTTGATGAAGGAAGGTGAAACTCAGTTCACTAACATCTCTCTCTCTCTCTCTCTCTCTCTCTCTCTCTCTCTCTCTCATTTTATTAAGTGAAAACTTATCTGGCAATAAATCTGATTCTGAAGGTATATTTTGCTCATTACTATGGCAGAGCTAAATATCTACACTACCTGTTGCATGTCCCGTGTCCTTGCGTCTCATTGGTTTCCTGTTTACTGATAGTTGTTTCTATATTACCCCCCAAGTGTTTCCCTGAATGTGTAAACAGCGTTCCTGTGTACATGGGGCAATGACCTGAATACAACAGTGAAGAGACAACAGTCTCCCTGGAATACCTGGAGCAGAACTGCTAAGCTAGTTGTTAGCATGCATGCATCAAAGTGTTGAGTTAAGACAAAATTAGAGGGCTGCTGACAGAGATCAGAGACGCAGCTGTAGGAATGACAGATAGAAACAGAGAGAGAGAGAGAGAGAGAGAGCTTGACCCTGACCTTGGCATGCTCCGGTGCGGATGTTGGGTATGAAGCCTCGTCGACAGGGGTGTGGCTGGCCAGGGCACTGCTCACAGGGGTGGCCCCAGGCTCGACCAATGGTAGCGCAGCACAGGGTCTTGGTGCACACGATGCCACTCAGCTGTCCCTGGCACATCTGGTTGTTCACCTGGGTGAAGCATGGCCCGGTCCTATAGTCTGTGGGGTAAGGAACAGAAATCGTTGGTTAATTGGCTGGTTCATTAGTTAACTGGTTGTTGTGAGTTGATTGGTCGATTGAATATATTTACTATTTAGTCATGAAGTTGCTTGATGCTTTTACCCAAAACGACTTAAAGTGCAGTTACAGGGGCAGGTAGGGGTTATCCATGTTTCTCAAGGAGGCCAACAGATAGACTGTGGACATTGGGGATTAAACTCACCACTACTCTGCCTACCTGATTCTCTTTTTTTCATTGCTAAAATAAAAGAAAACACTAAAGAGGAAACCATAAATGGAATTTACGATGCATTCGTTTATTTCAGGTCTTAAAACAGGAAGGACCAAAAAATGAATGATAAACGCTGCACTATTAGTTGGAATTGCTTACTCTTTGGATTAACCTGTATTTCAAATGACACACAGTCTCCGCATGCAGGGTTTAACAGGACATAAACACAAATGTGAGTGACCTAACCCGAAATCCATTACGCTGCCACTAAGTCTAGTAAAAAACAGAAACAAAGCCCCACAACCACAAAACCGCCTTTTTTCAGAAGGAGTTTAACAAAGGCTTACTATAGGGGACATGGGGGCCTAGGCAATGAATTCCATCGCTGTCATAATATGTTATTGTGTGACTGGACATACGATGAAGCTCATTCCAACACATTAACATTATGGCCCCAGCTCTGGGTGCAACAGAGGAGGTTTCTATTTCCATAGACATAATGGGTTAACCAGATTACGGCGGAGCAGAATGGCTGGTTTCCACCAGTAATAATGACCCTGTGGCAAACATCTCGGTGAAAAAAGGAAATGATGGGCAGGTTATTATCACACTTCCTAAACAAAACCCAAGCCGTCCGCAAAAATGCGGTGTACTGCTCTCACTAAGTAGGGTTTACTTAGTGCTTGGTTTCCATAGTAGAGGCAACGCTTGACTTTCACCAGACGGTTGACTGTTTTCTGTTTTCTTCTCGACTCAATCTTCACATGGTCGGTATAATATAGCGCCATGCTCATAGGAACTTTGGCAGGGCAATAGTTTGCTTATAAAGGGACTTTTTCAAGGAAGCTGGCTGTATAAGCTGGATGTTTGAATTAAGGGACAAGATCTTAAAAGAACTCTAACCTCTTGATGTGTGGGTTTTAGTTTAAATGCTGGTTATTATCCCATGTCTGTCCTCGCCTGTGTGTACACAGAAACAAAGCGATTTCATTTGAAGTGCCTTGACCCTAGCCATGAATCGAGCCATATAGCAGCTCTGCCACCTGCTGTTGGTCAACAATGGCGGACAACAGTGTATTTCGTGAAATGTAGTTGAGGAATGAAACTTGTTGAGCCCATGAATGAAACGGTTTAAGTGTCTGTTCAACACACACACACACACGCACGTGCACGCACACACACACACACACACACACACACACTCAACACAGCTGCTAATGACTGTATCCCTTGTGGCCAAGGCTCTTATTAAATTCACGGCATCGGCGCCAGAGTTAATATCGGCCTTCATTAAAAAAGGTAGATGGATAGATTGACACGATGGAGATTAAAATAAAGGGGAGCGCATGGTTGGCTGAACAATGAACAATGGGGGATATCTGAGAGGTGGAGAAACAAAGTTCTCTGTTTGGCTTTGAAGGACAGTGTGAGAGATAGGAGGTCAGTTAGGGCCTCTCATGGGAATCCAATCTGCAACCTTATTGGTTCCTTGTGCCGAAAGGAGAAGGCAGATCAGAAAGGAGAAGGAGTAGGGAGAAAAAGAAAAGACATAGAGATAGAGAGAGAGAGAGAGAGAGAGAGAGAGAGAGAGAGAGAGAGAGAGAGAGAGAGAGAGAAGACAGACACGGACAGAGAAGAAAGTAGGTCAGACTGATCATGCAAGACTAAAGAACGGGCCTCTTGCCAGTTCTCCCTGTTGTCCATCTGTCTGTGTTTCTGTCAAGTCGCCGCTCCCCTGGCCTCCGTCTCCCGCTTGCCTGCGTGGTGACCAGCCACGATCAGACGCCCTTTCTCTCTCAATCATTCCTGACCTGGAAATCTCTTCCCGGACAATTTGAGGAGAGGAATGCATAATCCCCCCGCGGAGCTGCGATCGACCTACTCCTGAGCCCCCCCCTTTCGCTCCGCTCACATCTGGTTGGGATTAACGCTGGCCTTGTAGTCACCGCACAAGGACACCAGCCCTGTGCGTCCGTCCGCTTCCCGATGCATGTAACGCAAGAGTTGTGTGTTTGCACACATGCATGCACAAGATGCAAACGATACGTGTACACGCACACACACACACACACACACACACACACACACGTGCTCCCCATGACCTATTCCATCTCTCTCTGTCATTCCACTCCGGAAATCTGAGTCATTGTATTTCGAGTGGGAAGATCACAGAGAGAACAAAGAAAGCAGACAGAAACAAATGCCATGCAGGAAACCCACAGACGCATCAACAACAACAATAACAACCGCATTACATCCAAACGTTTCAGATGGGGGGAAAAAAGGAAAAGGGAAAAGGAAGCATAGTTGGATTTCAGTCGTCCTTCCAGACGAACGCTACTCGGTTTGATGTTGCGGAAATGGTTGAAGATATTATTTTGAAAGGATTTTGGGGGGGGGGGGGTTTCCTTCTGTCTGAAGCGTTTAGCAGCACCAGACGACTGCTCACATCAAGTTGCAGCCAAGATCAGCAGAGATGTCTCGTTCGACATGCACTCACTCACTGTCTAACTCTCCCTCCCGAACTCGCATGCGCTCCCCTTGACTCGTAGGCTCTGCTTACTCACGGTTTCGCGGTCAGATACGTATAGAGCACATGTGCACACACGCCAACAGATTGTATACACAACATGCATGTGTACACATGCCTGCACGTCTGTGTCGTGGCGTAGGGCCCGAAAAAAAGAGTTCAAACTATTCCAGCTTTTATGACGGACCTTGAAACGAACAGAGACTCACGAGCAAATGAGCAGAACTGGTCGCACATGTAGTCCACATGTTCAGCTGTATCTATTTCTAATAGATACATGTTATACAGAGATATATGAGCCCACAGACAGATGGGCTTTGTGTGCTCACGGGGGGACACGGGTCTGGACAGAGGGAGTCATGTGACTTCTTCCTGGCTCGGTCCACGGCGCACAACATTCGGAAGCAATTTGGTCTGATTACACTTCAAATTGCTCAGTGGATCAAAAACATCGTCCAAATCTGTCCTCCTTTCCAATAACTTGATCCTCCGTTCCTCCCTGAAGTCTCCCACGTGAAACCCTAATCCAGATTTAGTCACTTCTGTCCCGCTTCCAGGCAACTTGGTTTCATTCACAACCTCCACACGACTGCACCCTGCACTCCCGACCAAAAATCCTGACCAATGCGCACCTCTCCCTTTCCATTGTCAAACATCAGCGAAATCTACCCCTTTCTGGAGCCTATGGCGTCTTCATCGATGTGTTATGGTTTCCTGAAGTAATCATCTGCAGAGCTCCAGCATAAATCTGCCAGCACTCGCTCACGCTCATTGGCCAGCTGTACCCCGGCCCAGGCCGGGTTAACAGGGTCAACGGGCTCACCCGATGACCTCTTGCCGCCATTGATCCCCGCTAGCATGTAGGCCAATCATAAAGCAATGTTATCATGACCCAGCTAATCGCATCAGGGCATGTTGTTGTAGCCATGCCAGTCATCTGTGGTTGTGGTAATGCAGTCAAACCCGATCCCCTACCTTAAAGCCCCATTTTCTTCTTCTCCTGCACTGATGACGGATGGTTTAAGGGAATATAATATACAGTAAAGTCCAAGGTGAGGAGAAAGTTAATCCCCGGTCTGGAACGCTAAGCTCTCTGGGAAGGCATTCCCATGGAAACCATGGAGCTGTAAGATCGGAGAGATGGATAGCCCTGAATGGCCAAGTGCATTGAGCATAGCATAGGGACATAGGAAGGGAGACAGAGGAAATCAGAGAGAGGGATGAGGGGTTTGAGGGGGAGTGGGGGACGGTGATTTATATATATATATATATATATATATATATATATATATATATATATATATATATATATACCATTCCTGGGAAAGGAGTTTTATAAAGATAACAAACTAATGTCTGCATGTGAATTGAACCATCACAATCCCAGCAGTGCTCCTAATATATTTAAGTGTGTGTGTGTGTGTGTGTGTCTGAGTCTCTCCTCACTTGGTATGTGCGCCAGCCAGCCACTGAACACATGAATGGCTGGCGGGCTTAATGGAACTTCTGATATCACTGTGTGTTTGTGAGTATAAATAAATGTTGCACAATTTTTCTGTGTGTTTATTTGTGCTGCAATGTGTGTGCCAGCATGTCCAGCACAGCATGTCCCTATTTGTTTGTTTCTGTGTGTGCGTGCGCGTGTGTGTGTGTGTGTGTGTGTGTGTGTGTGTGTGTGTGTGTGTGTACGTGCGTGCGTGTGTGCGTGTTGTAATCTTAATCTTGGCTGAACCGTGGTCCTCTCTGTTTGTAGTTTGTTGTCAACAGTCTTGAAATCGCTCCCTTCCTTCATCACTAATCACTCCATTAGAAACGCTGGTGCATTTGTGGCACGGCAAAGACAGCCACTCAAACTTGACCAAGTGGTCGGGGTCCCCACACACACACACGCACACTCACACACACATGCACGCACGCACACGCACACACAAATAAGCACGCATACATGTTTGCGTACTTGTCTGTGAGAAAGATAAGACCTTTTTTTTGGCAGTGATGTGAAACACTATTTTTTTGGCAACAGTCAAGCCCAAAGGCAGACAACTACGTAACTCTCAACTGTCTTAGATTACAATACAAACGACAACATTTCATCACAACACACAATACATCTTTCAGACACATTTTGAAATAAAAACTACTTTCTAGGCGCTAAGAAATGGTTTGGCGCTCCAGTGTCAACACCTTTGATTATAAAACATTGACGTTATGTGTCCTGAAATATCTCAGCAGTTACTACTTACTGTGTCCGAAGCAAGGTCATCGCGAGTGTTCAACCGCTATAGTTCCTATGTCATTGTTTCTATCATTTCTCTTTCCATTGCAACCCCCCACCCGACATTTATATGTTCTGCTTCGAGGGCTATTCTTCTCTGTTTTGGGAAATTTCCACGTGCGGACGTGCGACACGAATAGATGTATTGCACAACAGAAGTCTGCCGACAGAGCGCCATTCTTGTTTCAAACAAACATAGCACTCAAAGAACTGCCACACAGAGAGCAAACTTGTTTTATCTTTTTGCTCTGGCGACAATAGACCAAATATACGTGAAACCGGATGAAAGACCGCCACGATCCCAAGGAGCCACTTGAATGTTTATTCCCTTTCAACAGGGGAGAGTTGCTTCAATTCCTGTCCGAGGCATCTCTTATTTAATGATTTCCAGAGCATTCGTTTAGGAGGATGAAATGTAGGGGCTCCCGTGAAAAGGTTCTCCCTTGGAGCTCAGCGTGTCTAACATGACTTGGCCGATTACACATAAAACCGAACACGATGACGTGAGGGAACGAACGTGTGCATAACTTCTAGATGAGGTAGGAGGCTCGTTATGTGAATGAAGTCCGTTGAGACCCTTTCCCAGACAAAGCCTCAACGTTAAAGCCTCAACGTTAATGGACTCAGAGTGGTGTATCTGTTGATCTTGTGTTGCTGGTCTATGTCTATCCTAGGGCCCTGGGTGTCCATAATGTAGAGTATATTCGATTTCAGTGTGTAATTTCCCAACAGACTAAGTTGGTGTCATGGTGTTGTTGTCCAAGGCATCACCATATCTGTCCGGGGCTAGGAATAGATTCATTGGCCTCCCTAGAGCCAGATCTGGCCTATGTCTTATCCCCTATTTACTACAACTCAGAAAGGCAGGAATAGCAGCACTTCCTTTTCCAGAACCTCACCAATGCTGCTGACGTCACCGGCTATGGGCTGCAGCCACCAAAATCCCCCCAGAGGGCTTGTTTTATTTGGGCTGGGCATGGCCAGTATAATGGGACCAGGAGACTGGGCACCATGGAATACAGAGGCCCACTACAGAAAATGAACTGGTCTAAGCATTACAGGTTAAAAAGACCAAAATCGTATATCGGAGAAACGTATATCAAAATGAACAGTGCCTTGAACAGAGAATACTGTGGCAAACATGTATTGTTTTGTATATATAAACAATATAAATATATGGACACAATCTCTATAAAGGCACACAGAGGTATATGTATGCTTTAATTCACATACACGTGAAGATAGTACTGCACACATGCACGCACACAAAGTTTTGACATGGAAGATGGTGGGAAACTCGGAGACAGACATTGTGAATCTACAGTCACACACTACACTAGCCAAAAACAACCTCCCTGGGAAACATAAATACCCATGCACGTAGTGGATGTGCACATACAGTATATGCACATACATACACATAATCACAAGTGCAATTTCCCATGACACCATCACACACACCCAGTCCACTAATATTAGTCTAATGTCACAACCGTCACACTAACACACTGCAATCATCTCGTTAAGTCATCGTAAATTAATTTACTAATGGCCTTGCATTAAGTTACAACCAGGAAACTGCAATGTACACACAGATCTGTGAGGGACCCACACATCCCGAAAGTTGGCCCATGGCAAACTTTCTGACTGCTTTTTTTGTTGACTGAATGCTGCATGATGTGATTCAAATGCTGGGTGTTGTAGTTGTAGGCTAGTAGGCCATTTGTGTAATAAAAAAAAAAATTAAGCACACTTTAGCAGTGTGTGTCTGATAAAGACATCCACACAATGAAGGAATGATTCCAACTGAAAACAGTTGTGTGAGGTTGCTTCAAGATAAGATATGGTAAGTATGGTAAGTTGGTAAATAAGTTCTACGTCTTAAGACACACTAATCCCCCAGTGCCATAAAGCGCCTGGCCATCCCATATCAAAACCCTGTGTACTGGATCCACTTTGTCGTTCATTTAAAGTGATCCTCATTAATTGTCAATGGACACCAGTTCAAACTTCCCTTTCAACTGCAGCATATACACAGGTGCGTGTGCGCACACACACACACACACACACACACACACACACACACACACACACACACACACACCCTGCAGCAAAGACGCAGACACACGCACACACACTGCAGCATAGACACACACACACAGCTAGGTTTTTAAAAGCGGGTGTTTGGACATTTGGTTAGTAGGGTCCGGTGGTCTCGACACTCCTCTAGCACGGAGACGAGACTATTTGAGCTCGCCTCCCCCAGTCTCTGTGTACACAGCTGGGGAGACCATTTTAACTTTCACCCCCCCCCCCCTATCCCTTCCTTCTTCTATCCCTCCATTTTGCCTTCTCTGTCTCCTTCTCTCTCTCCCTCTCTCTGGTCACCTCCCTCGCTCAACTGATCGCCAGGAAATGTCCAACGCCTCACAAGGAAATGTGACTTGTCATTTATTCTGGGTGGATGTGAGACGGAGGCTGGAGGAAAGAGAAGGCAGTGTAGGTGTGTATGTGTGAATGTGTGTAGGTGTGCATGTGTGTAGGTGTGTGTGTGTGTGCATGTGCGTAGGTGTGTATGCGTGTATGCGTGTGTGTGTGAAGGTGTGTGTGTTAGGGGAGGGGGTGCTTTTTATTGCCAGATGTCTGCCTAGCCCGGTCAGACAACCCCACCCACAACAAACACATTTTCACCCACCTCAATGTTGTGTTTTCTGAGAAAATAGGCGCCCCAGAGTTGTACAGAGAATGACAAAGATGGGAGGGGGGGAGGCTGTGGTAAAACAAAGAGCTATGGTGGTAAGGGCGCGCCATACTGTCTATTCTTATCTGTTCCCTCTCTCAACACAACATCAATAAATTACAAATTAATTAAGCTAATGTCTTTGTCGAGGTCAGCAGTTTATGCAAAGCAAAACAGGCTAGAAGATCAAAAGCTAAAGGTCAAAGGTCAAGGCGATGGTGCACGTGTCAGGGAAATTGTTGCAAGATCTCCCACACCCCAGACCTAAGCCTATAGAGAAACTGTGGGGAGGTAATGGAACATTATGCACTTCGAGAGAGATAGGGGGAGAGAGAGAGAGAGAGAGAGAGAGAGTCGATCGCCCACCACGGACCAAAAAGGAGGACACACAGACACATTCAACTCTACGGATAGGTTTTAATCTGAAGGGGAACACGCCTACTGTCCGTCTGTCTGTCTGGGCCGGCGGTACCAATGAGGTCACCACAGATGACAAAGTACGTCTAGACGGACAGGAAATGCCGCATCAAAGCCCGGCTTTCGGGTGTGATATCTTCCAGAGCCCTGATTGGTTGGGTCTTGATAAAGGGGAGTGGAATAACGCTGTACTGTCTGTGACTTTGTTGGTGTATGGTGTTCATCTCATAGTTTTATACTCTGAGCAGCCATACTATCAGGAACGAAGAGATAAAAGAAATAAATGTAATACTGAAGTCAAGCCATTGGTCAGAGTAAGGCCTGGTATGGAAAATGCACGTCCATTTTTTAATAATTTATCAATCAAATATAAAACGGCAGTTTTGGCCATGCAAATCCAGGAGTAAAGTAAATGTTTCCCGAAGTAAATATCAACACCAACGCTGAGTTTGGCTGGTCATTTTTTGTGCAGAAGGGTAGCACCCTGTCAGCACTCTCATAGTCTAATAGGTCAAATATAAACACATGCTTGATGCAGAAAAGGCCTTTTTCCCACTACTACTACTTTCCATCTCACAGTGACACCGAAACCAAAGTTTAATCCCACAGAGAAGCTGGACGCCCTCTGCCAGTAGTGTGTGTGGTGTTTCAGGGCTCCAGACGGTGAAGCTCATAGCAGGGCAGTGTGATAGAGCGGGGCCCCCGGGTGCCTTACCTCTCTCGCACTGCGGGCCAGTGAAGCCGTAGACACAGGCGCATCTGTTGGGCCCGATGCAGCGGCCTCCGTTCTGACAGCCATTCTCACACACAGCTGGAGGGGGGGGGGGGGGGGGGCGGAGGAGGAGGAGGAGGAGAACACACAGAGACATTTATGGGGGGGGGGAGGGGAATTTACAGCACATTTACGACTCTACTGTATATATATACACACACTTACACAGGGGGAATGTCCCGTTCTGTGTAAAGTGTGCATGCACAGCACAACGTGGTGCGTGTGAGCGGACACGTATGTCCCATACACACTCACACCGATGCAAACATGCACACACTCACACACACACACACAGACACACACTTGAGCACATACATGTATACACACACACACACATGCAAACATGCACAAGCAGTCTCGCACATACACAAACACACATTCCCAGATGACACCACACACACAAAAATGCACACATAGACACGAAGCACACACACATACACACACACCCCCCCCACACCCCCACACCCAGCCCCACAGAGAGAGGTGAACCAGGTGTGCCGAGTGTGCAGCAGGATGCAGTACTCACGCTGTCCACAGTGGTTTCCTGTGTAGCCCTTCTGGCAGGAGCAGGACTCGCCCTGGCAGCTGCCTCCATTCATGCACCTCACGTTACATGACTGAACTGTTGGGGGGGGGGGGTGACATGGGAGGAAACACAAGGGAGGGGATGGGAGAAGACAAGAGTCAGACGATGAACTTTCACACCCGAACAGGCGGGCTTTGACAGCTGCCAGTCTTGCTGACGGTGTGTGATGGCTGCCATATTGTCGGTGAGCGGATGCCATCTAGTGCAGCAAGCAGCGAGAGTTGTACCCAGGGGTCCAAAACGAACACCGGCCACCAGCCAATGGCTGGACAGATTTGACCATTAGGCTGGTACAAAGAAAATGCAGGGTTACATATTAAAGTAACCGCTTGGCCCGTAGATCTTTCCACTCTGGCAGGTAAAAAAAGTACTTGTAAAAGTACATTTTGGACCCTGGGTGTACCCAATGAGCTCATCTCTCAAACATCCATTGTGTGCAAAACCCAGAGACGGCAAAAGGTATCGGTTTGGGAACGACCACATCTTCCAACCCGATCGTACATGTCTCCTGCGAGTATAAACCAAAAAGCCTCAGAGTTGACTCTGGGAAGAGGCTGGTGCCCCAGCTTCAAACCAAACAACACATTTTCGGGCCATGCGAGACATCTGGGGGGCTCCAAAAGCGGCCTGGACACTTTCAGACATTAGAGAACTCCATGCCATCTCAAGCGTGTTTGTATAACGGTGGTGTTTCTTTTGGAGGCTTACATCAACAGAGGGGATTCGAACACACCCTCGCCCCCCCCCCCACCCCCCCCCACACACACCCCCCCCTCCACCCCCCCCCCCCCCCCCCCCTCCCCACCCACGCCCCCGGGCTACAAAACCCCAGCTAATCAAGCACACTGGGGGTAGGCTTGTAAGTCAAGCCAGCTGTATGCTACAGCCAGCCAGGAATGTGCTGAGAAGCGTTGGGGAGAGAGAGAGCGGGAGAAAGGGAGAGGGAGAGAGAGAGAGAGAGAGAAATAATTAAAAAAAGACAAAATAAAGAAATATAGAAGATTAAAAAGCCCACAAGAGCGAGAAAGACAACTGTGACACACAGGAATAAAAAGGGGAGTGAAGTTTATATAATGCATATGATGGAGTCCTTGGCGGGTTTACAGGTCAGATAGACTGCTTGAGCATGATGTGAACTGACACGCCACACTATGCCACAGTGCAAGGCCGTCCAACCTACAGTCTACTTTCAATATGTGCAAGCGCTTTTTTAATAAGCGGCCATAATTGTTCTTCCTGGCAGACAGGCAGTCATAGAGCGCGGATCCGTTTCCCTCCTAGCCTAAAAAGCCTCCCTATTTTTTTTTTTTCTGCTCTCACGATTTTCCCTCCCTTGTTTAAGCCCGTGTTTAATCCTTTTTTCAACTATTCCCGCACTTTATTTCGCTTTGCTCTCCCCTCTGTTTTCCTTTTTATGTCTATGTATTTTTTGGTTTATTCCCATTTGCCTCTTGATAACTACATCCTTTAATAGAAAACACAAAAACACAATGTTCCTTTCTCTCTCTTTCATTCTTTCTTTTTGCCCCTAACCTCTTTCACTTTCTTTCTTTGTCATTTTTTGGCACGTTCATCCAAACAGCAGAGGTAGGAAGTGAGCAATCTCCACTAATGAGACTTTCTGTCTGTGCACATGAGCCATTGGTGGGGGGCATTTCACCCACTTAGACGCACCTTTGTGCGGCGCCGACTGTACACAAACACGGTTGCTATGACAGCGACACACCGGCTCACCGAGAATGTGGCACAACTAGACCGGCATAACTTTTTTTCCCCGACATTTTTACAAGTCTGGCGGGTCACCGAAGCATAGCCCACTTCAATTAAGTAAATCAGAAGGTGGGATTTTTTAACGTGAATCCTGAAGGTGGAATTTCAGAGTAAAGGCGCTCTCCACCTGTCAGCTGTCCATGTATTTTTTCTCTCCTAATGTATTAAATGATGTTTAAAAATATGGTAGTTGAAGGAAAACAAGTGTAAATGTACTCTTACATCATGGGCCTTCAATGAGTGAAAAGAGTAAAATCTGGTCTGACGAGCGATTTAGACGCTGTTAGTGTGTGTTCTGTTATGGTATCACGTTGTAGTTTATCTTTTAACGTCGTTAAAATACAACGTGTAAACTCTCAGGACTTACTAAGTGCATTGCAAGTATTTGAGGTTATCTACATTATTATGTTAATATCTTAACTCCAGCAGATTTTATCACAAGCAGGAGAAATCTTGGCAGGCGCTATGAACAGACTTGGCCGAGACTATATCCTGGACGGTTTCCTCCAGCAACATATGTTGATAAATTACAGTAAATACTTGGGGGGACGTTCGGGGTTTTTGAGGGGTGGGTGTACGAATGTGTTTTCTCAACATCTCCCAGCCTTGGAAGGGATGGGGGTCTCGTTTTTCTATTGTTTCAGTTGAAGACACCAGGCCGCGTCTCCCACCCAATAAGCAGGAACATTGCCACCAAAGAGCAATTGTCATTCCTTCATACTTTCTCCCAATTCTCTCTCTCTCTCTCTCTCTGTTCCTCTGTTTTCTCAGGCCAACATTAGAAATTGGGGTGGGGTAGGGGGGAGAAGAAATGAGTGAAATGACTGGAGTGATTAATTATTCGTGTTTTTTCCCTCTGTGAAGCAAACCATGAAGGAACGCAGCAGAGCATGCCCCAATGCAAACTCCATCAAAAGCCAAGGGCAGCTTAAGCACTCCCTGGAGAGGAACCAGACAGAGCAGAGCCCTGCGCAGCCATTGACTGTACGTCTCACTGAACTCACTCGGCCACCGGGTTGAGGGAGTCTAACTCGTGTGATCTAAACGGGCGTTTCCTCGGTAACAAGCGGATGGGAGAGGAGAGGAGATCCAGGTGGAGGCGGTTGGTTCGGGAATGATGAGGGCAGGGCGCGGGGGGTGGTGGGGGGGGGGGGGGTGGGTATTTGGAAAAAGGGGAGGATGACCTCACTGGCTAACACCGACTGAAAGCCCCTCCCTCCCTCTCAACCTCTCCTCCCATTCAACTCCATCACCCACAGGTGGAGAGAGATGCTTTGACCCAGTGACTCTTCTCTGGAAAACTACATGTGATGAATGTGTGTGTGTGTGTGTGTGCATGTGCGCGTGTGTGTGTGTGTGTGTGTGTGTGTGTGTGTGAGAGAGAGAGTCTATGAGCTGGTTACAGCTTCACGGTCCACAATACACCTCTGTACTCCGGTGATGTTGTCAGTGAGCAGCTCACATCTGGGTGTTTTTACGAGGGGCTAGAAAACACAGGAAGTCTCGGTGTGTGAGTGCGTGTGAGTGCGTGTGAGTGCGTGTGTGTGCGTGCACACACGTGTCTGGTGAAACACTGAGGAGGTTTATGGATGTGTTCTGTCCTGATTTACACACGGCCCTGGGACCTGGTGACAGGACAGCCGCGGCTCCGGAGCCTCTGCCTCAGAACCGGGCCGTAGAGGGGCCTGTAACGCTGCGAAACACTGCGTCCTGCTGGAAGGCTGTCGAGACAAAACCTCCCATCCCAGGTGCCTGACAGACAGTGCCGAGCGTTGTTTACAGGTCCCCCTATTTTAGCACCAGGTGCGAGTGTGATTAGCCCTTACAAGCCATGTCAAAGTCCACCCTCTAGTGACATCATAAGTGGGAGTGTCCACCCAGATGTATGATGGCTAGATCAGTCTACCAGCGGACCCAGTGGACTGTACCAACTGGTAGGCTTTTCTATCCATCATCATGGGTGGACACTCCCACTTGTGATGTCACGGGAGGGCAGATTTTTAAATGGCTTGTAATGGCTAATAACGCTCACACCTGGTTGTAAAATAGGGGACCTTTAAAGACAAGTAGACCCAACTCTATTTCAAATACATCATTGAGGTTTGTGTGCAAATTACATTACGATTACCGCCCTTATGACAAACCATACCTCATTCCCCAACATAGCATTAAATGATGAGGTGGACCGCACTAAAGACACATCCTGGCATCTAATTATAAAGCACTGGTTTCTGCAGTGGACTGCGTTTCCCAGGATTCAGCAGTCACCCAGTAATGAAGACTGGAGGCAGCCCCCTACTAGACAGCTGTTTCTGGGAGTTTGTGGGGGGGAGTTTTCATGTTAATGATTGGGTAATTATGGCTACAAGACGACAAGGTTATGACCCTCTTTTGTGAGCACAGCTGTTTTGTCCAATGGTTTATTGTTAGGGAGACTTTGAGAGAGATTTTGAGCAGTTGGTTGGTTTCTGGATACTAGTGTGTTTGAGGGCTTACGTGTATCTTTAGTCTCTATGTATGTGCGTATGTGCGTGTGTGCGTATGTGTGTGTGCACACATTTGTGTCACACATTTATAATCAACAGAATGCTCCCATTTTTAGTTTTAACACGCTATCTATGCTGCTAACCCATATCCAGTGAAATTGTGTGCCACATGGAGGCCTATGTAATTAGCTCAGAGGAAATTAGCATTTTCAAGCAACAGATCTCTACAATCGAGCTACAATTATTTGTTCCCAGCAGCAGCAGTGAATCACGCCGTTACATGGTGGACTCCCTCCAAAGGCAGGACTCCAGAATTACACATTTCAAAAGACAACATCGGCAATGTTTCTCTTGGCTTTTTCCTCATACCTCAGAGGAGCAGGATGAGGTTGAATAAATAAGGTTTGTCGTTACTCAAGACCACTGGGTGTTTGCTTCATCGCTGAAGCAATGCACCGCAACGCTTAAGAAGTCGCCGTCCTGAATGTCCTGTGGATTAAATAAGTGGTCCGACTGGAGGAGGTTGACGGTTGATGGGTGTGCGTTCGGGGACAAGGAAAACATCCGATCTCAGTGCTGATGACAGGTTTGGTCGGTTCGGTTTCAGGCGTTTGTAGTCACATATGGCTCTGCTGGACTAGCTCTGTCGTGTCAAGATTACGAAAATATATGTGGCGGTGAACCAGTAAATAACAAGACAATGTCCTTTGGGTGACCTGAAGGTAAGCAAAACCAGAGAGTTCATCTCCATGGTTACCCGGGGCTTGCTTACAACGCTATAGAGTTATATATCTTCCTGCACCCCCGAGGGGTCATTGACCCCTGTGACGTTTGACCACTCATTAAAGGGGAAAACCTTTTCTACCAAACAACCCCCCCCCCCCCACCCTCTCCCCTGCTCTAAACTCTCCCTTCGGTTTGTTTGAAAGAATGAAGCAAAGGGAAACTGAATCTACCAAACATAAACTCACATAGTTTGTCTTTAACTGTTTTTGTTTGCTACCAATTTGGAAAACCCGCTCTGTAATCCATCATCTCTCTCTCTCTCTCTCTCTCTCTCTCTCTCTCTCTCTCGCTCTCTCTCTCTCTCTCTCTCTCTGTCACCCTTTCTCCCCTTTCTCCCACCCTTGATCGCTCCCAGAACTCTCTCCATCGACCTTTCCTCAGTCCTAACCCTCCTGGTGATTTGTCTGTGTGCTGCCATATTTTAACCTTCAGGTTAAGGACCGCTCCTCCTCCTCTTCCTCCTCCTACTCCTTCTCCTTCACCTCCTCCCTCTCCCTGTGAGTCACCCAGACTGAGTGAACCAAATCCTGCTTTACACCTTTTAGTCAGGCTGGCCTCATTGTGTGTGTTTGCATGCATGCGTATGTGTGTGTGTGTGTAAGTTTATGTGTGTGCGTGCATGATTAACGACATGCAAGTGTGTGTGTGTGTGCGTATGAGCTCTGACGGGGTCCGGGCGTGAGTGACGAGATGACTCTGGGTTACTACAGCACTGAGGCCCGCCACCCGACACACTTCTTAAAAACACACATAGTTTCCATGCATGCACACACATACACACACACACAGTGGTGCCTTGAACCAAAAGTAGGCCAGTAAAAAAAAAGTAGCGCACCCTGCATAGACCAGCTCCATGTTTTAATATCTCTCTCACATGGAGTCCATGTACATTCCCCTGCAGCCTGCTCCTCGGCAGCGTGCTCCTCTCGGTATACACACCAGGTCCACTTCCTGAGTGCTGCCTAACTAGGCCCAGCAGACCCACTTGGGTCAGCTGAGCCTCTGCTGCTTTAATCCTAATAAACTCTGTGACCCTACCGGATTCAGTCAAAGCTGGGGGACTTGCAATGCAATAACATGCTGGCTTCTAAGAGGCATGGGGGGGGGGGGGGGTTAGCATACTACCTGCAGATGAGTAAGTGGGAATTCAACATCAGCGAAATCTCCATGGATTTCAACTGTTTTAAAAGTGGCCGGCCTAGCTGTTTTAGGATTAGAATTTGCCTGCTAAACAGTTTAGTTACCGACATGGTTTATCCAACTGCTTTTCACTGTCTTAGCCTCTAAGTGAGTAGTAGCTCTTGGTGTTTTTTAGGTGGAGTTTCAGGCTGGATTAGTGTTGTGTTCTGACCTCCTATTGATGCCCCACAGCTGGGGGAGAGCTGGCCATTGGAACAGCTACACATGTTGGGTCTTGAACAGAAGCCCTCGCCACAGGAGTTCCTGCAGATGGCTGGAGAGAGGAGAGAGGAGAGAGGAGAGAGGAGAAGTGGAAAGGAAAGGAATGGAAAGGAGAGGTGGGTGGGGTGAGGTGGAGAGGAAAGTAGAGGTGGGGTGGGGAGTAGAGAAGAGGAGAGAGGAGAAGAGGATGGAAAGAAATTGTCATTTCAAATGAATGAACTTTTACAATTACAAACATTAGAATAATTTGTTGAGAATAATTGAACAATTGTTTATTTTTCCCATTGAATATGATTGTGTTTCAATTCTGTATGCTGGTGGAGTTACTTACGGACGATACACTGGTTTCCTCCCGGCAAGGTCTTCCAACCCGGACAGCAGTAGGAGTGGAAGCGAGAGCCGCACACGTTGGGCCTGCCGAAGTCAGATAGACAGAACAAACAAACTTACTACTCACTCGGACCTCCCAAAAAATCATTTAGCCAAACCCCTCCACAAATACACAGCGCAATGAGTTATTTTGTAAGCGAGCCAAGACCCGCATGACCATTCCTTTCAACGTAAACATGGCCAACAGTAATACTGAGCCTCATCAGATGATGGACGGCAACATACTGAAGGAGAGAAGAGAGGGGCGCAGGCGAGAAGGTGCAAAAGCAGCAGTTTGTTTTCAAGTGTAATTGAATTTGAATTCTAGAAGGAGAGAAAACTAAATCTTAATGGGACGTGAAGCCTTCCTTAATGCAAGCAAATTCTGAGATTTGCTTCAAAACACATTAGACACCTTAGAAAGTCATTGCTGAAAACATGTGAAAAGACAGTATAACCATTTAATGTTGAATTGTGGAGTTAGACCATCTTTTTATTTTTCACCATTTTCGCGATCAGGATTTTATGGGCGGCACTTAAAGGGTACATGATGACATAACACGCTACCCCTGAGCATTGCCCCGCCCCTAACAACCAGAGCGTAGTTGCCTCACTGCTTGTCACGCTCAATTGTGAGTTTGACAGTTATTAGTTTGACAGTTATTTGATCGTTGAGGCTCCACCCCCCCCCGTGCGCAAATGGGAGTGGTTTAGCGCCTTTGACTCTTTTTTTTTAAATCAATCAAATTTGGCTGGGTGGTTAATAACACATTTTTCTATAGTGTGACAACCTCTAAACACGTTTACTTTTAGTTTACACAGACTTTAATTCCTTCCATATTTCCTTCCTTCCTTCCATAATTCCTTCCTTCCTTCCTTCCTTCCTTCCTTCCTTCCTTCCTTCCTTCCTTCCTTCCTTCCTTCCTTCCTTCCATGGCTGAGTTACCTTGTTGTCTGGCAAACACTATGATCTCTTACCACCCCACAATTATTAAGCCTTATTTGTATTGGCAGGCGGTCTACGTTGACCTTCAACCCACTGTGGCAGATGTAAGAGTCATCACAGGCTGCTAGAGCTCTTGATTAGCCTAGCAGGTTAGCCACAAACATTCCCTCTAAGGAAATGGCTAAACCACATCTAGAGGATTGGCTCTACTCGAGACACGCACGCGCACGCACACACACACACACACACACACACGCACACGCACACTCACACCACCTACAAATTCTGCAGGCGGTAGCATTCAATCAATACTTCTATTTGTCTTTAAGACACATCTGCAATTGTTGGTAACAGTAAAAGTCATTTCTGAGCATGGATGGAGCTGAGCTCTTTTGCGGCCAATCAGACCCAATTAAAATCTGTCTATGGAAATGATTTACTGTGTGTATATATACTGAAGTGAAATACTCCCATGACACTGCTTAAGCTTTCCATCAAGCGAAGGGGATTCTGTACATTTTCAAACTATGTGGTTGGAATAATGACATCCTTAATAACCTTTCGAGGCATATAATGATAGGTCTATCTATATTGGTCCTGGTTGTCCGTAAGCTGTTTTTTTTTTAATATGATGGCGTACCGATTAAAGTGCCACTTGGTAGCATGGGCCAAAGTTTGATTCAGATACCGGTGGTAAAGTAATTGGCCACAAGCAGATCCTATTGGTCTAGAGCACCCTAGGCTCCAGGATATAAAGTACTATTTTCATCCATTCGTTCTCTCATATATTCATTCATCCATTTAATGTCCAGTATTTTATTGTTCATCATCAATCTGTGCCTGTCAGTGCAAATCTATTCCTTGAGTACATTTATACATAATCTGTTGTTCTTTTTTGTAGACTTTTTGAAAAGTTGAATACTGTCACGAATGGGAAAACCATAGCAACCGCCAAACGAATGCAGTAAAGTTGACTTTAACTGAATGACCTTCTGATGTTGTTCCTGTGTGATAACCCTGTTTTCCTCCTGCCAGCCTGTGACCATGGTAACCACCGACAATGACAGCTGGGGTTCCAATTTGTGATGGGTGGCAAGCAGAGCCCACCTTAAACCACATTACCAGATGGCACCCAGAGATAGACAGAGACAGACAGGAAGAGAGAAACACAGAGACTGACAGGGAGACAGACAGACAGGGAGATAGACAGTGACAGGCAGGGAGAGACAGGCAAGGGAGAGAGACAGACATACCGACAGACAGAGGCAGACACAGACACAGACAGAAGACAGAAGACATAAGAAAACAGTGACAAACTGGCAGACAGAGCAACAGGTTGCACTGTACTACTGACTGTAGTTAGAACGTGAGAGACAGACGGAGACGTAGCAACATACCGGCAGAATGACAGGCGGACGCGGACAGACAGGTAGAGAGGCAGAGACAGACAGAACATGAGAAAGAAAACAGACAGAAAGACAGGTGGCGGTGGGCAGTCAGAAAGTGTGCATCAGGCAGCTTTATAAATACCAGCATCAAGTTTGCACAATCACAGAATCCCCGCGGTTGACGTGAGTAACAAGAGACAGAGAGGGGGGTGGGACACACAGACAGAGAGAGAGAGAGACAGAGAGAGACAGAGAGAGAGAGGCTGGCCTATAAGAGAGGTGTAGAAGGAGAGGAGACAGGATGGTGGGAATGGAAAGGGGGGGGGAATCAGTGGGAGGGAAAAGAAAACAAGTGGATGCTGAGAAGAGGAAGGAGGGGAAGAAGGAGAAGAAGGAGAAGGCGGGCTGTGGGAAACAGGGGAGTAGATATGGGAGAAACACAAGCCGGAAGAGGCCGTCGTCGGTGGGGGGGGGGGGGGGGGGTTGTGTAGGTTGGTGCGTGGGTAGTCTCGGCTCCAGCAGTCCTACTGTGTTACAGTACAGTGGTTCTCAAACTTTTTTTACGAATGTACCCCCTCTGAGATAATCTTTCACCAACTAGCGTGGAAAAAAATGAAAATGAAAAAAGTATGTATGTGCGTGTTATTTGGTGTAAACAAGAACATTAAATGGGTGGTGCGAATACGTGGAAAGATTTACCGAACTTATAGTACTCTTATTTCATTTTATTAAAGGTGGTATTCGGATTCAACAAATTGTGTATTGTGGTGGCATTATTGCACACTTGTTCATAACCAATATTAGAACAACAAAAAGGACTCAACATTTTTTGAAAATGTCAAAGTACAACCTGAAATCCTTCAAGTACACCTAGGGGTGCGTGTACCCCTATTTGAGAAACAATGTTATATATACTTCTAGAGGGAACCGGCGGAGAGCCTGGGCTGGAAACCAGAAACTGCAAGGAGTTACGCCTTGTTTCCTGTTTTGTTATGGAGATATTCTACCAAAGATAAACTCCTTCACACGAGTGGATGAAGCGTTCAGAAGGGGATTTCGGTAAGTGTATT
>JAOPHQ010000020.1:0-15000 GCA_030340625.1 Merluccius polli
GGCACCAGGTCCCCACCAGGTAGACCCAAGGGGCCCCCCTCCCCCAACACGCCCCCCCCAGGTCCTCCACGTGGAGACCTGGTTCGGCCGGATTCAACCACCTCCACGGTTCGGTGTCACACTCTTGGGTGGACATTTTGTCCTATTTCAATTCATTTGCGGCTAGCGGTTAGCGGCTAGCAGCTAGCGGCTAGCCGTCTCACGTGTGTCCAGGAGTGCGACACGAACCCGCGTGCGGACGGCGCGAGACACAGACAGCGGGGAGACAACACGCGTCATAATAAATATAACATAATATAATAAAATATGATGTAATATAATGTAATTAGCAGCAGAGACACTCACACCGGGCTCCTTGTTCGCCATCCTTGCGCTGTTGTTGCGGATTCTGTAACTTCAGGCAGCGCAGAGGAAATCCAAGGTCGTGAGCGGACGCACTTCCGGTTCGCGTTGCACTCTGGGAAATGTAGGCCGTTCGAGTCAATTAAAAAAACTGCAAAAGAAGAACCGACGCTTTTTTTTCCTTCTTTTAAGTTGTTGTCATACATAAATTTTTAGAGATTATTATTACTAAGTCATCTTGTTCATCAAGACATACTATCCTATTCCGGCTATTGGCGGCTAACGGTCTTTTTAAACCGTTTCTGGAGGTGGACCAGCTGACCTTGTCGCAAGGGGAAGACCTCATCCATTTCATATGACATATGAAATATTAATAAAAACACAAGAAAGGTATCCATGCTCTCTCTTTAAAAGTCGGATATTTTCATAACAGATGTGTTCACTTGTTTTGTAAGGGCCGTTTAATGGGAGTATAGTTCACAGGGTCCTTAAAGCAAGGCACTACATGGTACTGGAAACGGACCAAAACATGTACCAAATGTTCACCCTTTCATCCAACTGACAGTTCATGTGTTTTTAACACTACATGTCATGACTCAGCAGCCTTGTGAGTCCGGGAATGGGGGGGCGGTCACCGTCAGTGGTGGTGACTTGACGTGTGTTGTTGTAATACCGCGTCTCACCACGGGGTGGCACAGGCGCACTGCACAGGTTCACCTCGACCTGAACGACCTGGTTCAGCTGGACCACCAGGTGAACGACCAGGTGAGCTGGACGTGAACGACGAGCACGGCGTCCTGCACTGTCAGCTCCTACATCAAGAGGACATCTGGAGACGGAGGAGGAGGAGGAGTGAAGCACAACGTCAGAGTTGCCCTCAAGATGGGAGGGATGACATTTTCGGCGAGGTTGTGTCCGTGCTGAAGAAAGAAACTATCACTTTACACAGATCCTGCTGTGGTTTTACTGTACAAGAGTTGAAAGGGAAGGGAGGGAGGGAGGGAGGGAGGGAGGGAGGGAGGGGGTAGAAAGGAGAGTAGAGGAGAACGAAGAGGATAGGTAAGGATTGGAGAAGAGGTCATTGGAGGGGAGAGGGAGGGAGGAGAGGTGAGGAGAGAGGATGGATGAGAGGAAGAGAGTTACAGGGGGGAGAGAGGTGGGGAGAAGGAGGGAGGAAAGGTGAGGAGAGAGGATGGATGAGAAGAAGAGAGTTACAGGGGGGGAGAGGTGGGGAGAAGGAGGGAGGAAAGGTGAGGAGAGAGGATGGATGAGAAGAAGAGAGTTACAGGAGGAGAGAGGTGGGGAGAAGGAGGGAGGAGTGGAGAGGAGAAGGAGGGAGGAGAGGTGAGAGGAGGTAGGTGGGGGGGCGACAAGGACTGGGGTGAGGAGAGACAGGTCAGGAGAAGGAGGGAGGGGAGAGGATGGAGGGAGGGGAGAGGATGGAGGGAGGGGAGAGGGTGAAGGGAGAAGAGAGGGTGGAGGGAGGGGAGAGGGTGAAGGGAGGAGAGGATGGGGGGAGGGGAGAGGGTGGAGGGAGGAGAGGAGGGAGTCTGAACTTAAATTTCTACATTCAAGAGACACAAGGTGATGTCCAGTCAGCACAGGAGCAGATGGTCGAACGACCTTTACTACTGACAGGGAAGGAGAGAGAGAGAGAGAGAGAGAGAGAGAGAGAGAGAGAGAGAGAAAAGACAGTACTTAGCTTTGTGTGTGTGTGTGTGTGTGCATTGTTCTGTGTGTGTATTGATAAAGAGGGGGGCGTCAAGCAGCAAGAGAGACGAGGATAAAGGAGGGGGAGGGAGAGAGAGAGAGAGAGAGAGAGAGGACGTGGGGGAGACAGTACAACAACTCGACTCAGAGGGGAAGACACACTCTGCTGTGGCGAGTTCAGGGCCGCCGCGACCCCTGACCCCTCTGACCCCCGGCGCCATGCGGTGGAGGTCTAGCGTGTGGGCGTCGGCCTCCTGCCAACACGCGTGTTTGGCGGATTTGGCGAAACTGTTGGGCGGTTTCTTGGAACCCGCAGCGACAGCCGAGTGATTATCATTATGGGATAGAGCAGGGTTCCCAAGTTGCAAAAACTCATTTCCGGGAGCCCCCAACGGGGGGGGGGGGGGGTGGGGGGGGGGGTGCTAGCGGAGATTTATGTTGAGCGGGGGGGGGGGGGGTGGGGTGCTAGCGGAGGTTTTTGTTGAGCGGGGGGGGGGGGGGGGGGGGGAGATTTCCGGGAGATTGTACATGATTTGCTTGCATCAGGGAGACGCTATTGATTTGCCGGGAGACTTGGGATGTCTGGATAGAGGGAGGGGGGGGGGGGGGGGGGGGGTAGTGGAGGAGGGGGGGGGGGGGGTGGAAGGGGGGGGGGGTTGGACTTTGACATATAAATTGATTTATGAACTGCAGACACATTTTTAAGTATCTGTATGAATGTGGCGGTGTGTGCATGCTCTCTCCTCCTCCTCCTCCTCCTCCTCCTCCTCCTCCTCCTCCTCCTCCTCCTCCTCCTCCTCCTCCTCATCTCTTCTCCTCCTCATCTCTCCTACTCATGTGGGGTGATGATCATTTCATCAGTGCGTATGTTTGAGGGCTTGTCTGAGTATGCTGGAGGGGGGGGGGGGGGGGGGGGGGGACGGGACACAGACGCTTCCCACTGAGCTAATAGGCCAAACAATGACATCACTTCCTGTTAGCGCTGGTTACCCGAGGTGAACTGATACGCGTGGCCAACGGTGTGTAAACCGACTAATCAGCTGTGGTCTGGCGCCTGCAGGTTAATCAGCTGAGTGTGTGTGTGTGTGTGTGTGTGTGTGTGTGTGTGTGTGTGTGTGTGAGCCATCTGTAAGCTTGCCTGTATCACTGACCAGCTGCTGGCCTTTATATGACTCATACGTACCCATGTACACACACACACACACACACACACACACACACACACACACACACACACACACACACACACACACACACACACACACACACACACACACACACACACACACACAAACACACACACACACACACACACACACACACACACACACACACACACAAACTGTATTGTTTTGGTGTTAGGTGAAAATGTGTCCTGCAAGATCTCTGCAATCAAATATGACCTCTAGCAGACTAACATAGTACCACAGTACTAACATAGTACCACAGTACTAACATAGTACCACAGTACTGACATAGTACAGTACTGACATAGTACCACAGTACTGACATAGTACAGTACTGACATAGTACAGTACTGACATAGTACCACAGTACTAACATAGTACCACAGTACTGACATAGTACAGTACTGACATAGTACCACAGTACTGACATAGTACCACAGTACTGACATAGTACAGTACTGACATAGTACCACAGTACTGACATAGTACAGTACTGACATAGTACCACAGTACTAACATAGTACCACAGTACTGACATAGTACAGTACTGACATAGTACCACAGTACTGACATAGTACAGTACTGACATAGTACAGTACTAACATAGTACCACAGTACTAACATAGTACAGTACTAACATAGTACCACAGTACTAACATAGTACCACAGTACTGACATAGTACAGTACTGACATAGTACCACAGTACTGACATAGTACAGTACTAACATAGTACCACAGTACTAACATAGTACCACAGTACTGACATAGTACAGTACTGACATAGTACCACAGTACTAACATAGTACAGTACTAACATAGTACCACAGTACTATCATAGTACCACAGTACTAACATAGTACCACAGTACTAACATAGTACAGTACTAACATAGTACCACAGTACTAACATAGTACAGTACTAACATAGTACCACAGTACTGACATAGTACAATACTAACATAGTACCACAGTATTAACATAGTACAGTACTAACATAGTACAGTACTAACATAGTACCACAGTACTAACATAGTACAGTACTAACATAGTACCACAGTACTGACATAGTACCACAGTACTAACATAGTACAGTACTACCATAGTACCACAGTACTGACATAGTACAGTATTAACATAGTACCACAGTACTAACATAGTACAGTATTAACATAGTACCACAGTACTGACATAGTACAGTATTAACATAGTACCACAGTACTAACATAGTACAGTATTAACATAGTACCACAGTACTGACATAGTACAATACTAACATAGTACCACAGTACTAACATAGTACAGTACTAACATAGTACCACAGTACTAACATAGTACAGTATTAACATAGTACCACAGTACTGACATAGTACAGTACTAACATAGTACATTATTAACATAGTACCACAGTACTAACATAGTACAGTACTAACATAGTACATTATTAACATAGTACCACAGTACTGACATAGTACAGTACTAACATAGTACATTATTAACATAGTACCACAGTACTGACATAGTACAGTACTTATAGTACAGTACTAACATAGTACAGTATTAACATAGTAGCCTACCACAGTACTGACATAGTACAGTACTAACATAGTACAGTATTAACATAGTACCACAGTACTGACATAGTACAGTACTAACATAGTACATTATTAACATAGTACCACAGTACTGACATAGTACAGTACTAACATAGTACATTATTAACATAGTACCACAGTACTAACATAGTACAGTACTTATAGTACAGTACTAGCAGTATGGCCTACAAGGTGTTTATATCTGGAGCCTTGCAGTGAGAGTATCTTCCACTACATTGGACTACTACTGTTCTGGGGAAGCCCGGCCCACATGGTACCGGCTAGAACCGGTTTTAAGTCGAACAAAAGCGGTGGGCTGGTCTGTCGGTACCAACAGGACAGAGCACATTAAATCACCACGACCCTGTTAATACAAACCGGCCGTCTCCGCCGGGAAGGGAGGAGGGAGATGGAGATAAAGAAAGGATGAATGAAGACGATAAAAAAATGTGATTTGCGGTGCCAGCAGCAGAATTCAATCAATCACCGTAATGAATTCTCTGATGACAGGAGGGGAAAAAGCAGATTTGACTCACTGTTGATGTTTTAAATCGCTGCCTGAGATGTGATGAATACAGAGGCAGAACATGTGGCAGGATGTCCTTCTAGTTCACCAGGGAACATTTAAACATGTTCCGGTTGAAAGTTAAAGTTAAACATGGATTTAAACATTGATTATCTAAGGATTGGTTTAATTAAGGTTGGTCTGATTTAGTTAGTTATTGTATTTAGTAGTCTAGATTTAGATTAGTCTAGTAGTGGAATACTATGTTATAGCAGAACTACTGGTCCAGCGGTCCTACTATGTTATAGCAGAACTACTGATCCAGCGGTCCTACTATGTTATAGCAGAACTACTGATCCAGCGGTCCTACTATGTTATAGCAGAACTACTGGTCCAGCGGTCCTACTATGTTATAGCAGAACTACTGATCCAGTGGTCCTACTATGTTATAGCAGAACTACTGATCCAGCGGTCCTACTATGTTATAGCAGAACTACTGATCCAGCGGTCCTACTATGTTATAGCAGGACTACTGATCCAGCGGTCCTACTATGTTATAGCAGAACTACTGATCCAGCGGTCCTACTATGTTATAGCAGAACTACTGATCCAGCGGTCCTACTATGTTATAGCAGAACTACTGATCCAGCGGTCCTACTATGTTATAGCAGAACTACTGATCCAGCGGTCCTACTATGTTATAGCAGAACTACTGATCCAGCGGTCCTACTATGTTATAGCAGAACTACTGATCCAGTGGTCCTACTATGTTATAGCAGAACTACTGATCCAGCGGTCCTACTATGTTATAGCAGAACTACTGATCCAGCGGTCCTACTATGTTATAGCAGGACTACTGATCCAGCGGTCCTACTATGTTATAGCAGGACTACTGATCCAGTGGTCCTACTATGTTATAGCAGAACTACTGATCCAGCGGTCCTACTATGTTATAGCAGAACTACTGATCCAGCGGTCCTACTATGTTATAGCAGAACTACTGATCCAGCGGTCCTACTATGTTATAGCAGAGCAAGTGCTGACAGATCCCCGCCTCCAGCAACCTAATTGGTCGCAAACAAACATGAGGTGAAAGAAAGAAACACTTTTCCCAGATTTGCGGACCGCTCAATGATGTCTACAAGAGATTTGCCATTGGCTGACATTTCAAAGGACATTGCTTTTTTCTGCCCTTTTGTCGATACTGGTGGCGTCCTGTAGGTCTACTCGTAAATGCATGTTTTCCTGATCGGGTTGATTATTGGAGAATGTGAGAAGTTGTATTGTGTGTCTATTTATGACAGAATAAAGAAAATAATTTCACTGCAATGGCTGCTTTCACAGGATCAATAAGGGCTACAAAACATCACCAATATTGACAAAGCCAGAGCTGTATAGCCTAGAAATCTAGACACCCCTAGCGGCAGCAAATTTAATTTGCAGCCAGGTGGGTCTAGCACTTCTCCGTCGGCTTTCGGTGCTGGAACAATGAATTACTAAACATTGACCAAAGAAAACACGACCAACATAGTAACTGACATTAATATGCTACTATGCTTCCAAAATGGCTGCGGCCATTGCGATGTGACGTCGCGCTGCTCAAGACCTACTGGTGTGAGAAACAAGGGGTTTACAGTCAGGATGTTTTTGGTTCATATTAAAATGCAAAGCTGCATCTTCTCTCGCACAGTCCTGGAGTGTGTCTGTCAGTTTGTCAAAGGACAGAAGGAGAAGACATCCATGTGGACGCTTCAGGCGGGTTGCTATGCGCGTATGTGGCTTTGAACTTTGACCTCGTCCTTGAGGGATGCGACGAATACGGGGCTTCGATATTCACAAGCCGCCATGGCTTCCCTCGCACCTGTGGTCAAGGTCCGGCACAGACCGCCACCTTACTATAGGCCTCTGGCAGGGAGGACGGACGGCGGGCTGGTTTCCATGGCGACGCGGTGAAACGCCTCAGAGCCCAGACTCCCATCAGGTGATGTCTCGAGGTCAAGGTGGCTTCATGTGTGTGTGTGTGTGTGTGTGTGTGTTTACTGTATGTGTGTTCATGGCATGTCTATTTACAATGTGTGTATCCATGTCCGAAACAAAATATATATTTACATAATCTTGTGAACCAGAGTGTATTCAGTTACACGGCCAGAGTGAGGATTAGGAGATTAACAGGAGGAAGCCATTTATACGCTTTGTTATCCACTGTAATTTACTGTAATCTATTTTACTTGAATCTAAATACATCAGTTGCACTATAAGTGTACTGAGCTGTAAACCATTACTGCAATCCACTGTAATCTAATCCAGTCTTGTATACTGTATATTATATATATATATATATATATATATATATATATATATATATATATATATATATATATATATATATATATATATAAATCCACTGTAACCTTATAGTCTCTTCTGTATTAATCCACTGTAGCCTAACCCTACTTCATACTTATCTTATTGGCTCTGATCTCTGACCCGGTCAATTTCCGATCAATAACTTGAATCCGGGAACAGAGGTCAGCGTGAGGTCATGACGAGGGAAACTGTGAAACGCATCTAGGGCCCTATTTTGCCGGTCTGAAACGCAAGTATGAAACGCAAAGCGCAAGTGGCTTTGTGGGCGGATCTTGGGCGCTGTTGCTATTATGCCGGCGGGATAAATGACGCTTGCGCCCAGCGCAAATCTAAAATGGGTTGGTCTGAAGTAGCTACATTAGTCATAGGTGTGGTTTGGGTGTAACGTGCAATAAACCAATCAGAGCGTCGGCTCACATTCCCTTTAAATGCAGGCGCGCTTGTTCCATAGCATCGCCACTACTGGACCCAGACGTGTCCAATCCCGCGGTAGCGCACGCATGCCCATCAGAGGGAAAAATAATTAGCTCTTCTGTTTAAATCTTTTCAGCTTTTCATTTTCCGTTGACAAAATGTAAATAAAGAAATGTCACAAAGACATACTTTCCGATGTTTTGGCCTCACTCTCACTGAATCACGAGGTTATGAATGCATGGTGATATATTTGCAATGTGGTCTAACATTAGACCGAGATTACTTCGCTTATAGACAGTGCTTGAAGTGGACAAAAATAAGTGCCGGTACTGCGTACGACGGGGGGGGGGGGGGGGGGGGGGGGGGCGATTGTCGACGGGGGGGGGGGGGGGGGGGCGATCATAACCCACCCCGGACCTACGACCGACGAGGGGGTGGGGGGGCAGCCTGTGACAAGTGCCGGTACTCAAGAAAAAGTGCCGGTACGCTAAAGGGTAAAATGTAGAAGTGCCGGTACTGCATACCGGTGCGTATCGGCCCACTTCAAGCACTGCTTATAGATGATGCAGCTCTTCTGTCAAATAAGCTGAAGCGCATTTTCAGTATGCCGAATGTTCTTTCAGTTACACCGCGTGTGTTTTCGATTATAAAACATTTAACGCGCTGTTGCTGGCATAATAAAAGGTGTCATCCTGGTGTCCTTATCTATGTGTCTTGCGACTATTGGTCAAACAGGTTAATTTGATCCGTCATTACTATTAGCCTGAATATTTTGGGTAATCTGTGTACGCTAGATTTATGCCTATTTTTTCACATATGTGGTAATATTTTTGCTTGTATGTATGGTTTGCAAAAATGAGAACTGCTTCCTTGTAGATGAGAGAAGCAAAGTGAATGCACGTTGTACACACACTACACTATGGCCAGGGACGGGCTGGCCGTCGGGAGGTTCGGGAGATTTCCCCAACGGCCGGACGATTTCAGGCCGAGCCGACCGGCCGTAATTATTTTTTTATTTTATTTTGTATTTTTTATTTTGTGTATTATTATTTTTGCGCCGGTCCAGATTTTTGGACCGCGCACCCCCCCCCCCCCCCCCCCCACCCCGTCAACAATCGCGCCCACCCCCCCCCCCCCCCCACCCCGTCAACAATCGCGCATCCCCTCCCTGATTATGGCCAAGCGCCCTTAAAATAGCGTCTGAATAAGCGCCACTGACTTTAGACTCGGTTTTTCCTGGTCTGTGGCGCAATTGTTTTGTGAAAGTGCAGAATAGCACCAGGGAACGTTAGCGCCGGGACACGCCTCCTGTTTTCGCTGAACCGCCCCCGGAGCGCAAGTTCATTCCCCAAGTGAAGGACTTGCGCCTTGCGAGGGAAAATTCCAATGTGCGTCGGGTGCAAAATAGGAATTGCACAAGCGCCAGTGCACAAAGTCAATTGCGCTGAGTGCAAAATAGGGCCCCTAGAGTCAACGCGGCGCGCTGGCGCTTAGCTTCGGTATACAACACGCCGCCCGCCCACACGCCCGCAGCGCGCGAGACAGTTTGTCGACCGATGGACGACTGTTGGCACACTGTTTTCATTATGCGATAATGTGGTTCAATTAAAAGGGGGCCGCATCGCTCCCCCGTCGAGGGAGCGCGATAAGTCTGCACCCGCCCGACCGGCGAGGAGGAGACGCTGTAAACCACGGCGGTCAGAAGCGCCTCCTGACTTGTCAGAGGAGGGGGAAGTTAATTTCCCAGTTCATTGGTCTTTATCAAAGTGGTTCCTGTTCCTGTTTCAGCAAATTGGCAACACAATGGTGTTAGTGGTGCTGGGGGGCAAGATATGTATGATTCCACACATACTTTCATTTACTGCCCCTATGTACCACAGCCATAGGACGTTTCACACTGCCAAACAATTAGCTAATAATTATCAGCTAATTATTGGGGTGAGCTAATAATAACAGCTAATAATTAGCTGACCGAAGACCTGAAGTTCTTGGAAAGCTCGTCAGCTCCAGCAGCTAATGGCCGCCACTGCTCGCCTCAAAAATAATTACTGGCGACCTTTCGGCGATTTTTCGGAGGAAACCGCTGGAAGAAACTTCTCCTTCTCCTTCTCGCGCGCGAAGCTGCGCCACGTGATGCGCGCACTTCGCCCTCTCGCGCCCAGCAGCGCGGGAAGGAAGCGGCACGTGAGCTGCTGCTGCTCTGCTGCTCGAGCTCCCCCGCGCGGGACAGCCTCCCCCTGTCATCACAGTCTCCCTATCTAGAGGAGAGGGACGAGGGGGAGGAGGAGGAGGAGGAGAGGGAGGAGGAGTAGAGGAGGAGAGGGAGGAGGACGAGAGGAGGAGGAAGAGGAGAGGGAGGAGGAGAGGGAGAGGAGGAGGAGAGGAAGGAGGAGAGGGAGGAGGAGGAGGAGAGGGGGAGGGGGAGGAGAGGGAGGAGGAGCAGCAGCACTCTGTTCGTATACGCGGCGTCGGGTTGTCGTTAAAAACCCGTTGGAGGAGACGAGGGAGGAAGGAGGAAGGAGGAAGAGCGGCGCGAGGACGAGGCGAGCGGCTGGCTGCGCGCGGGACTCGCGTGTCAGTTGAGAAAAGGGAAAACAACGCGCCCCCCCCCCCCCCCCCCCCGGGAGTGACCGCTCCTCGAGACTCCCTCCGGTCCGCCGGTCCTCCGGTCCGCCGGGAGGAGGCTCGCGCCGGACGGAGTGATGTACCAGGTACAGGTAAGCCGTGCCGCCGTCACGCGTCACCACGTTCAGCCGCGCGCGCGACGTCGCGTCCGTCCGTCGCGAGCGGCTCCGCGGGGAGCGACGGGTTCGGGAAAAAAACCGACGAGTTTTCGCCGTTTTGAGAGCATGTGCGACGGGGACCGGCCAGGGTCCAGCACGTTGATAACGACAATATAGACCGGATGTTGTGGTTCAGCTCGAGCTCCGGTCCCCCGGACGGGACGGGGTCCCGCGCCGCCTGGTCCGGTCCGGATCAGGTGGTGCTGGACGGGACCGGGTCAGGGGGGACGAGGTCCTAAGGAGTCCAGCCCACTACTACAGCATCCTCTACACACTCCATGCTCAGATCGCTTATTATTATATGATGATTATGCTTATGCTTATGCTTATTATTATTATTATTATTATTATTATTATTATTATTATTATTATTATTATTATTATTATTATTTCAGTGTAGTGTTGTTTGGATTGGGAGGAGGTTTGCAGAGTCAGTTTGAACTACAGGGTAACAGAGCAACGTGGTGAAGGTCTGGTCTATGAAATATCCATATAATATTATTATATAGATAGATTATATAGATATTATATATATTATTATTATTATTATTATTATATAATATAGTTAGTTAGTAGTTAGTAGTCAATATAATCACATCTGTATGAGACCAGATGTTCCCACAGCAGCCAGTGGTGGAGACAACTCCTCTGTTCAGATACATGAAACAAACCATATTGTAATATAACATATTGTAATGAACCTCTATAGCCTATTAGTCCTAAGGAAATATGAATATATAAAACACATAAAACACAGCTGCCAGCAGTCTTTGTTCTCAGTCTCTAACTTCGCTGTGGTTATAAAGTCAGCCTCCTACAAGCGTCCATCCTCTGCTGGAGGACCACAGATGCTGCTGTGGGGTTTAATCCTAATCTGTGGGCTGCAAATCATTTCTTAGAGTCAAATCTCCTCTCCTCTACACTTAATTGCAGTTCAATGTATTTCTGAACATTATTATTATTATTATTGTTATTATTGTAGTATTAGTCGTCGTGTCTCCAGTGCTGCATGGGGCCGCGTCTCCTCAGCGCCATGTCCCCCTCCTCCTCCGGCGGTGGCGGCGGCGGCGGCGGCGCTGCCAAACAACGACCAGCGAGTCGTATTTCATGTCTCACTGTGTTTCAGGTGTGAACGGTTATTTTGGAAACATTTCTGTTTGGCCATGGATTGATGAGGTGGGGGGGGGGGGGGGGGGGGGGGGGGGGAGAGGGAGAGGGGGAGAGAGAGGGAGAGAGAGCAGTTAAGTGGCAGACATAGAGACCAGTGAGGTGAGAGAGAGAGAGAGAGAGACAAAGAGAGAGAGAGAGAGTAGAGAGAGACAGAGAATAGAGAGCGAGACAGAGAGAGAGAGAGAGACAGAGAGACAGAGAGAGAGTAGAGAGAGAGACAGAGAGAGAGAGACAGAGAGAGAGTAGAGAGAGAGAGAGAGAGACAGAGAGGGAGTAGAGAGAGAGAGAGAGTAGAGAGGGAGAGAGAGAGAGAGAGTAGAGAGAGACAGAATAGAGAGAGTAGAGAGAGAGAGAGTAGAGAGAGAGAGAGACAGAGAGAGAGTAGAGAGAGAGAGAGAGTTGAGAGAGAGAGAGAGAGAGAGAGAGAGAGAGAGTATAGAGAGAGAGCAGTTAAGTGGCAGACATAGAGACCAGCGAGGTGAGAGAGAGAGAGAGAGAGAGAGAGAGAGAGAGGGGGAGGGAGAGAGAGAGTAGAGAGAGAGAGAGAGAGAGAGAGAGAGAGAGTAGAGAGAGAGAGAGAGAGAGTATAGAGAGAGAGCAGTTAAGTGGCAGACATAGAGACCAGCGAGGTGAGAGAGAGAGAGAGAGAGAGAGAGAGAGAGAGAGAGAGAGAGAGAGAGAGAGAGCGGGGGAGGGAGGGGGAGGGAGGGAGCGCTAAGTGTGAGTTCTCCTCTGGGAGGACAGATTGCACCGAGGCTGCAGGCGCCTCTCCTCCCGGTCGGCCGCTCTGTGTGTCCTGTGTTTTAAGGAGCGTCTGATGTGTTTCCTGCTTCCTGTTTACGTTGTTTATTTATGTTTTTTTAAATGTAGTAGTCGTGTTTTCGTTGATCACATCGTTTACGAAGTTAGCGTAACGGCCCCAGTGGGAATCAAACCCCTAACCCTGGAAATGTTAAACCCTGTGCTCTAGCGGTGGAGTAGAGAGATAGCGTAGCGATAGCGAGTCCCTAGAAGACCGTCAGTGTCAAGGTCTGTGTCCAGCTGTTTGGTCTGGGCCGGCCCCCAGGAGCCCACACAGCGGGGGCCCCCAGGAGCCCACACAGCGGGGGCCCCCAGGAGCCCACACAGCGGGGGGCCCCCAGGAGCCCACACAGCGGGGGCCCCCAGGAGCCCACACAGCGGGGGCCCCTAGGAGGGCCAGGTAGTGGTCCCTGGGTGACGGTGGTATATTATGGGATGCTATACCTACGTGGCCCGGGTCAATACTGCCTTCCGATTGCCTGGAGGGGTGTTGGTTAACTTTCGATAACACGTGTTATAGTAACATAAGCAGTCTTATCACCGGTCTAAATGAATGCGCTAAACAGTCACACAAACAGCAGCATTAGAAACAGTCACACAAACAGCAGCATTAGAAACAGCAGCATTAGAGACAGCAGCATTAGAAACAGTCCGACCCTAGAAACAGTCACACAAACAGCAGCATTAGAGACAGCAGCATTAGAGACAGTCACACAAACAGCAGCATTAGAAACAGTCACACAAACAGCAGCATTAGAGACAGCAGCATTAGAGACAGCAGCATTAGAAACAGTCACACAAACAGCAGCATTAGAGACAGCAGCATTAGAAACAGCAGCATTAGAACAGCAGCATTAGAGACAGCAGCATTAGAGACAGCAGCATTAGAGACATTAGAGACAGCAGCATTAGAGACAGCAGCATTAGAGACAGCAGCATTAGAGACAGCAGCATTAGAGACAGCAGCATTAGAGACGAGAAGTGCATCAGGGGACTCACTGCCCTTCCCACGTTTGCCGCGTCGGCAGAGTGTGTTTGCGTGGAGGTAAGTATTATCTGTTATTATTTTATCCTCACGTGTTTTGAATGCCAGTGGTGCGTAAAGTGGGTCGGTTGATAGCTCATAGCTCATAGGGAGCACCGGTTTAGCACTACAAGTCGTACTCGTACTGATTGTGGGTTGGTAGCGGTGTTGAAAAGTATTAAAGTTTACACATATTTGCGATGCTCAGTTATACTCGGTGAAATTAGCGGAGGTGAGTTAAATCCCGATTGGGCCAAAGACCAGAGGACGAATACTTTTACAGTAAAACCACACACGTAAACCTGTATATTCCCAATTCTGGACAGGTTGTCCCCCTACCTGGGACACAACTAGCAACCTCTCCTGTTGGTAGTACCCGTGAGCAAGTCCTTGAGCCTCTGGGTCACTCACAGCGAACCAGCGGGACGCGGAGTATCGGTTCAAATCCTCATGTTACCGCCCCACTGGTTTGGTGTCACTTCAAGATGGGCCGAGGGAGCCCGGTAACTATAGTTACGGTCGCCCAGTCAGCAGAGAGAGATAGAGAGAGGCTAGACAGCGATGACATCATCCACGTTGAAGTTGGGTCACACACCTGTACTGGTGTGGTTGGAGGTTTCTGCTGAGCGGCTGAAAATGGGACGGGATAGCGCTTGGTTATGCGGAAAACAAGCGCACCCTTGCACACTTTTCAATCTTCTCCGCACCGGAGGTCACGATGTTCTGGTTCACCTTTCGGTTTGCATGACCAAGTGAGAATTGGAGACTGAACTTTTTTTGATTTGATTTTTGTTTGTTTTGTGGTCAAAAGAAATGCGGGAGAACGCCTAGTAGTTGTCACGGTAACCCCCGGGACGATGCTGGTTACCATAGTAATCCTCACAAATGTGCGGATTAAAAATCTATTCTGGGGGAAATTACGGCGTAATCACTGTGTGGTTAAACTGATTCCGGACAGGAAAGTGAGCGGAGGAAACCTAATCTAAATGTTAATACGATACGGCCCGGACGTTACGATATCAATACAGCATCAGCCATCTTCAAGCCCCCCCCCCCCCCCCCCCCCCCCTTTGACACAGCAAGAGGGTCATACAGTCAACTCCAC
>JAOPHQ010000020.1:17500-30000 GCA_030340625.1 Merluccius polli
GGTCAGTGCATTATTTACAAAGTGCATCCTCAGACAGTGAAACCTCACTAGCCCCGCTGATGACAAGCAAGCACATTGAGACTTGAAGCATTTCAATCATGTGAAGGACCTCCTTCTCCTACTGAGCAGGATGAAACCGGTCCAAGACCAAGCTTGGTCTAGCAGTCAGGAGCGCTCAGTTATTCACAAACCAGGGAGACGTAGGCACAGATCATGGCCTCTGTTGCATAATAACCCAGACTGACTGGTAGAAATACCTTTGGTCTGCCACAGTGAGACAGTGATTTCAAAGCGACCATGACACATTGCGGCTGTTAGCGAAACACTAAAATATCCTGCTGTCCTTTTTTGCAGTGTCAGTCCATATTTCAAGTATGTGCACTGATACTAGAGATCCCGGGTTACTGTAGTGCTACATTAGTCTGCTAGCTAGAGGTCCTGTTGTCCCTGTACCTCTGTATGTGTCAGTTCATCTGGCACATAGGATATGGCATGAGGACTCTTATTTTGGAGAGTGACCCTGGCAGGTTACTGTATTGCTGCAGGTACGGTAATTAAACAGGAACAGCCACTGGAGAGACCATCTCATAAAAGATTAATTAGAAAGAGTTCTGCTGGATATAAATATAACATCACCCTACGCACACACACACACACACACACACTAGAGCAGAAGATGAACAGCATTAGAACAGCATTAGAACAGCATTAGAGCAGAAGATGAACAGCACTAGAGCAGAAGATGAACAGCACTAGAGCAGAAGATGAACAGCATCAGAGCAGAAGATGAACAGCATTAGAGCAGAAGATGAACAGCACTAGAGCAGAAGATGAACAGCATCAGAGCAGAAGATGAACAGCACTAGAGCAGAAGATGAACAGCATCAGAGCAGAAGATGAACAGCACTAGAGCAGAAGATGAACAGCATTAGAGCAGAAGATGAACAGCATCAGAGCAGAAGATGAACAGCATTAGAGCAGAAGATGAACAGCACTAGAGCAGAAGATGAACAGCATCAGAGCAGAAGATGAACAGCACTAGAGCAGAAGATGAACAGCATCAGAGCCGAAGATGAACAGCACTAGAGCAGAAGATGAACAGCACTAGAGCAGAAGATGAACAGCACTAGAGCAGAAGATGAACAGCATTAGAGCAGAAGATTAACAGCATTAGAGCAGAAGATGAACAGCACTAGAGCAGAAGATGAACAGCATTAGAGCAGCTTCCTGAGACTTTAGGGCCAGATCAGATCGGCGCCGCGTGGCTCCGTGCTCCAGGGACTCCCAGGGGCTGATGGGAAATGTTTACTCAGCACAGACACAAGTTATTTTTAGGCCTGAGCATCTCCTCCAACAACAGAGCAAGACATCACCACCGGACGAGCGACATTACACCAGAGTCAGAGAGAGAGAAAGAGAGAGAGACAGAGAGAGGGAGAGAGAGAGAGAGAGAGAGAGAGAGAGAGAGAGAGCGATGGAGCGTGTGATAGATGTTTTACACCACAGGCAGAGAAGACAAAGATATACGACAGAAAGACGGAAAAAAGAGAGTTGAAAACTGCTAGAACATATCCTCATATTGCTCTGCTCATTGCTCGGTCTAAAGGAATGGAGGAGAGAAGGAGCGAATGAGAGAAAGAGAGAGAGCGAGAGATGGAAAGTGAGAGAGAGAGAGAGAGAGAGAGAGAGAGAGAGAGAGAGATGGAAAATGAGAGAGGTCACGATTGAGTGCGGCTGTGAATTGTTAAAAGGTTGGAGGAAAGGGCAATCTGAGTGTGGCAGCATATCAGCTCAGTTCTGTTTAATCTGCTCTGACAGCTATCTGACAACTATAGCCACGCCAGCATTAGCTTAGCTAACATAGCTGCTGCTAATTATTGGCATGGAAAAGAACATTATGTCAGACACAATACTAATTTTCCGCTAATGCACAATGATAATGTCATTTTTGTAATTTGTCAGACTTGACCTCAAGAATTTTCTAAACAGCTTCGGTCCACATTTACTGTAGGTGACACAGTGAAGTAGTAGTAAATTAGCTAGTGCTAATTTGTGGAAGAAAGTTGTACCATTTGATATAGTGGATATATATCGTTCAAGGTCAGAGATGAATAGCTGCATAACAGCGTGGTCCAAACCCGACATTGAAATGTAGTCCCAGGGACCGGACAGCTAAGAGCACAGATATGAACGCCTCCGGGAAACATGAAGATCTGATTACCAGGATCTCAGCTGGTCCAGCAGCCATACGAACACAGTGTCCATGTCCTGGGAAACTGTATCTGCATCATCGCAGTATGCAGGGATCATTTGAAGGTAGGACAGGCAGAGAGACAGGCAAACAGACAGACATGCAGATAGACAGACAAACAGACAGACGGATAGGCTGGTGTACAGAGGTATATAGTCCTATACGTAGACAGACAAGCGGACAATAAGCTAAACAAGTAGAAAGGTTTACAGACAGACATGGGCATGTACACTGACAGACAGACAGACAGGTAGCCAGGGAGATAAACATGCAGATGGATAGACGGGTATACAGACAGGGAGCTAAACAAGCAGATAGGTAGACGGGTATACAGACAGACAGGGAGCTAAACAAGCAGATGGATAGACAGGTATACAGACAGACAGGGAGCTAAACAAGCAGATGGGTAGACAGGTATACAGACAGACAGGGAGCTAAACACGCAGATGGATAGACAGGTATACAGACAGACAGGGAGCTAAACAAGCAGATGGGTAGACAGGTATACAGACAGACAGGGAGCTAAACAAGCAGATGGGTAGACGGGTATACAGACAGACAGGGAGCTAAACAAGCAGATGGGTAGACAGGTATACAGACAGCCAGGGAGATAAACATGCAGATGGATAGACGGGTATACAGACAGGGAGCTAAACAAGCAGATAGGTAGACGGGTATACAGACAGACAGGGAGCTAAACAAGCAGATGGATAGACAGGTATACAGACAGACAGGGAGCTAAACAAGCAGATGGGTAGACAGGTATACAGACAGACAGGGAGCTAAACACGCAGATGGATAGACAGGTATACAGACAGACAGGGAGCTAAACAAGCAGATGGGTAGACAGGTATACAGACAGACAGGGAGCTAAACAAGCAGATGGGTAGACGGGTATACAGACAGACAGGGAGCTAAACAAGCAGATGGGTAGACAGGTATACAGACAGACAGGGAGCTAAACAAGCAGATGGATAGACGGGTATACATACAGGGAGCTAAATAAGCAGGTGGATAGACAGTACAGTCAGACAGGGAGTCAGATAGACAGGAACTGAGTGGTTTCACCTCTCGCTGGTGATTAAATTTCCAGTATTGATTTCATATCTATTAATAAACCCCAGGCTGATTTTCTGCTCATTGGACTCAACTTCAAGCCGCCAGCGGGGGGCTTGCACCCCCTGCCGAGGGCCTTCAAGTGGAATTCACTTCTTCTGATCATTCCTGCCTTGTTTCCCTCCGACGAGAGGCATCTTCAGCTCTCACTGAGTCATAACCTCCCTGACTCATCCTGAAGGTGAAGAGACCTAGCCTGGCATCGCCAGACCAATTCGCAAGTGCGAGTTGGTCTGGAACCTCTCAGTTCATTTGCGATTTCCAAGGGGCGTTTATCAACGGGCGCAGACCTAAAATGCCTCTCGACGCAATTGGATAAACCTACAACCAATCAGAGCAATGAAACTTATGACGTAAATTAAACTTTTACCAAATTCTGTCGGAAGTACGCCAAACACATCTTTCTTATCAACAAAAGCTTTGAGTGTTAAGTTGTTTATTCTTCTTTTAGAGAGAAAATATACCATCCAGTTCATTAATAGCGGATTCAACAGACACATCAGCGGCAGCCATTTTGGTTGTTTTTACGAAAATGCCTCAAAAGCGCTCCTCTGTACAGCGCTCCTCTGTACCGCCCCAACCCGACGTATCTGACGTACACATGAGCTCGCAGATTCGTCTGGTTCCCAGGCTAGAAGAGACCTCCATGCAACCAAACCAACTGCCTCTCTCTGTTTTGAGACCTTTATCAGGGCAGACCTTCTGTCCTGCAGCAGAAACTTCTTACAGACGGAGGGAAGCGATATTGGCGCTTCGGTGATATTCTGTGACGTGTTTCTATGTTAACCAGGATATTAAGGCCGGGTTCTTCAACAGTGGTATCGACAGTAATTATTTGTGGTTGGGCTGTAAGGCGCCTTCGGACTCGAAGGCCCAATCATAAAAAGTCCAAGAGAGTTATCAAACAACCAAGAAAAATAATCAATCACATGGATGACACCAAACACTTTTCAGCGCTCAGTTTCTCTTTGATGGCTTTTAGTCATAGACATGCCAGGGCCACCAATCAGCTACTGGACCTAAGCTCTATCCATGCCGTCATGCATCATGTACACGCCTGTGTTTGTTTGTATGTATGTGTACATGTGTGTGCATGTGAAGGAAATATGTGTCATAGCAGAGCTGGAGTGCTGGGCTCTGTTTCACATAAGCAATATATACAGTATATACTGTATATATATATATATATATATATATATATACAGTATATATATATGTCCTTGATGCATACATATATATCAAGGACCAAATAGCGAGTCACACATTGGGGAGGACCGATCGGGTCGGGGTGTGGGGTCTTCCAATTACAAAAAAACGATTTTAACTTTGAGCCAACTGGCAAATGCGCTCACTTCATCCGCAAAGTCGCTGATCAGATCGCTGGACGTTGTGCTGAAATATTAAGGCGGGGACAAATTAGCTCTCTCTGGACATTGGTGGGGACACGTCCGTGCAAAATAACTCATTGTACCAGTCTCATTGTATATTTTGGTGCCTGAGACATACACAGTACCAGTGTGTTTGGGGTTCCTCCATTTTAATTTCATGGTGAAAAGACTAAACAATAAAAACAGTTTCTCCTGCTTGGAGTGCCAGATAGGCGGCGCTGCAGTCTTCCTGACAGAAACCGAAATAGAGGCATATAGCAAAGCCACCATGTCCCCAAATGAATTCGGGGGAAAGGCTATCTTCTGGGAGAAAGCCAAATGAAGCAGTTTTAAACAATATACTTTTATATATTTTTAAATTCTAAATCCAACGTTCATTGTGAATACATTGAGTACGAGTTAGCCCACACAGTGTCTTGAACATTTTAAGTAAAACATTTTAAATGATATTGACATCATGAGCTGCCACTGACTGGGTTCACTGTCGATCTCACTGTTGTAGGGAACAGGGGAAAGGGTCGTTGCCATGGTGCTGAAGGAGCTTCCTGGTAAAAAGACAGCCTCAGAAGGAAACCCCCTCCTCACCGTGACAACCAAGGTTGGCATAACGACCATCGAACGGAAAAGTGGTGTGACACTTCCCTGGTCTGTTATACAGCAATCTACTGCATTTCCCTGTCAACTCTTCTTCTTGTAGATAGCGATAGGAGATGCTTATGGCCACGCCCACAACAGCTTTCTGTGGGGAAACCACATTTTCTGTGGTTGAATTTCTCCATTCTAATAATTGACATATTGCCTTTTTTTTTAAATTGAAAACTGCAGAATTATCATATAATTGTGTTTTGCTCAAGTCTTAAAACTTGAACGTAAAACAGCTCGGGGCAACGAGCAACACCACATAATGAATCCGGTGTGTGGCTGTTGCGCGGCTTCAGGCTGCTTTTTAAAAGGCAGTGTGACTCAAATGTCTCTCATTTCACTAACTTTTAAAAACTAAAACTGATAGGAAATGACTAGACTGTACAGTAACTCAACAGTAAATTGTAAACTTGTTTGTTATTGTAAATCCAGTAGAATGCACATTCGAAAGTTAGGAACAGTTTGGAGATAAAGATCGAAGTTTCTGTCTTTTCCTTCCTCCTCCTCCTCCTCCTCCTCCTCCTCCTCCTCCTCCTCCTCCTCCTTCTTCTGGTCTGCGACTGCGTCCACAATGGTGTGACTTCCCCTTGTGTGTTGTGACTGCAAAGACTTTAGGATCTGTCCTCTGATTTTGCTCTACTTTAAATTCTCCTAGTATCAGCCGCCTCAGAGCCCACAGCTTCATCCTCAAAAGAACAATGAAAGAAACCGATCAAATGGATGGAGAGCGTAGAGATTGATCTCTCCATTTTGTGTCTGATTGGTAAACAAATTGCCTCTTCATGCCATTTTGGACCAAATCTGTTAGCAAGGAAAAGACGCAGCGCTAAAGAGCTGGATTGACTCCAAATCTCAATCTTAAAAAGGTCAATCCCTTTCTGACAAATACTGTATCTGTATCCTGTATCTGTGTCTGTATCCTGTGTTTGTGGAGAAACAACGAAGGAGGTGCTGCCAAAGCATTTCTTTGTCATCACAGTGTAGCGGCTCCTAACCAAACAGCACCAAGGGCACTTGGGAAACGTTTAAGTGGATTGATAATCGGCGGCGTTTTTGGAGAGCAGTTTAGTTGAAGTTTAGCTGACATCTTAGCTGAAGTTGAATATATTCTTAGATCCCGGAGTTTAGTCAAACACTGCCGGGGTTAGGGGTCCTATTCCCTGTGGAGGTTGACACTAGAGTAGAGCAAGGCACTGCCAGGGTTAGGGGTCCTATTCCCTGTGGAGGTTGACACTAGAGCAAGGCACTGCCAGGGTTAGGGGTCCTATTCCCTGTGGAGGTTAGCACTAGAGCAAGGCACTGCCAGGGTTTGGGGTCCTATTCCCTGTGGAGGTTGACACTAGAGCAAGGCACTGCCAGGGTTAGGGTTAGGGGTCCTATTCCCTGTGGAGGTTGACACTAGAGCAAGGCACTGTCATGTTAGGGTTAGGGGTCCTATTCCCTGTGGAGGTTAACACTAGAGTAGAGCAAGGCACTGCCAGGGTTAGGGGTCCTATTCCCTGTGGAGGTTAGCACTAGAGCAAGGCACTGCCAGGGTTTGGGGTCCTATTCCCTGTGGAGGTTAGCACTAGAGCAAGGCACTGCCAGGGTTAGGGGTCCTATTCCCTGTGGAGGTTAGCACTAGAGCAAGGCACTGCCAGGGTTTGGGGTCCTATTCCCTGTGGAGGTTGACACTAGAGCATGGCACTGCCAGGGTTAGGGTTAGGGGTCCTATTTCCTGTGGAGGTTGACACTAGAGCAAGGCACTGTCATGTTAGGGTTAGGGGTCCTATTCCCTGTGGAGGTTAGCACTAGAGCAAGGCACTGCCAGGGTTAGGGGTCCTATTCCCTGTGGAGGTTAACACTAGAGTAGAGCAAGGCACTGCCAGGGTTAGGGGTCCTATTCCATGTGGAGGTTAGCACTAGAGCAAGGCACTGCCAGGGTTAGGGTTAGGAGTCCTATTCCCTGTGGAGGTTAGCACTAGAGCAAGGCACTGCCAGGGTTAGGGGTCCTATTCCCTGTGGAGGTTGACACTAGAGCAAGGCACTGCCAGGGTTAGGGTTAGGGGTCCTATTCCCTGTGGAGGTTAACACTAGAGCAAGGCACTGCCAGGGTTAGGGGTCCTATTCCCTGTGGAGGTTGACACTAGAGCAAGGCACTGCCAGGGTTAGGGTTAGGGGTCCTATTCCCTGTGGAGGTTAACACTAAAGCAAGGCACTGCCAGGTTTAGGGGTCCTATTCCCTGTGGAGGTTGACACTAGAGCAAGGCACTGCCAGGGTTAGGGTTAGGGGTCCTATTCCCTGTGGAGGTTAACACTAAAGCAAGGCACTGCCAGGGTTAGGGGTCCTATTCCCTGTGGAGGTTGACACTAGAGCAAGGCACTGCCAGTGTTAGGGTTAGGGGTCCTATTCCCTGTGGAGGTTGACACTAGAGCAAGGCACTGCCAGGGTTAGGGGTCCTATTCCCTGTGGAGGTTAGCACTATAGCAAGGCACTGCCAGGGTTAGGGGTCCTATTCCCTGTGGAGGTTGACACTAGAGCAAGGCACTGCCAGTGTTAGGGTTAGGGGTCCTATTCCCTGTGGAGGTTGACACTAGAGCAAGGCACTGCCAGGGTTAGGGGTCCTATTCCCTGTGGAGGTTAGCACTAGAGCAAGGCACTGCCATGGTTAGGGGTCCTATTCCCTGTGGAGGTTGACACTAGAGCAAGGCACTGCCAGGGTTAGGGTTAGGGGTCCTATTCCCTGTGGAGGTTGACACTAGAGCAAGGCACTGCCAGGGTTAGGGGTCCTATTCCATGTGGAGGTTAACAATAGAGCAAGACACTGCCAGGGTTAGGGGTCCTATTCCGTGTGGAGGTTAACACTAGAGCAAGACACTGCCAGGGTTAGGGTTAGGGGTCCTATTCCCTGTGGAGGTTAATGGTAGCAAGGCACTGTCATGTTAGAGTTAGGGGTTATATTCCCAGTTAAGATTAACAGTAGTGAAGGTTTTAACGTTTCTAGTCCCTGTTTAGATGAGTAGTAGCGCGAGGGTTAGGGGTTCAATGCTCTGTGTAGGTTAATGGCAGAGCAAGGCAGCACCACTGCCGGCTGTATGACCCATCGCTGTTCTAAATGTGTGTGTCTCCTCTGGCCAGCGGGTGGGAGAGCAGCAGGAGATTCGCCCCCTACTCAGTCCCTCCATCGATGACTTCCTGTCGGAGAGCCGCGTGGACGGCCCCACCCCTCGCCCCGTCACCTCCAACACCGCAGGTACCCCCCCCCCCCCCCCCCCCCCCCCCCGAACCTCATTTGCACCTTCCCCATAGCAACCTCATAACCTCCAACACCCCCCCCCCCCCCTGCTCCCACCCATCTCTCCTTCTCTCCTCCGCTCGTCTGTCCTCTCTTCACCTCACCTCAGCCCGGCTCGGTTGTCCTCGCTTCTCCTCTTATCTCCTCCTCTTCCTTCTCCTTTCCTCTCTCCTCTTTCCTCCCTTCTCCTTTCCTCTCTCCTCTCCTCTGCGCTCTCTTCTCCTCTCCCATTTCCTCCCCTTTTCTACCTTCTGTCCTCTCCCCTACCTTCGTATGCATCTCCTCTCTCCTCACCTCTCCTCCTCCTTTTGTCTCCTCCCCCTCCCCCTGCTCTCCTCTCTTGTCCTCCCCCCTCTCCTTCACCACAGTAAGGTTGTTTGCCTCTGTTCCTTGTTTCTCACTTCAAGAGGCAGTGCTTTTTCTCCTTCCTATATTCTACACAACTGCCACCTCCTTACAGCCAACATTGCACACAAGTGTTTAAAAATACTGTATAGTGGAAATAGTTGAAGTTTGCTGGTGGCTAGAAACCATAAGGCGGGACTTTTATTGGACCTTTTTATTCAAAAATGTGTCAAATCAAATCTCTATGGCTTATGAATCATCTCTAGATCTCCTGCCACCCAGTATGTAAGGGATAATGAACAGCGAGGCCTAAAGAAAATCAATAAAGAAATCAATATTTTGACACAAAATATAATTATATAACAAAATGATTAATTTATAGATTTAAAAAATGATTTTTTTGCTTCCGAGTTAGATTCTACGGTTGGAAATGGCGTCCATAGCAACGGTCTGTTATTCATAGCAGCGGTCTGTTATTCAGGTCTGTTATTCAGAAATAACAGACCGTATTTGCCTTAATTGACTAATCAGAAATCGAGTATTCAAAAAAGCTGTCATTAGGAAACATTAACCTGCTGTCTCCCCCCCCTCCCAGTACTGACCACATCTCTGGACCTGGTGGACCTGAGTGACCCGGGGGATGGGGTGGTGAGGAGGGGCTCCGGTAGCAGCAGTGGGGGAGGAGGAGGGAGGAGGAAGGGCAGCAGCAGCAGGAGCAGCCCTCGCAGGAAGAGGGCGCCAGAGAGCGACCTGATCCAGGTGGAGGTGGAGCGCCTGCCGCCCAGCCCCCGCATTCCTCGCACGCCCCGCACGCCCGAGAGGATCTCCCTAGACTCAGGTGAGAGAGAGAGAGAGAGAGAGAGAGAGAGACTATTTATATATATATATACACACATATTGTACGAAATTAAAAAGTTCCAATTAATAATAATTAGTCGTCCTGTTACTCTTGGTAACATTATTTGCTCGTCAATATTTAAATGGCGTGCTCCATTTAATAAATTCCTAATCAATCGATCAGTTAATGTGGTGAAACGTAATGTTCTCTAAACGTAATGCTTTAAGCCAGACCCAGAGGACGGCGGCGGATAAAGCAACTCAATGATTATATTTACCTAAAGCACGTTTCATTTGATTTGGTCATTTGGTTGAAAGGGTTTAAAGCAGTCTTTGGTTTCAGGTTGGGTTTAATCAGAGCTTTCAGCATAATGAAGAGGATTCTCTCTGTCCTGTCAAAACTTTAAAAGCTTGTTTTCCTCCTCTACTCAACCTTTACTAAACACACCACACAGCTCTTAGAGAGACACAAGAGCTCTCCATCACGTTAACTACCCCTGTTTTGATGCCCTGCTCAAGAGAACTTCAACAGTAACCGTTCAGGCCCCTTTTGTTGACCCAAAAATAGTGCTCTGAAATGGCAGATTAGCGATGTGATGGTAGAACAGTACCTCAACACTGAAGACTTGTAGAGCTAAACTGCGATTAGACGGCTTCTTCTTCATGGCTTTGTGTTCACAGTCAGCCTGTCTCCGCTGGAGAGATGGGAGGACGTCAACATGGACCTGGAGGCCAGCGTCAGCCGGCGGGGCCGACACGAAAACAAGTGCTCCTCCAACCACTCGTCCAGCGAACTCCTCTGGTACATCATCACTGTCCACACAACCAGCAGTTAAAAAATCCCTGCATATTCCAGATATTTGCAAAACAAATGCACCCAAGTCATGCCCAATAAAATGTATTCTTCTCCATTTGACGCGTTTTTTTAAACTAATCTTATTTCTGTGTGATAATATGATATGACCTGAGGTGTGAGGTCTGCGTTGTGTTCCCAGGTCTGCAGAGTTCAAGACGGACCCGTCTGCCAGGAACACCTTTGACGCACGCAGTCTGGACGAGGGAGACCTATTCTCCACATCCCCCCAGGTAGACGTAACCGGGCAGGATGGTGTAGTGGTAACCGGGGAGGATGGTGTAGTGGTAACCGGGCAGGATGGTGTAGTGGTAACCGGGCAGGATGGTGTAGTGGTAGCCAGGGAGGATGGTGTAGTGGTAACCGGGCAGGATGTTGTAGTGGTAACCGGGCAGGATGGTGTAGTGGTAACCGGGCAGGATGGTGTAGTGGTAGCCGGGCAGGATGGTGTAGTAGTAACCTGGGAGGATGGTGTAGTGGTAACCTGGGAGGATGGTGTAGTGGTAACGGGGCAGGATAGTGTAGTGGTAGCCGGGGACGATGGTGTAGTGGTAACCGGGCAGGATAGTGTAGTGGTAACCGGGCAGGATGGTGTAGTGGTAGCCGGGCAGGATGGTGTAGTGGTAACCTGGGAGGATGGTGTAGTGGTAACGGGGCAGGATAGTGTAGTGGTAGCCGGGGACGATGGTGTAGTGGTAACCGGGCAGGATAGTGTAGTGGTAACCGGGCAGGATGGTGTAGTGGTAACCGGGGAGGATGGTGTAGTGGTAACGGGGCAGGATAGTGTAGTGGTAGCCGGGGAGGATGGTGTAGTGGTAACCGGGGAGGATGGTGCAGTGGTAACCGGGGAGGATGGTGTAGTGGTAACCGGGGAGGATGGTGCAGTGGTAACCGGGCAGGATGGTGTAGTGGTAACCAGGCAGGATGGTGTAGTGGTAACCGGGGAGGATGGTGTAGAGGTAGTTCCACCCGCAGCCCAAAGGCGCCCAACCCCGTGTCATGTGTCTGAATTCACTGTTAATCTCTTTCGCTAAAAGCTCCTAAATGACAGGATAGTAAAATAGTGGCTCTGATAAGCACCAGTGGCTGCAGGGAGAAACGTCATTCATCCGTTTAGGACCATATAGAAGACATTTCATCCCACGCCGGGCCCTCCAGGAATTCACGATTGCGCCGCATTACCTGTCATCAACCGATCCCAGGGAAATTGCGCGCGCTTGAATATTTCTCGCCACTGCAACATTTCCGCATAAAGTGACCAATCATCACACAAACGACTCGTCAATCCACCGACTCACTTCCTTCCTCCTGGTTCTGAACAAGCAGGCAGCTCTCCCAACATCTCCTACTTCATTCATAATACATAGATTTGTTTTTTAAATCACAACTTGCAATTTTCACTCATTTCACTCCGCCCATCTTTATGATTCGTCAACACTGTACCAAACAGACCGTCTGAAGGACATTTTTTTTTAAATTTCAGATGGAAAGTCTTTATTAAGTAATGTTAAATAGAAATCTTAAGTGTTGCTGTTATTATTGTCTGCAAGGTTATTTTTTATTTATCAAGGTTATTGATTATTTATCAAGGTTATTGATTATTTATCAAGGTTTTTCATTATTCGTCAGAAAATAATTTGGTGGTCATGTTGAGGTGAGGTTCCAAAGCAACAGACTTTGTTTACTTCAGCCTTCAGTTGTTTTTGTATTTGTGTATAATATATATATATATATATATATATATATATATATGTGTGTGTGTGTGTGTGTATATATATGTGTGTGTGTGTGTG
>JAOPHQ010000020.1:35000-92500 GCA_030340625.1 Merluccius polli
GTGGCGCTATTATTATTAACAGGCTGCTTGGCCGTTGCCGATAGCGATGATGTTGGTTTTTAAACGATTCCCGCCTCCGGAGTCGTTTAAAAACCTGTGCCTCACGAGGATCCGTACATCCCATAATAAACACACAACTGTCCCAGGCAGGAAGCGAGAACATGAAACATTCATCCTCATTTCTCATGGCACAAACCTAAACTAGTCTCTACAAACCTAAACTAGTCTCCGCAAACCTAAACTAGTCTCCACAAACCTAAACTAGTCTCTACAAACCTAAACTAGTCTCCACAAACCTAAACTAGTCTCTACAAACCTAAACTAGTCTCCACAAACCTAAACTAGTCTCCACAAACCTAAACTAGTCTCTACAAACCTAAACTAGTCTCCACAAACCTAAACTAGCCTCCACAAACCTAAACTAGTCTCCACAAACCTAAACTAGTCTCCACAAACCTAAACTAGTCTCCACAAACCTAAACTAGCCTCCACAAACCTAAACTAGTCTCCACAAACCTAAACTAGTCTCTACAAACCTAAACTAGTCTCCACAAACCTAAACTAGTCTCCACAAACCTAAACTAGTCTCCACAAACCTAAACCAGTCTCCACAAACCTAAACTAGACTTCACTAAGTCCGCTAACCTTCCAATATCAAGTCAAGTTCACACCTTCATCACAGCCCGTCTCCCAGGGCTTCACAGGTCTCCATGAGACAACGCCCCCCTGTAACCTCACCTCTAAAGTGGTCCAGGAAAAACCGTTTCCACGGAAACCCGGTGGGAAAAGAGAGAAGTCTTCAGGCGACACACAACAACCGCTGTCTGCGAGGAACACGCGTCACACCACCCTGGACTCGGTCCAAACCCAAACCGCTGCCAAATTGGCCTTCAGAACTCAGTAAAGTAAAGTGGCCCCAGTTTTAGTAACACATGGGCGGGATCATCCATTATTGGGATGCGGGGGGGTCCAGTGCGTGTTGAGGTTGAGGCTATACTGAGGGACACAGTGGGGATGCGCCATGATGTGATGCTGGTGGTACCGCCGCTGCAGGGTTACTACTTCCACACCGACAACCCGTACCGCGAGTGGCCCAACGCCTTCACCGAGGGCCAGGAGCGGGCCAGGGAGGGGGACCTCAACACCGCCGTCCTACTGCTGGAGGCGGCCATCCTGCAGGACCCCCAGGACGCAGAGGTCAGTGGCCCCCCTGAGCCAATCACAACAGCTCGCCGCTGAACCAATCAGAGTCTGACTTCGGTTCTGGCTTCGGATATACTTACCTTGTGGTTGTACCGACCAACAACATGCACAATATAAGACTGAGAAGATGTGTTTTTGCATATTCTGGACATTTGTAGACACTTTTGTATTTTATGGTATTATTATTATTTTATGGTATTATTATTATTATTATTATTATTATTATTATTATTATTATTTTATGGTATTATTGTTATTATTATTTTATGGTATTATTATTATTACTAGTATTTTATGGTATTATTATTATTATTATTATTACTATTATTATTATTATTGTTATTATTATTATTATTATTGTCATTATTATTGTCATTATTATTAGTATTTTATGGTATTATTATTATTATTATTATTATTTTATGGTATTATTATTATTATCATCATTATTACTATTATTTTATGGTATTATTATTATTATTATTATTATTATTTTATGGCATTATTATTATTATTATTATTATTATTATTTTATGTTATTATTATTATTATTATTTTATGGTATTATTATTATTATTATTTTATGGTATTATTATTATTATTTTATGGTATTATTATTATTATTTTATGGTATTATTATTATTATTATTTTATGGTATTATTGTTATATTATATTTCTATATTTTCTCCCTCAATGCACATGGTTTAATTACTATTATCGAAACTCCTCTTCCATGTATTACATGTGTATTTCCATGTATTACTCCTCACATCTATTCATGTGAGACTGGAATTTAACCCCTTGACATGTGAAGTATTTTATTATATTATATTTTTGGTTACCAAATGTAAAACAAGATGGCGCTTTTATTTTGCCTCCTCCTCCACGCCAGGCCTGGCAGGTCCTGGGCATGACGCAGGCGGAGAACGAGAACGAACAGGCTGCCATCGTCGCCCTGCAGAGGTGAGCATGACCACAAAATAAAAGCCCTCCCCCCCTAGAATTAAAAATCCTTAAACCGAAGAGACTTGGAAGAGAAATTAACGCATCCAAAGAAGATACGTGGTGACGGGATTACGCCGCAGTGTGCGTATACAAAATATATATTTCTATAAAATTAGACCTTTCCATATCTATAGAACCACGATATATATTATATATTAACCCCTTAAATACAGTAAGTTGCAGGAAATGGATGGAAATGAAGGAAATGCGAACCACAGGGACATGATGGTGTAATAGTGGTCAGGGCGTTACTCTGTGGCTCCCAGCTGAAAGGTTGTGAGTTCGAACCCCAATGTCTAATCTGTAGCAGGTATCCCTGCGCATTAATTACACGTATCTGAAGAAAACTAAGCGCCACCAGGTAACATTTCAAATCAGCGCTGTCTCGACGCGGACGTTTAGTTGATGTCAATATTTTTCATCTGTCTTTTTTCCTTTAAATTTCAGTTTAAAAACGGTTGAATTGGTTAAAACCGGTTTCATTCGAATAACAAATACAACCCTGGGGAGAACCGTGGTGATAGAAAACATGATTTAAGGGTTGAGCTTAAATGTCTGTATAATACTAATATTCTCTCCTTTTTTTATTGTGTTAAATCTTCTATAATGTAAAGCACTTTGAGCTGCATTCTGTGTATGAAAGGTGCTATACAAATAAAGTTTATTATTATAAAGTGTATTATTATTAAAGTTTATTATTATCAATATTATTATTAGTATTATTATTATTAATATTATTATTTATTATTATTATTATTATTATTATTATTATTATGAAAAATGGGAAATCCAAAAAAACAGGAAACAGGAAATAGAACCCGTAACCATGGGTGGTAACCAGGGGGCGTGTCTCCAGGTGTCTGGACCTGCACCCTGACAACCTGTCCGCCTTGATGGCACTGGCGGTGGGCTTCACCAACACGGGCCTGCAGCGCCACGCCTGCCACGCCCTGCACCGCTGGCTCTGCCACAACCCCCGCTACAAGCACCTCCTATTGGACAGCACCGGGCCCCCGCCTGGCCCCGCCCCCACGCCTAGCCACGCCCCCAGCCCTGCCGCCGCCAGGTACCACAGGGGGTATACTGTATAAGTGCATACTATATACAGTATGTAGTATATGTGTGTGTATAAATGTGTGTGTGTGTTATGTATATACCGTGTGTATGTGTGTGTGTGTATATACCGTGTGTGTGTGTTATGTATATACCGTGTGTGTGTGTTATGTATATACCGTGTGTGTGTGTGTGTCTGCCACAACCCCCGCTACAAGCACCTCCTATTGGACAGCACCGGGCCCCCGCCTGGCCCCGCCCCCACGCCTAGCCACGCCCCCAGCCGTGTGTGTGTGTGTGTGTGTGTGTTATGTATATACCGTGTGTGTGTGTGTGTTATGTATATACCGTGTGTGTGTGTGTTATGTATATACTGTGTGTGTGTGTGTTATGTATATACCGTGTGTGTGTGTGTTATGTATATACTGTGTGTGTGTGTGTGTGTTATGTATATACTGTGTGTGTGTGTGTAGTCAGCAGCTGGTGGAGGTGAAGGCTCTGTTTGAGGAGGCGGTCCTACTGAACCAGGAGGCGGTGGACCCGGACCTCCAGACCGGCCTGGGGGTCCTCTTCAACCTCAGCTCTGAGTTCCACAAGGCAGTGGAGGCCTTCACCGCAGCCCTGTCTGTCAGACCACAGGTACACCCAACCTAACCTAAACTAACCTAACCTAACCTACATTAACCTAACCTACACTCACCTAACCTAACCTATACTGACCTACACTAACCTAACCTACATTAACCTGACCTACACTCACCTAACCTAAACTAACCTACATTAACCTACACCCACCTAACCTAACCTAACCTACACTAACCTAACCTACATTAACCTAACCTACACTCACCTAACCTAACCTAAACTAACATACATTAACCTAACCTAACCTATATTAACCTAACCTACATCCACCTAACCTAACCTAACATAACCTAACCTACACTAACCTAACCTACATTAACCTAACCTACACTCACCTAACCTAACCTATACTGACCTACACTAACCTAACCTACACTCACCTAACCTAACCTAAACTAACATACATTAACCTAACCTAACCTATATTAACCTAACCTACACTCACCTAACCTAACATAACATAACCTACACTAACCTAACATAACCTACACTAACCTAACTTAACCTACACTAACTAACCTAACCTAACCTACACTAACCCAACCTAACCTACACTAACCCAACCTGCAGTATTGTGTAGCGGGCCCGGCTGCAGACCGGTTCTGATTGGCGACATCATATCATCGCATGTCTACCGTTAGCATGATGTCCATGTTGACATACTCCCCGCGTCACGCGTGTGGCCGCCAGCGCCACATGTTCAGAGCAACATGCGCCACACTAACTGTAATCAACAAGTCCCGCTCACCAGATTCTGCACTCGCTTTCACTGTGACTGCGTTACAACCCAAAGCCATCGCCCCAACCAGCACAGACTACTGCTGATTATTATGCATAACCACATCCCAGTGTAACGTTACAGTGTATACCCACCGAACCTAATAGTCTAACCTGTAGAGTAACAGTATAACCTGTTAGTCTACATTTAGTCTACTGCTGCAGGTTCTCGTTGAACCACAAGGTGTCACCAAAGTCCACGTGGACGAGAGCGAACGCCGGACCAGCGGCCGGCAGTGGGAGCCCATATGGGCCCGTTGAACACTGGAACCGGGCCGGCAGGGCGGGCCCGGCCCCCTAACGCCCCCCCCATAGCGCCGGGCCTGTGGTGTAGCACGGTGTGTGTGTCTTGTGTGTCCGGTAGGACTACCTGCTGTGGAACCGTCTGGGCGCCACGCTGGCGAACGGCGACCGCAGCGAGGAGGCTGTGGAGGCCTACTCCCGGGCCCTGGAGATCCAGCCCGGCTTCATCCGGTCCCGGTACAACCTGGGGATCAGCTGCATCAACCTGGGCTTCCACAGGTAGCTGCAGTGCAGCGCCGCTACCGCTACACCGCACCTTTATATAGGATATACAGGCTATACAGGATATACAACCGCTCCATACACCGCGCAGTATAACACTAGCACTGTTATGGACACAGCATACAGTTGCATGTTCCATATAGCTGCGGATACATATATATATAAAATAAATCATAACAATAATAATTCATAGCATTTCTGTATCGCTTTAAATAGGGAGTCCACATTACAGCATGTCTTTGAGAAGCAGTATTCAAGTGTGTTACTCTAATGTAATCTGATAGACGCTGCCTTACGTTAAACTTATATAAGACTCTGAAGCCTTTCAGCTCTACACTATATTTAGACTAAAGCGTTTACGGTCTGGTAGGGCTGTCTGTGATTGGCTGACCCTGCAGTCTTCAACCCCTAGCCGCTGTGTGATTGGCTGACCCCTGCAGGGAGGCGGCCAGTAACTTCCTGACGGCGCTGAAGCAGCAGAGGCAGAGCCAGCGGCCCAGCCAGCCCGTCATGTCGGCCAACATCTGGGCGGCGCTCCGCATCGCCCTGTCTATGGTGGACCGACCCGAGCTGTTCCACGCCGCCAGCGTCGGAGACCTGGACCTCCTCATGAGGGCCTTCGACATGGAGGACGTCTGACATCACCACCACCACCACCACCCCCCCACCCCCCCTGCCCCAACAACAACAAGGACCACAGCAAAGTACAGTGGAGGATAGGGAGTAGCCGGGTTGCCAGATTGGTGGTGGTGGGCAGGGAGGTTGCCAGATTGGTGGTGGTGGGCAGGGCGGTTGCCAGGGAGATGGTGGTGGGCAGGGAGGTTGCCAGATTGGTGGTGGTGGGCAGGGAGGTTGCCAGATTGGTGGTGGTGGACAGGGAGGTTGCCAGATTGGTGGTGGTGGGCAGGGAGGTTGCCAGATTGGTGGTGGTGGGCAGGGAGGTTGCCATGTTGGTGGTGGTGGGCAGGGAGGTTGCCAGATTGGTGGTGGTGGACAGGGAGGTTGCCAGATTGGTGGTGGTGGACAGGGAGGTTGCCAGATTGGTGGTGGTGGACAGGGAGGTTGCCAGGGAGATGGTGGTGGGCAGGGAGGTTGCCAGATTGGTGGTGGTGGGCAGGGAGGTTGCCAGGTCTGGGCTGGTTTTAAGTTAAAAAAAAAACGGTCACACTGAGTTTTACCGAACAGACAGTGATAACCTGCTGCTGACTGAGCTGTTACACTTATATTATGGGATGGATGCCCTCTTCCAGATTCTCTAAGGGGGGGGGGGGGGGCAAACATCAGCACAACCTTCTAAGCGTAGATTCAGTCTAGTAGCACAAAACATGTATCTGCATCTTTAAGAACGTTGTTTTCCAACAGCGATGTCGGCTTATTGCCCAGAAGCCGATGTATTTTATATGAATTATATAAAAAGCTTTATAACAGGCTTCAAGCCCTTAAGTCCTATGAAATCAAATCAAATATGTAAACAGAAATCATATACCTTTAAGCTAGAAGAAGATGTCAGTGAGTTACACCTGGTTAAGGGGGTTTGTTGTGAATGTGAAAGGAGGCTGCTGATTGGTTCCTCAGATTTGGACCGTCATGAAGAAACTCAAAAACAAAGGCGGCGACAGGGAAGAGACGCGGCGAGAGGAAACCGAAGCCATCTTGTGAAGTTCTAGACCCTTCCAGGAAGAACTGAAGCCTTATTATACGCATGCCGCTACGACTGGGAACTACTGCACATACAGGGGGAAGGACTTCAACATCCACAATGCCAATACATTTCCTCCTCTGGGATTTTTTCGATCAATCTGGACCCCTTTCAGAACCAACCCTGAACTTTTACCCCCCCCCCCCCCCCCAACTCCCAATAGAGGTTTTAAAATACGTCTTGGTTTTGGTCTCGTTCATCCATCCCATCATGCGAGTGAAGCTCACCCTGCTTTACCTGCTGTAGACAGGAGCGTCCATTTTGTTCGGGACTCGAACCCATGATGCTGCTGCTCCGTGTCAGGAAGAACGGCAGGAAATCTCCACGTATTCTCTGTTGGAAACGTTTTATTTTAATTTTACAACAATGTATTTAATTTGTCTGTCTGTTGGCTCCATCCCTTTAAGGAAAGCGTTAAGTAAGACATGAGCAGTGAAACCGGTCTGGACTGGTTCAACATTGGTTCCTAGTGGGACAGCTACTGATGTATTTATTGATTAGGAGATATTCACCTGTAGAGACTTATTCACCTTACTAAGAGTGTGCATGTACATGTATAGGTACAGAGCACGCACACACACACGCACGCACACACACAGGAATAAACGTGCACATGATATATTTAATCATGAGAATGAAATGCCTCCTGTGTTATTTTGCTCCTATTGAGGTCATCCTTCTACTCAATGCCAATAAATATCGAGGGGCGGAGCCTATATGCTCGTCTCCACCAATCAGGAGGCATGTAACAAACATCCACCCTGCACTTCCCATTATGGGAGGTGAAAGGTGATTGGACTATTTTACCAGATCAAAAACCAGATGTTGTACGTCCAGATGAAGGCCAGATGGTCACCTGTACAGTAGACCAACTTAGTTACCAGACACTATTTTACCAGATCAAACCAGATGTTCAGATGTGGTGGTGCTGAGCTCCTCCTCCACCTCCACCTCCACCAGGTGTTGAAGGCTGACTGGTAGAATGACTCAAACAGAATAACAAATGCACTTCCTGGAACCTCTACCCCAGCCCCCCCCCCCACACACACACACACCTTCAAAGCCCCTGTGTGCATGTGTGTGTGTTTAATGACTCCTTAACCAAATTGCACGGCTGTAATTGAGTGAATTGCATACCAGTGCTGCTGTGTCACAAACCTGATCGTTAGAGATGACCCAAGGAGTTGTTATTGAACACACACACACACACACACACAGTTTTTCCATCTGCTGTTTCTCGAGCGAGATGAAACGAGTCGTCTCTGCCGCAGTAGAAAATATACATAGATAGACATGAATAGGCAACGTAACGTAATAACCGCACATTGTAATCAAAACAATACACATACGAGTGTGGAGTGCTAAAGTTTATATTTATGTTTATTCAATCGCAGGTTTGTTTGTTTGCTTGTTAGTCGTGACTTGCCTGGAACGCTAACAAGTCGTGAGTATGAAGCCGTGAAGCCACGGGTTACGGGTTGCCTGGAACGCACCATTAATTTACACCTAGGAAAGACGTTGACGCTATGAAGACACATTAAAGTATTATTAATTGATTAAATATTTCTTTCTTTCGTAAGTGACCATGGTATAAGTGGGATAATGCCCTTCGAGGTGTCCATTAACAGAAATGAATGGACTTCGCGGGAGCGTCGGACGGTTGCGCCCCCCCCCCCACGCCTCCGCATCGTCCATTAATTTCTGTTAATGGACACCTCGTCGGGCATTATCCCTTCTTACATAAACTGCACATGAACGCAGAGAGACCCGATGGGTTTCCGGCATTTCAATAAGCCAGGTTGTAATATTTTAGAGGTTTAATTGGGGTTATTTACAGGTTTATTTAACAAACTGTCACTGTACATGTCACTATTCAGTAACCAAGTTTTATAATACAGGATAGACATTTATAACTTTTTTTTTAGTAGGCTATGTATAGTATTTTTTATCTGAACTTTTATTAAAAGCCAAACTGGAACCACATCCACCTCACAGTATCACAGTATTGAGGTGATACTCAGGTCCACAGGACATTAACTGCAGGGAGATGGAGAACAAAGTGCCAGCCAGTAGATGAATAGTCCAAAGAGACATAAGGTTTAAAGCTGTGTTTTTATGTGCTTATGGGGACGGTTCAACATTTCCAACTTCTCCTAAGATACTTGGCGTGGATCCTACTAGGAGGAGTCTTTAGTTGTCTGAGGAGGTTCTGGAAGTTGATCTTGTGTGTTCCTGGTTCACTGGTAGTGTGGTTCTGGTTCAGCCGTGGAGGTACTGAGCAGAGAAGACGTCCAGGTGGCCTTGCAGTTCAGTGGCTCTGTTCCTGTTCAAACACAAGCAATGAAGAACACTTCAGTATAACCAGCTCAAATCAGCTCAACCCAGATCAAACCAGCTCAAGACAGATCAAACCAGCTAAAACCAACAATATAACTTTATTTATATAGCACCTTTTTGCAGTGTGATAGACAATAAAATGACCTGTACCTGTACCTGAACTGTAGGTGGCTTCACATATAAGCTGCTGCTACAGCTAGCTACTGCTAAGTGACTTAAGAAATCCTTAGGGTCTTTGGACTGCTACAGCTAGCTACTGCTAAGTGACTTAAGAAGTTCTTAGGGTCATTGGACTGCTACAGCTAGCTACTGCTAAGTGACTTAAGAAGTTCTTAGGGTCTTTGGACTGCTGCTACAGCTAACTACTGCTAAGTGACTTAAGGAGGACAGACCTGAGGACCTTGGAGCGTCGCTGGACACTCTCCAGCTGCTGGATCTTGAAGGTGAGCTGGCGGATCTGCTCCTCTAGCTCCGCCTCGCTCAGATCCACACGCTGACACAGCCGACTGAAGGTGGCCATCAGGTCCCTGATCCAGCCCACCGATTGGACGAGAACGCACACGGAACAGGAAGTAATGAGACCAAATCGAAAAGCAAACGATACCAAAATGTCAGGTCAAAAGAGAAATGTGTGTGTGTGTGTGTTGGGACTAATGGACTACATTATGTGTGCATCAGGTTATAAACTCTTAAGGTGGAAACACCGCCGCTCCCAGTGTCTACCAGCATCAGCTCTGCTCTCGGCCTACAGCGTCAGAAAGGAGGATATGACATCATAGGAGACTCACTTGTGCACCTGCTGGCTGCAGCCGTGGCTGGTGAACGGGACGAGGGCTCGCAGGCGGTGGGCGGCGTGCTCCACGAACTGGCGCTTCAGAGCGCGCTCCTGGGCCACCTCCGTCCAGGTGAGCTTCTCGTACAGGTAGAGCAGACCGTACAGCGAGACCGACAGCAGGATGAGACGCCAGCCCACCGAGCGCCACACCTGCCGCCGCCAAGCAGCAGGTTAGCTTCGCTTAGCGTGTATAAGCTTGGATTATCTTAGTCCTGCTTAGCTTAGTTTAATTTAGCTTAGCTTCATTTAGTGTATATTATCTCAGGTTATCTTAGCTTAGCTTAGTTTAATTTAGCTTAGCTTCATTTAGTGTATATTATCTTAGCTTAGCTTAGTTTAATTTAGCTTAGCTTCATTTCATTTAGTGTATATTATCTTAGGTTATCTTAGCTTAGCTTAGTTTAATTTAGCTTAGCTTCATTTAGTGTATATTATCTCAGGTTATCTTAGCTTAGCTTAGTTTAATTTAGCTTAGCTTCATTTAATGTATATTATCTCAGGTTATCTTAGCTTAGCTTAGTTTAATTTAGCTTAGCTTCATTTAGTGTATATTATCTTAGGTTATCTTATCTTAGGTTTTCTTAATTTGTTTATTTTAATTTATCTTAGCTTAGTTTAATTTAGCATATTATCTTAGTTTAGCTTAGCCTGTCTGTCTCCGGACGAAGATGCAGGTAAACATTACTGATGTTTACTCACCACCCCACCGATGACCACCACCGTCATGGAGGCGCGGGAGGTGACCGACACCAGGCCCGTCGCTATGGAAACCACCATCTCATCCTTCAGGTTGGCCCCTTCCTGCACAACGCTCTGCACAGAGGAGAGAGAGCGGCGGCTCACAGCTGCTGGCAGACGCTCGCGGCGGCTTCAGGTTCAAGCTTTACGTCTCGCTGGCGTTAACTCGCGCATACGTGCTGTGGGACGGGGTCGGAGGTCACGTATGATCGTAGCCTGAATGACGTCATACAGGTGAAACGTACAAAACCGACTGTTTAGTGGTTGTTTGACTCCCAGCCAAAAGGTTCTGGGTTCGATCCCAAATGCCCACAGCACTAACCTGTAGGCGTCTTTGAGCAAGACGCCCCCTAACCCCGACCTGCTCCTCAGGTACCTGAAGTCACTGTGAGACCCTCTATGAACGCCACCAGGAAGTAACCGCACAGTGAGACGTAAAGGTGGCGGTGGGAGGACCACAGAGAGCAGAGAGACCGACGGCGGTGACCCCACCTGGATTCTGGGGTCCACGCCGGCCAGCGCCCGCTTGGCGTTGAGCGGGCCGATGAACCTGGTGACCAGGGAGGTCCACCCCAGGGAGAACCGGAAGCGGATGTCCTCCTGGAAGTCTGCGCAGAGAGAGGCCAGGTTCAAGTCGAAGGTCAGGTCCAGCTTGGAGCCGGGGAGCTGGAAGTGGTCCTGGGTGGCCAGAGACAGCAGCGGGCGAACGCTCTCTGGTCAAACAAATACATTCACAAAATAAAAGCCCTGTCCAATGGTTCACCACCACCTGGTTTTGGCAATAGGCATTAAGTGGAACAACATAAGAAGAAGAAGAAGAAGAAGAAGAAGAAGAAGAAGAAGAAGAAGAAGAAGAAGAAGACATGCCATTTGGTGGACGCTTTTATCCAAAGCGTCCTACAATACCGTACCAGTTGAGCTAGTCAGAACCAGACAGATTCACCAAAATAAAAGCGCTGTCCAAGGTTTCCCCATCATCTGGTTTTGCTGATCAGCATAAAGCCAGGTATACAGCGGACTGCGAAATCAGCTGAGACCAGCGCGGGGGGGGGGGGGGGGCGCGATTGTCGACGGGGGGGGAGGGGGGGGGGGGTGCGATTGTCGACGGGGGGCTGCCGTCGGGGACTGCAGTCGACTCAACCTCTCTACGGACGGAGTATGGACAGTTTTTAATGTTTATCGGAAAATAACTACTCAGTATTCTGCTTGAGTATCATTTTCGGGACAACTAGGGCTGGATTCGGGATTCGGGACAAACGCTTAGATTTCGGGAATGTCCCGAATTTCTCAGGACGTCTGGTCACCCTAGATGGAAGCTAATGTGGAAGGACTTTTATTCTGTGAAGCAGACAGGTGTGTGTGTGTGAAGGGTTATTTAACGGTTTCCAGCAGACCCATCATGGCGGTCTGTGTTGCCTGGACGTCACGGACGACTCCTGGGGAGCAGCGGTACGACAAGGAGCTCAACATCCTCTCCTCCACATGGGACACCAGTTTCTAGAGGAAGGGGGGGGAGGGGAGGGGAGGGGAGGAGAAGGAGAGGAGGAGAGGAAGAGAGAGGAAGAGAGGAGGAGAGGAAGAGAGAGGAGGAGGAGAGGGGAGGAGGAGAAGGAGAGGAAGAGAGGAGGAGAGGAAGAGAGAGGAGGAAGAGAGGGGAGGAGGAGAAGGAGAGGAAGGGAGGAGGAGGAGAGGGGAGGGGATGGGGCAGAGAAGAGAAAAGGGGAGAGTATAAGAGGAGAGAGAAAGGAGAAAGAGAGAGAGAGAAGAGACGATAGGAAAAGAGCAGAGGAGAGAAGAGGACGAGTAGGAGAGAGGAGAGGAAGGAGAGACGAGGTTAGGAAAGACAGAGGAGGAGAAGACCGGAGGAAGGGGGGGGGGGAGTAAAGGAGAGAGGAGGAGGAGGAGGAGGAGGAGGGAGAAGATTAGCCTGCAAAGACCTGAACACACAGACCTGACTGTTGACTCCTGACCTCAATACTCCCTTAGACTTTTAAGCCTCTTATCTACCTCACTACTGTGTGTGTGTGTGTGTGTGTGTGTGTGCCTGTGTGTGTGTGTGTGCCTGTGTGTGTGTGTGTGTGTGTGTCTGTCTGTGTGTGCTTGTGTGTGTTGAAAGCTCAGCAGGCTGTGGCTACAGAAGCAGGTTTTTCACTTTTGTTGAGGAACATTTCTGTGCTGTGCTATGACTTTAGGACTGCTCAGTTCTGCTGCTGAAACGGGTTTACTTACTCACTTACTCACTATCCGAAGCTATCTAATATTATTAAAATGATTATTATTATTAATATCTATTATTATAAGAAATGGCAGGACTTTTGTTCTCTGAAGCTGAATGTGCGAGGCCTCCTGAAGCCCATGTGTGTGTGAGCGGTAACAGAGCCGGTCGTACGGCCTTGTAGAGCGCCAGGGCGTCGGCCTCTGGGTTAAAGTCCCACCGAAACTCCTCCACCAGAACCGCCAGACTGCGGACCTGATCCAGCATGGCCGCCGCCACCTGCAGCGGGAGGAGACCGGGGCACAAAGGTCAAAGTTCAACCATGTAGGTAATACTCCTTGTAGGTAATACGCCTACCAGCCAATAAATACGTACAACAAATCATATAGTAATATAATAATAAATATGTACAAAAATAATATAATATAATAATAAATATGTACAAAAATAATACAAAAATAAAATAATAAATATGTACAAAAATAATATATTAATAATAAATGTACAAAAATAATAATATAATATAATAATAAATATTTACAAAAATAATATAATATAATAATAAATATGTTAAAAAAATATAATAATATTAAAAAAAATTAGTATAATATTAGATATGTTTTTAAAAAATCATATAATAATATAATAATATACACGTGAAAAAAATACATAATATAATAATAAATATGTACAAAAATAATATAATAAAAAATGTGTACAAAAATACTTCTGGACGAATGTAGGAGAGCGGACATGGCTCTGTTTTTTTGGATCAAACTCATTCTTAAACTTTCTTCATCCCTAAAGTTTTGCTAAAACCTTTCCATTGATTTATCATTTGAATGTTTCACAAGCTCACCCAACAAAATGTACCAACTAGAAAAAAAAGTCAAAGTGGGTCGGGGATGGGGGTGCGGCACGAATCACCGTGGCAGCGATGTCCTCGCTCAGCGCGCTGATCTGGATCCCCACGCTGGAGCTCAGACGGCTCATCTGACCCCGGACCAAGTCCAGGCGGTCCCGCAGATCCTCCCGCTCCTCCAGGCAGCAGATCCTACCATAGGGGTCAGAGGTCAGGGCTGAGCGTTGCATTTAGCAGATGCTTTTAGAGACAGGATGCCTGCAGGCAGGCATTGGGGATCGAACCCAGTACCTTTCTGCCAATATTATTGGAATGTGTCATTTGAATCATCTCCTCTATTTCCTCCATCAAGATGTCTGAAATGTTGCTGTGACAACTTCTAGGGATGGGAAGTATCCCAGTGTTTATCTAGTGTGCTCTTCAATGAAGACAGACATGCAAGCCAGACATTGAATACAGACATTACTTCCTGTCTGCAGAGGAAATGTTAATGGCGTCCATGAGGTCTTTGATGCTCTGGGTGATCTGCCAGCCCCGGACCGTATGCTGCTCGAACTTGGTCTTCACCGCCGACTGGGAGATGAACTCCTGCAGGTCGAAGTTCACACCAGGTACAACCAGAGACATTTCAAAGGGAGACTTACCCAGTCCTTCTCACTTCCTGTAATGTGTCACATGAGCTACACACGGCACAGTCTCCATTCACTCCAATGAGAGGTGTAGAGGTTTTGGTCCTATGTGGCTATTATTTGATTTAACATTGAAATAGAGGTAAATATCAGAACTTCCCTTTCAAGTTAAAGGTGTGCATTTTGACGCTAAGTCGACGTTTTTCTGACTTGTAGCTCCAGCGAAACACAAGTTTCTTTTCTCATCGACTCTCTGTTGGTACAACTATTCAACGAGTCACAGTGTTTGAAATGAAGACACTTCTCTGATTGTCAACATACAGTAGGACAGCTGGGACTCAGTTGGGATTCATTACATTACAGTAAGTCATTTAGCAGACGCTTTTAACAATCCCAGCATGCAAATCTAAATCGCGAGTAGCTACGATAAAAGAGGTCATAGTGCTGCAGAGCCAGAACCCGGCCTGAGGACTCAAACAGACGAGGGCCACCGTTTAAAACATGTGGTTGACCTACGAACCTCGAACGTCCGCTCGAAGCTCTGGAAGTCGCGCAGTCTCTCGTGGAAACCCTCCGCTAGAGCGCCCCCTGCAGGGACCCAGGCACAGCGAGTCAGTCATTCTTGTATGGTTTTAATGTGAAAACAATAAACATACTGTTAAATCTAATAAAGATTATATATATATATTTAGATATCGATTCAGGCATTAAAAAAATCAATTGATCAATCATTAAAAAAAAATCGTGATACTTAAGTGAATCGATTTTTCTTCCCCCACCCCTACTTGACAGCCAGGCCAAGACCCAGCACACATCTCCCATACTGGTGGACCGCAACCCTCGTCACACCTGTCTCACCCATCTCCACCCGTCTCACCTGTCTCCACCTGTCTCACCCATCTCCACCCATCTCACCTGTCTCCACCTGTCTCCACCTGTCTCACCCATCTCCACCCATCTCCACCCGTCTCACCCATCTTCACCTGTCTCACCCATCTCCACCCTTCTCACCCATCTCCACCCATCTCACCTGTCTCACCCATCTCCACCCTTCTCACCTGTCCCCACCTGCCTCACCCATCTCCACCCATCTCACCTGTCTCACCCATCTCACCTGTCTCCACCTGTCTCACCCATCTCCACCCATCTCACCTGTCTCACCCATCTCACCTGTCTCCACCTGTCTCACCCATCTCCACCCATCTCACCTGTCTCCACCTGTCTCACTTGTCTCCACCTTTCTCACCTGTCTCACCCATCTCACCTGTCTCCACCTGTCTCACCCATCTCCACCCATCTCACCTGTCTCCACCCATCTCACCTGTCTCACCCATCTCCACCCTTCTCACCTGTCTCACCCGTCTCACCTGTCTCACCCATCTCCACCTGTCTCACCTATCTCCACCCATCTCACCTGTCTCACCCATCTCCACCCGTCTCACCTGTCTCCACCTGTCTCACCCATCTCCACCCGTCTCACCTGTTTCCACCTGTCTCACCCATCTCCACCCTTCTCACCCATCTCCACCCGTCTCACCCATCTTCACCTGTCTCACCCATCTCCACCCTTCTCACCCATCTCCACCCATCTCACCTGTCTCCACCTGTCTCACCCATCTCCACCCTTCTCACCCGTCTCACCTGTCTCGGGCATGCCCTGGGCGCGGTGCATCCTGGAGTTCAGCACCTCCTTGGCAGAGACGAAGAAGATCCTCCCAGGCGCCTCGGCCAGACTCACCACCCTCAGCTCCTCCGCTAGGAAGCTGGCGCCGCGGTTCAGGTGCTGCTTCCTCACCTGGGGGCGGAGCCACAAAAGTATCTTAAGAACAAACATCTTCGTAACTGCTGTTATTTTCTTAGGATCGGACTTTAGAAGAACGCTGTTCAGATAAAAGATATCTTAGGAACATTCGTATCTCCTGAAATCATTTGTTATGAAAAAAAGATAAGATCTTAACTTTCTTACTAGATTTCATTCTTAACTTTAAGAAAAAAGTTTGCTTGTCTTAAGTTGAGAAGTTATGCCTTTATTAATTGATACTATATATTTACAATATTTTTCATCTCAAAGTAAGGTGTTGCTACTCACTGATTGAAAATTTGCATGACATTATTATTATTATTTTATTATTATTATGTAGAAAAAGACAGGTCTAGGCTACTACACGCTATGCAAACTCTGCAATTTGTTTATCACTTGATTGAGTTTCACTTATTTACACACACGCTGTCTGGGAGCCCGTGTGTGGCCCCATACGTACGTCCTCGATGTGGTCCGGCTCCATGACCGAGGCGTCCCAGCGGTTGTGGAGGATGAAGATGTTTGGTTTGGAAATCCGCTCGCTCACCTTGTGGAAGAACAGCTTCTCCTGCACAGAGAAGGACGTTAAGGTGTCCGTCCGTCCATCCGTCCGTCCCTCTCTCTGTCTATCACTAACTCACTATCTCTCATGTTTATACAGCGTATACACAGTGTGTGTGTGGTGATGTGTGTGTGTGTGCTACCGTGTTCATCAGGGTGGACTCTGCGTTCCCCACCAGGACGAAGACGTCCGCGTCCAGACAGAACTTGTCGATCCAGCTGTCCAGCTCCTCCGTCACGTCCGTTCCCGGGCTGTGACATCACAACCATTTACATTTACATGTAAGTCAAAGTTCAACACAATAACATATCAAGTCTAAACTGGTACTGTAGGTGTGTGTGTGTGTGTGTGTGTGTGTGGTCCACCTGTCCATAAGAACCAGGTCGTCTCTGAGCAGGGCACAGCGGCCCTTGGGCCAGAACACTTTGACCAGACTGCCAGAGTCTAACGTGGGGTCCATGTGGAGAGCATGGGCCAGCTGGTTCACTGTCTGAGAGAGAGGAGGGGGGGGGGGGAGAGGAGAGGTGAGAGAGGGAGGGGAGAGGTGAGAGAGGGAGGGGAGAGGTAAGAGAGGGGGTGAACCGAAAAGAATATCTTGGTCCATTAGTGAAAACAGTTTGACCACCACTGGTCCAGACCCAGGAGGTGGGTCTGGACCAGTCTAAGGTCTAGCCTGGTGGTGGGTCTAGACCAGTCTAAGGTCTAGCGTGGGGGTGGGTCTGGACCAGTCTAAGGTTTAGTGTGGGGGGGTGGGTAGTGACCTGCAGGCTCCTCCTCTCGGCGGACGCCTCGGTGGTGAGGTAGGCCTCCTCCCCGTCCGTCCCCTCCACCCGCAGGAAGCAGTTGGTGGTGTGGCCGATGCCGGTGGGCAGCACACGGTCGCGCAGCATGGCGTTGATCACCGTACTTTTACCGTTACTGGTCCTGGAGAAACAACCAATCACAGCTCAGCCACTGAGCCCATGAACAACCAATCAGAGCTCAGCCACTGAGCCCATATATATAATATATATAAATTAAAGTTATAATAATAATAATAATAATAATAATAATAATAATAATAATAATAATAATAAGTATTATTATTACTAATGTGAATTCAATTTAAATGTTAATGTTGATTTTAATTTCAATTAAAATTAAATTAAAAAAATGTAAATTAAAATTAAAAAATGTATTTCAATTTTAATTTTAATTTAAAGGGCCGGTATTCAGTACAACAAAAACATCATATTGAATGACGCTAACAAAATGATAATCTTTGACCTGCAGCCTAAGCAAAGTAGGCAGCAACTGCCCGCCATACCACAGAGATAAGCCCCGCCCCTCTCTACCTGCCGAAGAAGGCCACCTTCATGTGTCTCCTGGCCAGGACGTCTCTGATGGTGGACAGCTTGGTGCAGCAGCTCAGAACCTCCTCACACTGAGCCTGAGCCACCACACAGCCGCCCTCGGGTCCACACCACGTCTCTACACACACAGATACACACACACACACACACACACACATGTACAGTATGTATGTATGTATGTATGTATGTATGTATGTATGTATGTATGTATGTATGTATGTATGTATACACACATAGATTATACACACACACACACACACGCAGATGTAAATATTTCATGCAAATAATGCGGTTTGTGTGTCTTCAGTGTTTCAGAGGTCCTCCAGAGGTGCAGTGTAGGGGCAGCAGCACCATGAGGTCAGAGGTCAGACCATGAGGTCAGAGGTCAGACCATGAGGTCAGAGGTCAGACCTTCAGTGAAGCGCGACGCCTCCTTGGCGTACAGCAGCAGCTGCTCGAAGACGCCGTTGACCGTCCGCTTGGCGAGGACAAAGTGTCTGAGCGGAGACGCGTCCTCTGGCTCCATGCTGGGGAAACGTCACACGCCATTATTATCATAACCCCGCTCATAGGAATACACACACACACACACACACAGTTGGTTACCGTGGTTACCTTGTGTCGGGTCAGAGTCCTCAAAGGGCTTCAACACTTGACTTCCTGTTTTTTACATGGTCCACTTCCTGTTTCAAATGATCCTCCCAGCGACCAGTACCATGCCACCAGGGTCCAGATAGACCCGTCTCTCTCTCTCCAGCTGTCTCTCTGAAGAGCTGTGAAGAGAGAGAGAGAGGTAGAGAGGTGTGTGTGTGTGTGTGTGTGTGTGTGAGATCCTCTTAGCAGGATTACAGCAGGTGGTTCAACAGGTAACAGGTCCCTGCAGCATAAGGTGACCAGATCAGATCCGGGGACATTTTCGGTTCAGCGGTGTAAAAACATCACGTCGTGTTTTTGTCATAGAAAAACCAAAACAGGGACACTGCCCTTACCATTCACAAAGCAGTTTCTCTCTCTATTTATCCAAAATTGCAAAGGAATTGATTAATAATTATGTTTTTCTCTGATTAAAGTAGTAAATTCTAGCTGAGATCGAGAACATCCTTAAAATCAGCTGTAAAAAAACATGTATCAGACACTTCACCCAAACTAAGGCCTCCTCCTCACACCGTGATCTTCACAAGATTTGGGGAAGATTTTAAAATGCAAAATGCCAAACTTCAAGTTGAATGACTATGGAGCCAGTATCCTATGGAGCCAGTATCCTGTCATAATTCAAACCTGAAAAAAAAGTTTCAAAGGCTTGTAAGTCTGTGTTTGAAAACTCAACACCTTGTAAAAAAGGTTTTGCAACACTGAAAAAAGAGATTATAGCCTGAAAAAAAATGTAAAACATCTGCAAACATGATTTTGTGTTCTATTTTATCTTCTTCATCATTTTCACCAACACATTTTCAAAGCTAAAATGTTTTCACAAACACATTTTCAAAGTTTAAAAATGTTCACCAGTGCATTTGCAGAGTTTCAAATCTGACACTGTTCTAACAGTGTATTACTTTGTTTGCCGGTTTCGAAACCTTGTAAATGGGATTCTGCAAACAGCTGTTCATACATTGAGAAATACGTTTTTAAAGGTTGAATATTTATTTTTAAAAACTTGTAAAGGTGTAAATTTACACCATTGCAATGTATTTTTTCAGAACTTAATTTTCAGCACTGACTTTTCAGAGATTTGACCACACGGGCGTGTGAAACGATCTGGGTTCTCATAAACCCGTTCGCGGTGGTAAGAGACGAGCAGAGTCTACAGCGTCCGCTCGCAGAGCAGAGTCTACAGCGTCCGCAGTCTACTGTGAAACCAACACGTTCTCATCCCAACTCGTAATATACCGACGATATGTCACGCCCCTAGATGTCTGACATTGATGCAAAAGGTCCCCTCCCGCGTCTGTGTGAAACGATCTGGGTTCTCATAAACCCGTTCGCGGTGGTAAGAGACGAGCAGAGTCTACAGCGTCCGCTCACTCCAATAATAACCCGGTCACGGTGATAGATTACGCTAACCATAACCATAACCATAACCCTAACCCTTTTTGGAGTGAATTGTTTCACAGTAGACTGCGGACGCTGTAGACTCTGCTCTGCGAGCGGACGCTGTAGACTCTGCTGGTCTCTTACCACCGCGAACGGGTTTATGAGAACCCAGATCGTTTCACACAGACGCGGGAGGGTACCTTTTGCGTCAGTATCACGTCTAGGGGCGTGACAAATCATCGGTATATTACGAGTTGGGATGAGAACGTGTTGCAAATTACAGCTTGGCGAGCCGCAGGAGGCTCGCGGGTGGTTAGAACGCAAACAATATAGAATAAAATTGCTCACCTGTCTACCAGCCATGGTTCCAGAAAATAGACAACAAAATCAACCACGCAAGTCGCTTGTTATTCTTGTCATCGGCAGAGCACTGTCAATCACGCACAGCCCGGTCAACGGCGCATGTGATTGGACTGTACCTCAGCAGAGAGCAACCAATAGGTTTAGAGCAAGATGGTCCCGCCCCCAGGAACGTTTTTTTTTCCTTTTTTCAGAACCACGTTTTCAGACCTTTGACTCTAAAGGAGTTTCAAAACGAAACGGCGACAGAACAGTGTCAATAATCACGTGACTCACAAGCTTGCGCCCGTGTGGTCAAATCTCTGAAAAGTCAGTGCTGAAAATTAAGTTCTGAAAAAATACATTGCAATGGTGTAAATTTACACCTTTACAAGTTTTTAAAAATAAATATTCAACCTTTCAAAACGTATTTCTCAATGTTTGAACAGCTGTTTGCAGAATCCCATTTACAAGGTTTCGAAAGCGGGAAACAAAGTAATACACTGTTAGAACAGTGTCAGATTTGAAACTCTGCAAATGCACTGGTGAACATTTTTAAACTTTGAAAATGTGTTTGTGAAAACATTTTAGCTTTGAAAATGTGTTGGTGAAAATGATGAAGAAGATAAAATAGAACACAAAATCATGTTTGCAGATGTTTTACATTTTTTTTCAGGCTATAATCTCTTTTTTCAGTGTTGCAAAACCTTTTTTACAAGGTGTTGAGTTTTCAAACACAGACTTACAAGCCTTTGAAACTTTTTTTTTCAGGTTTGAATTATGACAGGATACTGGCTCCATAAATGACAACTTCAGGTTAGGCCTATATGGTTTTAGAAAATATGATATGGTTTTAGAAAATATGATATGGTTTTAGAAAATATGATATGGTTTTAAGGGGGTTGAATCAGTTTTCCCTAAATGTGGGTGGGAAGTAGCAAGCAGCTCACCTGCCATATATTGTTGTACAATATTAATATCTTATTGTGAATGGTCCCTAACTTCAAATATGTGAATTATTAAAAAAAAAAAAACATTACAAATGAAGGCCAACATACCTTACACCTTATTTACCGAACCCAATGTATTCTACATGGGCAGCACATTGATGAGGTTAGCATGTGATGCCATACACTGATTTATCTTCACACACTAAGTGGGACCCACCAAAGAGTTTTTAGTGAAAAACAAATGGTTGCACTCAATTCAGCAGAGACTGCTGTCATCACTGACCCTGACAGGCTGGCACAAGTCCTGATGACTGGTGTAGTATAAGTTTCTGGTGGTTTCATTCAATGAAGTTGCCGACAAGTTGCCAACAACCTCTAAGGAGCTAGCGTGACGTTGAAACGTCATCCTAATCAAACTGTGTGCCGTCAGTCAACACAGCTGTTCATTGCTGCTAATAATGTTAGCAATGTGGGGTTGTGCTCCGAGGAAGAAGGCCGCCGACAACAGGAACGCTTTTAACTCACTTTATTTGTTTAGCATTATTATTTAATCTATGAAGCAGGAAGGGCATTGTATAAGTTCACGCCGCATGGAGAGCCCCAAGCTTTGCATCCTTGCGGATGGGCCGCCTGGGACTTCTGATTCTAACCGGATGCTTCCGCCGGATGCCCCTGGGCAGGAGGCGTGGCCTCCATGACGCACAATGGCTAGCGTTAAGCGCCGCCCCCAGTATATTGTTTGCCGCCATCATGTGTTGAGGTGCAGTTACTACAACTTGTATATTTATTTCTACTCTTTTGTGGCTATGTGCAGCTGCTGATACATATGCTTATTATTTATCCGCAACAGTCCCTCCTTGGTCATCACTGATGACCATACTATACATTAATAATGCAATGTATCATGTAAGGTCTAAAAATGGTGAGTGTAAATTCAAGCGAAAAGAAAAACATCAACATCACCAATCGACTTAGTTCGGGAAAACCCCTTCTAGATAGGTGGAAAACCTGTCGCATCTCTAAATTGGATGGCATTCACCTTGGTGTGTCTCAAAGAATACATGGGCCGTAGCCAACAGTAGACAAATTATCATCACATCATACAATCAATATGTCATACCATCATCACAGTATCCTGTGGACACAAAGGCACAGCAATAAATGCATAGTAGTTTCATCACAAATCCCTTCTAATATTTATATGATGTTGTATGACCAAAATCGAATACCTCCAGGTATAAGGAATAGTAAACCTATATAGAACTAAAAAAACGCCCTGTGGACATGCATGCAATGGCTCAGGTGGTTTTTATGCACGCAGGTTACTCAAAGATCATCACAGTGTTATCCCCCGTATCTGTAGCCAACCTCAAGTCGGACAGTTCATGATTTCAATGTTCATCTTGTGATCCATAGGCAAGGCCCACACGCCAAGGTTACTAACACGTACCCATGTGTGCCTTCCCCACGGATCCACTCATCACCAATAGTCAGAACATATTCCAGTAGCATCAAAGAAATTCATCCGTCTCATTATTAAAGCAATCATGGGAAAACAGCATAACACATTCCGAATTTAAACTGCCTTGTAATGACAAACATGACCCATACTGTGTGTTTAATAATTCAACATTCAAGTAAAACAGGTGCCATGTCCTCCTAGACACAGGTGCCGAACTCCAGGATATCAGGTACCACAGCCTGATCAAGTCGGGGCGTTCCACTGTCCCCTGCACACTCTCGGGTACACCTTTCTCCACCCTGGTTGGTGGTCCATCCTTTGGCTCTGCACTCTGTTTCTCGGAAATGTCTGTGTCTTGAATGTCCCGTTCACTCTTTCCACCATTCCCAGTGAATGTAACTTAACCGCTGTTCGATGGGTAACTGCTGCACCACTTGGTGTTGGCGCTGTAGTTTTGACACGGCGGTGGAAAAAGCTAACACGTTAAGGTGTTAAACACAGCATAACAGCATTAGGCGTTGGCGTAGTAATTCCCAATTTTCTATGTCAATAAACTATCTAGCTTGTGTATTAGATCCTTTCCCAACAGATTGCTGAGGTATTTCCCAATGATTACTTTAACCAGGTCCTTGCAAATGTTTAAAGAACATATGTCTGACTTATGCAAATTCAACACTTAAACAAATAAAACGAAAAAAAAAAAAAAAAATCTGAATGCACAAATATTCCCCCCTTGTAAATAAAATGCAAAAATATTTCCCTCCTTGAAAATAAAACACTCTTGAAAATAAAATGCAAAAATAGTCCATCCTTGAAATAAAATACACTACTTAAAATAAAATGCACTACTTATTCCCCCCTCGTGACTTTGAAAAAGTCACGCAAAATTAACACAAAGTTAAGCATGTTGCATTCATTCTTCCTGCTTGTATTGGCCTTTATATATTGATGATATCATAAAATATATGTATATGACAGTGATTCTAGGTCCTAGTTTATCAAGCTTTTTGGCACAACTATTTTAGTCTTCTAGCGTTACCTTTAAATCTTATGCCCACATTATTTTAATTTACTTTTAGACTAGGTAAACTTATTCAATTGTTCTAATAAGGCCAAATTCATGAGCTAGTCTCACCCCACCGGAAGATCTCTTCCCAGTTACCCTTTCAGCAGCTGAAGAGAGGTCTTTCCAGGTCGGGTTACCATCATCCAGTCGAAAACCACCTCTAGGAGATGAAAAAAGAGTATCATGACGGTTTCCTAATCTAGAGAAGATCTCACCCCATCAGGATGACGCACTTCTCTGCAATCCAATCACTGTCAATGCACAACAAATCATCATTACAGAGTGTTAACATATTTCCACACCAATCACTTGTGAATAATCAATCATTAAAAGAATCAAAAAATGGAAAATATAGAGTGTACAAACACATCACATTCAGATAAGACTGTCAGCCATGTTGCCTCCTAATATGAAACTTATCAACCGCTGGTAACCGGAAGCAATGTTCCTGCTGCTCATTTTGTGTATGCAGTCCATTTCAATGTCCTGATATGAGTCTCTGAGTCCATTTAGGGCAGGAACCCCAGATCAACTGTCCTCTCTCTAATGGACCCCCCTCCATTGTCCTGGGGGAAGAGAGACCAGAACCAACCAGTATTTTTGCAAAGAAAACATCTAACACAATACAACAAACAATATGTAGACAGTGGTTTCTTATTATGTAATTATAGATCAGGCATGTCTTAATCCTATATGGTCTTATATCATTACTAATCTAAGTAGTTCAAACCATATGTGAAAGTTATATCAAAACAAACGTGCATACAAAGGTGAGTCAAACAATAGGTGAATATGGTGAATGAAGTTAAAATTGAATATATATATATAGCCACACACAATCATTGAATAGTTTTGCTTACTAAAAATGGATATGGCTCAAATAAACCAACCTCAATTTCCTCATTGTCATCGCCCAAGTCACCTCTAATAATCAAATGGCACCTGTGTGTGTGTCCCCGGTGAAAACCCTCTGGTCCATCTAAGAATCATAGCCTCAGCAATGGTCAGCATCATTGAGCAAAAACAAAACATCGTACATAAAAACAAGACAATGGACGCCACATTATGGAGGTAAACTGAGCAACCCAAAAATTGACTGGATTAATTGTTACACCCCTACACTGTGTATCAGGTTATGACTCTACCACACTCCCATATCGTCGCTTGAGGCGGGAGAGAAGTCCCTGGACTGCTAACAGTCCCCAGCGCTGGTTGACCCCTGGACTACTATGGACGAGTGGTAGAGGAGATAACTTCTGATTTACATGAATAGTAACCAACTTAAATGAGCTTTTGGTCTGCTAATTGTCCCACAAAACACTTAACACTGTTACCCACATTTATAAAACAAATACACAAAGAAAACAAATCAACATGAAACAAAAAACAAATAACAGACTTAAATACATGTTTGACCCCCTATGTATTTTCTATGTTCGCAGCTCTTTCTTTATTATGTTTCATTATGTCTATTATTAATGTTATTATTATAATCATTAACATCATTATTATTATTACCACTACTATTATAGGGTAAACCCCTGCATAACTCTGTATTTATGGCTCCTTCATTAGATCTCCTTATCTATAGGACGTCCTGCTGTTTCTAGTGTTAGTCTTTCCCTTCTTCCACTTTCTCTAACTTTCCTTACACTTTCTAAATAAATCCTCCTATTTTAAGAATCACCACTTACTGTACCCATCTCATTGTGTCCAACTTTCTTTTCCACCTCTGTTAACCTTATAATTAAAAAACAAAAAGATGTTCATGATCTGTCTTTGGAAAGGACAATTTCGGTCCCCTCCTTCTCTTAAGGTTAAAGGAAAGAATAAAACAAAGAGTTAATGTCAATTTGAACACCTTCATATTACTGACAAGTTGATGCATATGAATAATCAATTTTTACACCACAACACTCTTTATCGCAGTAATGACATCTGTTAACATAGTTATTTATAAACTTCCCAGAAGTCTAGAAAATAACATTAAACCGAATTATTTTATTGGGCTCCATTCTGCCTTCTCCCCTTGCATTCTAGGAGCGCACAACTTCATTCACACTTCATTCACACTTAGCACACTCACGCAATGTAATGGCGTCTCGCGAAGTAAATGGACTGGCAAACGCCATTCCTTTGTCCCCTTCTTCATGGTCAGTCGTCGGGGGAGGGGTAGGGGAAATGTCTGGGTAGTCTGGGTGGGGGTAGGGGTGGTAGAGGGGTAGGGGGCCTTGGGGGCCATTTTGGGGACTCTCAAAATGGCTGACAGGGCTTTGTAATCTATGCTCCCTGCTGTGTTACTAGGCCTACCAGTTAATATTGTGTATATGCCCAACTATGTGTGTGCCCATATGTACAAGTGCTCCAACTCCACTTGCACTGTTAGGTATATGTCTATAGGTTAGATAGATGAGTTTACTGTCTCTCCCTAGACCTAGCATGGCCATTAGCCTCCACGTGGGCCAAATGGCTAAGAACACAGGAATGTTACCATCCCCCCTGGAGAACAATGAGCCATAAACCACCCCCCGTGGTGGGCTATCTTCAGTTCTGAATACCTAGCATGTCCGCTAGCCCCTCGTGTTAGCTAATAGCACAAGAATGCTACCATGCTTCTGTGAGGAACAAAAGGCTAACCCACGTGTTGGGATCTCCAGTTACATGTAGCCTACCATATTCTGCAGACAAAGCTAAGATGCACCCTAGCAAAGTTAGCAAGCATTAACACATGCAGGGTTAGCTACACGAATGCGGGTAATTGTGTTTCATGCAAGTTAGCGTAGTCAGAGCCCGTCTACGGAGAGCCTGTCCACTCCCTATTAAGTCCCATTGTACCGAATTCTGGTTGCAGTTCCACCAGAGCTCCACTGGGGGCGATCGCCTGTGAGTGCAGAATGAATGGGAGCAGATGGAGCTACACGGCTAAATGTGTCTCTTTCACCGGATTCTCATTGAAAAAACTCCGATTTGATTGTAGTTCTTACAAGTTCAACATAGGTTATAGATCGAAAGTTGAATGAACGAGTACTTATGTCCTTTCGATTTCTTACAGGACGTGTTGTTATTGCCCATAACACGCTAGCATTCTGCTAATGAACGCTGATTGGTCAGTGAAGGACTGATTACGACCAGAGATCTGCTTGATGGCATCTTGGCATCCGAAGCGGGACCAGAACGTTATGGTGGACAATTTCGCCCAAGTTCTTTTTTTTTTTAACACAGCAACTTCTTTTGGTTGCTGGCACTTTTATCTGCGTATCGTTATGTTTGTACTGCTGTGTGATCGATGCCTTGAGGGAATGGGAGAGGCTTGCCGTAAAGCAGTATCTCTGGTCGTAAGATGAGTATGACGTCATTGACATTTTAAAATACTTTTTTAAAGCAAATAAGTGACTCTAAAAAATCTAACACCCAGCAATGTGTAATTTCTTTGCATCCCCTTTCGAAAGCAACATTCAAATTACTAGACAAAAAATTATATCCTGAGAAAAGTGGAGTTTGAGGGGTATAGCTCCATAGACCGCCATTCATTCTGCACTCACCATGTGAGCGCCCTCACATGGAACCAGAGGGGAACTGCAACAGTCCAGAACCCGGAAGTAAACCGAGAGTGGAACTTCTCTCCTTATTAGACATTCTCTGGCGTAGTTCTTTGTGCATGCAATGTTAGTAGCGATGTTAGTAGCAATCGATCTCCGTTTTCCACTCTCCTATACTCTAGGGCAGCCTTTCTCAAACTTTTTTCAGCCAGGGCACCTTTCAAAAGTGCATAAAATCTCAAGGCACCCCAGTGTAAAATATGATTAAAAACGACACTGCATAGCCTAAACGTAAATGCAAATGTCCTGTTTATTTAGACAGGACAGTAATGAACAGAGCATAATACAACTGTAAATATTAATAATAATAACAACTTCATAGCAACTTTATAGCACCTTTAAAAACACAAGTTTACAAAGTGCTTCACAAAACAATAAATCAGAGACACAAATGCCATAAAACCATAAGAGGTGGACCGCCCAAGCTATACAGCAACACAGGCAATACAAGAACCCAACAAATTGAGACCAGGAGAACTCAAATGAAGTGCAGAGATAGCAGGAATGTTTTTCCATCATAGTGCTTGTTTCCATCCGTGCCATACGCGCACGCACACACACACACACCCACCCACACACACACACACACACACACACGCACGCACACGCAAACAATAATCCGCAATGAGAGAGGGTGAGAGAGGTCCACATTCGCGCATGCAGCGCGCATACGCACACAAATAAGCCGCAATTGAGAGAGAGAGGGGAGAGAGAGGGGGGTGTGACTCACAATCAATGAGAGACGTGAGCCTGGTGCGACGCACACAACCGGCCTATCCTGGCAGGGATGGATGAGAGGCAGACACGGAGCTCCTGGTCCACAGTCCTCAGTCGCTCCCTGTACTTGTTCTTGATGTATGTCAGGCTTGAAAAGCTCAGTTCGCACAGATAAGTTGTGGAGAAGGGAAGCAAAATAGCAACAGCGCTACTTGAAGCCACTGGATACTCTTTTTCCACTGATATCCAAAACCTGTCCAATTCCATGTCACCAAATCTAATTTTCAATGTGCGGTCTTTTTAAAAAACGATCCATGATGCTTGTTCCTTGCTCTTTGTGAAATGTATTTTCGCGGTTAAATTATAAAACAATGTGCTGTGTGCTGCGCTGTCACGCTGACACCGGTGGGGACGTCACGTTACGTGAGACAGATTTTTATGGTTAATTTTATATATTTGTTTAACTAAAATGACTTTACAATTGTATTAATCCATTCATATGTAAGAAAGAATGTATTTATGTATTCAATATATTCATATATGTCATATATGAAATGTCAGATTTTTTTTTTTTTTTTTTTTTTTTAAATTAAATGTCAGAATACGTAATTTTTTGGCGGCACCCCTGACACAGTCACGGGGCACCCCAGGGTGCCGCGGCACCCACTTTGAGAAAGGCTGCTCTAGGGGTTATACCCCAAATTTATATTCCCAGGTTTGTACTGAGTTCTAATTTTTATACTCTAAAGCTCCGTGCCGAGTTTTGTTTATACTCCCAGGTTCCGTACCGAGTGCAGGTTATACATTTTTTAATAATAAAATATACGATACTGGCCCTTTGCTTCTTCTAATGGTCGTAAATGACGACAAAATATAATTTAACTAATTCCCAATCAGAGTTGAGCGCCTGTTCATTTTCCTCGTCGGCTTAACTGTAACGACTATGGACCGGAGAACCAGGGCTTTGCAACAACACACACCAGCCACCTCTGCCACATAATGTCTCTATATCTATCCATCTATCTATTCTATGCAGATTCGGTCAGGTTCTGCTTACCTGGGGCCTCATGTACTAAGACTTGCGTGGATTTCTTACTAAAACTTTGCGGACGCCCAAATCTGGAAAGCTGCTGCGCACAAATAAATCCGGATGTATCAATCCTTGCGTAAGCACAATTTCGCGCAGATTCTCTTTGTACATCCCAATTGACGTGAAATTGAGCGCACATGCACGAGCCCGACTCTCCGCCCTGTCTCCTTCCTCATTTAATATGCTAATTAGTATAAATAGGCCTGCAGTAGTGCGCTTGTTAGGAGGAGAAAGGAGATAATGGAGAAAGGAAGAGAATCAAGGGCATTAATGATATTAATTCCAACCTGCAACAAATAACTGGGGCCTTAAAAGACATTAATGAAACATTAAAATATCTAGTTAAAAAATGAATGTTGTCTCCGTTTACCTTTTTTATATTCTTGCTATTAACTGCTGCCGAGTTCGAATGGCTTCTGCATTGGGCTGCGCATTGTTTGGTCCGGGGTCTGGATCGTCTGAGGGCCATTACCTTGTGTAATGGCACGCCGTGCCTGTGCGCAATATTGTGCAGAACCCCACATGCCTGCACAATGCGGCACACCTTTTCAGGGTGATAGAGCAGCATCCCCCCGCTCCGGTCAAGGCAGCGCCACCGGCTTTTGAGCTGCCCTATCGCTCTTTCCACGACTGACCGAGTGCGTGCATATTGTTATAGCCTATCTCTCCTCTCGGACAGTCAGTGGGTTGGCGAGGGGGGTTAACAGTCATGGTCGTAAGGGGGAATTGGTACAATTACAGCATAGGCTACCCAACATAGATTTAAGTCAATTCGCTTTAAAGTGTTTTACCAATTAGCCACCCATCACACACTGCTCCAACCTATTCCCAACCGAGCTGTTAGTCAGGACGAATGAATCATGGGTTGACCCAGGCCACCTTGCCACGATATTCGTAAGGCGCATTTGGGCATCACAGATTATTTGCACGTTTAAGGAATGAAAGTGTTTCCTATTCACGTACGCATATTCCCCTTCAGATGGCGCCTTTATTGCAATGTGTGTGCAGTCGATCGCTCCGATTACATTGGGAAAACCGGCTATCTCTGCAAAAAAGAGGATATAGCTTTTGGAAATCTGAATCGGCTGATAAGCCAGTCATCATCGTGACACCCGTTCATTTCGAATGCGACCATTCGCAATATCTTCTAACAAGGCCAAGACTGCCATTGTCAACCTCTCGATTATTGCAACATTTTGCGCGTGCTTTAATATTCTCATTAATTTGGATGCATGCTGACGATAGGTTGTCCCCATACACCCAAGGTGTCAATAATATGTACATATTAAATTAGAAATTGTCCGACTGGTTCATTGATGGATTGATTTTAAGTAACAATGGCTTTGTGCTTACTCCACGCAACATCAAATAATGATATTGCAGTCAAGAATTTCACGACAAATGCGTGGAGAGAGATCCATTAGGCCAGATGTCATGCGTGGCCCTGAAAATATGTTACGTTTAATAAACAAGTCGTCACTGAAAATAATATAGCTTGGGCTTCCTTTTAATTTACTTTTAATTCCAATATTGACAATTTAATTTTATGTGTCTGTTTAAGTTTAGCCTAATATCTACAACAGTGTCACATTATGCCTCTCGACAACAATAACGCATGATTGAAGTGCAGCCCGACGTACAAATCCACTTTTTACTAGCCCCATACTGCAATATTACTTCATGACTCGTGATCGCGTAGCCTAATGTTGTTGCGCTGCATTGCCTCTATGTGCCGCCAACTGACAAAATGCAGCAGAAATGTGCGTAAGCAAGGCATTTAGTTTGCGTGGAGAACCGCACTTTTTCACGTCAAGTCAGTCTTTGTACATCCGAACGTTTGCGTGAGAAGTGGCTTACGCAGCTTTTTTGTGCGTAAGCAAGCTTTGTACATGAGGCCCCTGGTGTAATGGCCGGCCTGCGACAGAAGTGGAAGTTGTGTGCCGTTCCATAGCTCCGCTCTCTCGGTCCGGCTCCTTCCTCGAATCACGTCGGGGGTCACCCAATTGTGGGGTTGTGCTCCGAGGAAGAAGGCCGCCGACAACAGGAACGCTTTTAACTCACTTTATTTGTTTAGCATTATTATTTAATCTATGAAGCAGAAGGAGGGGCATTGTATAAGTTCACGCCGCGTGGAGAGCCCCAAGCTTTGCATCCTTGCGGATGGGCCGCCTGGGACTTCTGATTCTAACCGGATGCTTCCGCCGGATGCCCCTGGGCAGGAGGCGTGGCCTCCATGACGCACAATGGCTAGCGTTAAGCGCCGCCCCCAGTATATTGTTTGCCGCCATCATGTGTTGAGGTGCAGTTACTACAACTTGTATATTTATTTCTACTCTTTTGTGGCTATGTGCAGCTGCTGATACATATGCTTATTATTTATCCGCAACAGCAATAGCTGTCAGACAGATCTGTGATCATACACACACACCATAGATAATACACATATAAATTCAACGTTAAATAACATAACATACAGAATGATAAACAGATCTGTGATCATACACACACACCGTAGATAATACACATATAAATTCAACGTTAAATAACATAACATACAGAATGATAAACAGTAACACTACAAGAACACCTTTGGTCCGCCAATCGTATTCAATCAATGACATCCTGCTGTGTTTACACCAGGGCTTGAAAACGAAATTATTTTTCAATCGTTCCGCTCCGAACGGAACCGGTATATTTAACGTTTTCGTTCTTGCGTTCCGCCACCAACATATCGTTCCTGAACCGGTTCGGAACGTAAAATAACGTTCGTTCTTAACGTTCCGGCAGTGTTATTGGGCCTCCGCGGTGTGTTACTATTGCGGCCCCCCCCCCCGCCGGCCGTAGGTCCGTGGTGTGTTACTATTGCGCACCCCCCGTCGGCCGTTACTATTGCGCGCCCCCCCCCCCCCCCCCGCGGTGTGTTACTATTGCGCCCCCCCCCCGTCGGCCCGCGGTGTGTTTGTGTTACTATTGCGGGCACCCCCACCGGCCGTAGGTCCGCGGTGACGCTCGAACGTGAACGTCGTTTTACGGCAGCGGAAGATTTACGACAGCCAGCATACAGACAGTAAACAGACAGTGAGCAACGGACTTCACATGATATTATTCACAACTCGGATTAATTTAATGAAACCCATTGATTCTTTTGACCGGTGGACCCTTACGGACTTAAGGAATATAAACAATGCAGGAACGGACACACACCGTACGGACTTTATGATCGCTTCAAAAGTTGGAAGTCAGACCTTTTCCCCGTCTCTCTTGTTTACCGGTAAGTCTGGATGAATTATGCGTTGGTGTTCATAGTTTGTGTTAAATGAACTGAATGATTTATCTGTGGAGAATCTAACTGATCTAACGATGTGCGTTATGTCCATATGGACAGACGTTTAAACGGTTACCGTATCTTTGTGTAGGTGATCTAAACGGCTTAAGTCGTTCAAGAAATAATTTAGATAAAATCCAGATCCGGCCTCAATTGGAGACCTGCGTTTATTTGTCAAAACGTGTCGCCACACCCCTGCGTCTATTAGGGACCCCGCTTTTATTGGAAGTTTTACGGTATATAGAGAACGAAAAAAAAACGTTATTAACCGGTTTTGGGGATTTCAGAATAACGTTTCTGTTCCGGAACAGTTGAAGACCATTTGGTTTTCGTTTCCGTTTCCGTTCCTCGTAAAATTCCGTTCGTTTTCGGTTTTCGTTTTCGTTCCTTGAACCGGTTCGGAGCCCTGGTTTACACCATAGCTGGCTGAATAGATGCACCACGCCATGAAAGTAGCGCGCAGGTAGGCCACCCACAGGTAGGCCACCCGCAGGTAGGCCACCCACAGGTAGACCACCCGCAGGTAGACCACCCGCAGGTAGGCCACCCGTAGGCAGGCCACCCGCAGGTAGACCACCCGCAGGTAGGCCACCCGCAGGTAGACCACCCGCAGGTAGGCTACCCGTAGGCAGGCCACCCGCAGGTAGGCTACCCGTAGGTAGGCTACCCGTAGGTAGGCCACCCACAGGTAGGCCACCCGCAGGTAGGCTACCCGTAGGTAGGCTACCGAACGTACGTGTGACTACAGGTAGCCTGCCTACGGGTAGCATACAGGTAGGTAGGTAGGCTACCTACCTGTATGCTAGGTAGTCTACCTGTAGTAGGCTACCTGTAGTCACATGTACGTACGTTCGTGTGACTATTTAGTACCAATCAGCCATGCAGACGCACGTTCATGTGGTTTTATCTGTTTGTCATGTACGTCGCCTTAAATGGACTAGATAGACCTCCAGGTAATCAATCAATGAAAGTAGGATAATAAAAGGCCTATTCATAATTATAGGCTAAATGACGAAAACAGATAAAACCGCACGAACGTGCGTCTGCATGGCTGATTGGTACTAAATACACTATTTTCTATGAGTGCATCCTGTTATCACCACGACCATTAGATTATCGGTACTTTATTAATCATAATTAAACATATTCCATTGTTCACTATAATCTACTATCACAGGACAACATGAAGTGAATAATGGAGACTGTGTGTGTGGGGACGTGTTGGAGGACATGTCTCCAGAGGACTGAGCCCCCGGTCCCCAGAGCCACCAGTGAGTCCAGGAAGAGCCAGCGGGAGGGACTGAAGACCGGGCCCACGTCAGGGGGCAGGACCCCATAGAGACCTGCTGGGATCCAAGGGGCTGGAAGGACATCCAGGTGTGCTGCTAGGAGAACCAACAGAGAGCTGAGCTCTGGAGAAACATCTGCTCAGCCTGGAGGATTTACACTGAACCAACGGGAAGGATCATCCAACACACGACAACATCCAGTTGGACCCATTGACTTGTTTATTACCATTATGCTTTATGAACCAATACAACAGATAATAGTCCCTTACATGTACACAATAAACAGGAGTAAAATAATAGAAGTAGCAGACATTACAAATCCTCAACAGGTGCACATATCTTTAATAACTGGACATGTTCTGCTGCCGTTCCCAACACAAGGAATCAATATTCAGTTTGAAGTCCTTCACAACATGAACACCATCAGCTTTTCCCATAGACCGCATTTATGAATATAATATTAATCTGCTTTAAATCAGCTCACGTTTATCAAAATAAAAACTGATATAAGAGCTCTTCAGCACAAAAATGTCAAACATATTGTAGTACAAACTGTATTTTTAAATTTAACATCAATCAGTAATTAAAATACATTTCAAATTAGAAATTCAATCTTTGTGAAAGCTGCTTAGTTAACCCTATGGAAGATCTTAAGTCACTTCCTTTCATGGCTAAAAATATATCAATACATTTAATAAAGACAAAGGTTGTAGTTTGCTCATGAATATTCATTTATCTGATAGGCTGTGACGCAACCTGCCACACGGGGGAAATCAATACAATATACAACTGATCATAATCAATATTAATCAATACAATATACAACCGATCATAATCAATAGGTAATCAATACAATACAGAGCGATTCCCTATTCCTACTTTGGATAGTTTTAAGTTTAAAACCCATCATAGTAACCCATTGGTCATGTGCTGCCCTCTCTGTTGCTACAGTACTACATCACCATGGTAACAATAGGCTCAATGTCAACATGTCCCTTTTTTCATGTCACAAATATTAACACATATCACATATTTGGTTGAAATATTGACCGCCAAACTACAAATGTCCCCACACTTTAAAAGTGCTGCAATAATCATTTGTGTGCACGTGATGTGTTAGTTGTGCGTGAAGTCGTTTCTGCTCGCGATGTTTGGCGGTGATATGATGATGATCATAACCTACAACCCACACAGAGACACTGAGGAACCAGAACCAACAAAGAAAGCAGGGAGGAGGTCCTCCTGGGTGAATGTGGTCTGGAAGGTGTGGATGAGTGTCAGTGTGTGTGAGGACCCTCCTACACCTGGAGACACTCTGTAGAAGGACAGAGAGCCAGCAGGCCGGTCCACATACACTCCTACTCTGGTGGAGTCAGGGGGGGGGAGAGAGATGTCTGTTGAACTACCGTTGTAATAGGCAGTGTAATCATCATCATCATCATCATCATCATCATCATCATCATCATCATCATCATCATCATCATCATCATCATCATCAACACAATAAAGACACCAGGACTTGTTGTTCAGTCCAAGCCCGCTGTCCTTACCCGCTCCTCTCCTTGTGATTCCTCTGTATGTCACTCCTATACTAACATCTCCTCTCCTCTCCACCTCCCAGTAACAGCGGCCAGTCAGACCCTCTCTACACAACACCTGGTACTGGGAGTCAAATCTCTCTGGGTGGTCAGGATAAGACTGATCCTTTCTAGACCACTTCACCTTCCTGTGGTCCTCAGACAGAGAGAGACGTCTCCAGGCTGTGTTTGGGTCCAGTGTGAGTCCACAGGCATCTGACGGGAGAACAAGACATGATTAGGGGCTGAAGGTCGGGTCCATTCCCGGTTTTCCGGTCCGGTCCGGTGCACCGGCCTAAACCGGTTTGATGTGATGCAAACCAACTGGACCGGCATTTGTCATGAAGATACCAATAAAAAAGTCTCCCAGATCCAACTTGTATTGTGTTAGTAATCAGCAGGATGACCACGTGATGAACATGATGTGATGTTTAGTGGATGACACCTAGTGGTCAAATACGGTACACCGGTCCGGTGTTGAACTTTGTTACACCGACCCAACCATTATTATTATTTATCATCATCATCATCATCATCATCATCATCATCATCATCATCATCATCATCATCATCATCATCATCATCATCATCATCATCATCATCATCATTTGCATCATATACATACAAACATAGAAAGACAAAAATATATCCTATGATAGGTACTATAGTGGAATAGTGTGCTGTGACTTTTATAAGCAATAGTATTTATAGTTTTTAAGATCATTAAAGTTAAAGTTAATTTAAATCCCATGTGTGTGTGAGCGGCTGTCTTAGTCAAAACATTGAAACCTAGAAAAATATATAAACTGCATCTACACCCACAATATTTACACTATCATATTATACATCAAAATGTTCAGCATGGTGAGCTTATGATCATATGAAATATCTGAGCAATACTTTGCATACTTTAAGATATTAAACTGTTAAAGGTTCCAATACACATCCATTGTAATGGAGCTTCAAAGGGACACCTGTAAACAGACTGAACAAAGTAAGCTCACATACAGGCTGCAAATGAACTGCTAATACCACAGAAGTGGTTCATTCGTTGACAATAGAAAACCTTAGTTTGTATTGTGTTGTTGTGTTGTGTTGTGTTGATGTTGTTCTGCTGTTGAGTTGTGTTTGGTTGGTTTGAGTCGAGTTCTTCTGCTTGTCTTGTGCTGTCATACAGTCTTTTTAGTTAGATTCCCTGTTGGTCACTTGTATTACACTATAAACAACAAATACAAACTACTAATGTGGAAGTGATGTGTATTAGTATGTAGTGTTCACACTCATAGAGGGGGGGGGGCTGAACTTAGGTTATTTGAACTTCAAATGAATGAAAGATGAATAAATATGTTTTCTTGTCTTTTCTTTGTGAGTATGGTGGCAAGCGGTAGTTTAGTGTTTAAAACATCAGCGGACTGTAAATACTGCTGAGTGATAGTTTGGGGCTCTTTGCTGCTGTAAATGGTGAGAACAGTCCTAGTTCATGTTCCAGGGCTTTCCATTTCTGCACTCTTCTCATTTCCTACCCTAACGATATCATTAAACAGCATCACCCCTTATAGTAGGCTGCATTATTATAACTGTACAAAATGGTTCCAACATGAAATACATGTATAAGTATTCATGTTAATATTATAATTATTATGTTGGTGTGGCTAATGTAATAATTAAAATATGAATAGCAACAAGATAATAGTATTATTTTCATTTATATTATGTTTTGAATATAAAATACACATATAATAATGATTAATAGTATCCTGATTATTATAGTTATGTCTAATGTAATAATAATAGCAATAAATAATAACAATAATCATAATATAATAACAATTATAGTAATAATATTAATTAAAATATTATTTAGAATAAATAATAATAAATAGACCCAATGATAGCTATAATAAAATACAAATGTAATAATCATAATAATATGACTTATAATCCATGTAAGAGACATGATCATCAACATCATCTTCATTCCAGTAGGATCTGAATGAACGGACGTCACCTACTGCTGTGTGGACTTCCATCTAAATAGTTTGTGTGTGTTAATCAAACTAAACAGACACTTACACTTCTTTAGAGATGATCTCAGGTAAGGCACCTTCTTCATCTCCATGTTCAGCGTCTCCTCCAGCTGGTCCAGGGATCTCCTCAAGGTCCCTACGTATGATGGAGGACGGACCTCCACCGTGGTCCAGTCCCTGGTGGGTGGAGGATTCTCCAGGGATGTGAAGGTCTGGAGGAAGTGGAGGTGGTCTTCAGTGTGTGTGAGCTGCATCACCTCTGAGCTTCTATTGGTCAGATCTTCTATTTCCTGCTCCAGCTCTTTGATGAGGCCTTCAGCTTGGTTCTCTGTGGATTTCAGTTTCTCTTTGACCGTTTGGTCGAAATCTTCCCACTGCTTTTCAATGCATCTCATCAGAGCAGTGAGGACCTGCTCACCGTCGGCTATCTCTCTGTCTGCGTCTGCTTTGCTGCGTTGTACTGTGTTGTTGATCTCCTGAATCTTTCGTTTTCTCTCCTGGATCATCTGCTGAACTTCAGACTCCATCTTCCCCAGCTGGGCCTTCACTTTGACTCGGTCTTGTACGGACTGATCCACCATCGCTGAAAAGAGGGTATTGACTCGTAGATCAAGTCTTGTGTGGAAAAGCTCATTGCAAAGGGGACATTTGTACCGGACTTGGTCATCCCAGAACGTTGTAATACAGGTTCTGCAGAAGTTGTGTCCACAAGGTGTGGAAACTGGTCTGTTGAACACATCCAGACAGATGGAGCAGGAAAAGTTCTCCTCAGACCGGGAAGTGTTAGCAGAGGCCATTCCTAGAAAAAATGTGTTTCATTAAGATAACATTCATTTTTCTAATGTATTAAAAAGTCAAAAAAGGTTTTAACTCGTTTTAATATATTTTTAAATTATATATATATATATATATATATATATATATATATATATATATATATATACACACAGTGAAACCCCAGACAGCACAGCTCGAATGAGGATTCTGGGTCAATATGTTGTACTCACCTTATAATGTTTTACAACCTTTTTTATTTAGTTTAAAAAGTGTTGTTCTCCGTCTCCAGGAAGAGAGGACTGCCTCCACGTTGTGTTACTTTGGTCACTTTATTTAAATGAAAGGACGAATTCACTCTCAAAGTACATTTCTATCAATTGTGGTTTAAACATGTTAATTATGTGTCAAGAGCAACGTCTGCATTGGGTGAGCCGCCTCTGAGTGTCACAGCGCTACGCTTTCAGAGGTCGGAGATAAGAATTAACACAGAAGCACTTTGGAGAGTGTGTGGAGTGTGTGTTGTTGATAGCTGGTCTACAGCCTCACCTGGTCTGAGTCAGACGGATCAGACTCTGGGCTGGGTGGGGCTGCACACCTGTGGTGCAGAGCAATCATGGCACCCAGGATAAACCAGCTATCACCACACACGCTCTACACACACTTCTTCTGTAAGTCACTGCAAACTGTCTAGAGCGTCAAATACGTTATCCAAATGACACATAGCCACACGTGTCTACAACATGCAAAGTTATTCAAATAGTCATGGCAGGTGAATTACTGCTTTAATCATAATGATACAATAGAGTAGCCTATAGTAAAGTAATACGAATACGTTGCCTCCCTTTAAGGTCACCCAATGACATTTCAGATTTAGGACAAATCCTGAATCAGAAGAATGAAAAACTATTACTTTAACGTCAATGATCTGTCTTTTTACTGTCTAACCCCTACCTGCTTCTTAATGACCTGTCTCTGTACTGTCTAACCCCTACCTGCTCCTTAATGACCTGTCTCTGTACTGTCTAACCCCTTCCCGCTCCTTCATGAACTGTCTCTGTACTGTCTAACCCCTACCTGCTCCTTAATGACCTGTCTCTGTACTGTCTAACCCCTACCTGCTCCTTAATCACCTGTCTCTGTACTGTCTAACCCCTACCTGCTCCTTAATGACCTGTCTCTGTACTGTCTAACCCCTACCTGCTCCTTAATCACCTGTCTCTGTACTGTCTAACCCCTACCTGCTCCTTAATCACCTGTCTCTGTACTGTCTATCCCCTACCTGCTCCTCCTCAGTCACTTTGGATAAAGAATGCTAAAGTATTAAATAGTAAAATATTAGTTTAATTTCAACTTTAATTTCAAACAGCAATTAACTTCATATACCAGTGAGAGGTTTTAAGTAGGCTACAGTTTAAACATTTACATAACATATTTAATAATGTTTTTAACTTACGTTTACAGAAAAATAGCAAACAACCTATTGATATGATAAATAAGCGATACATATTAATGATATTTCACAGATCAGAGTTGACTACAGTACCTTAGTCTTCTTCCTGCTGTAATAAATTGTTCAACACTAAACCTTCCCACTAATTAACAAGGAATGTATGATGTTGTGAACCAACCAGTTCCCCTCCCAGTTTATACTCCTCCCAGATAACCTCTTATAGGCTGCTGCACCATGACTTCACTTGGTGATGAAGAATAATCACTTCATAAAAATATGAACGATAGACAGAAAGATCTGATGTCTAGAAGCTCAGACAGAGAAAAACAAAGAGACATTGACGGTCAAACAGCATGTAGAGACATCAGTCACTGATGCATCTCCTTCTTTACAGTAGAACCAACAGGAACATAAATATCATGCTCACAATGAAGAGACAAACATAATGAATAGAAACACATGAAGTAGAAAATGTCTCCTCTGCTGTTTCTAGTGGATCAGTGAGACCTCAGGACGTAATATAAATCAACAGAATCGATATAATAGATGATTTAACTTCTCAGAAGAGCAATCAGAGTACTGGCCAAGTGACAAAGTGCCTTTTGAATGACACGCCTGATTAGTATCTGTGGTGACGTGACGCCTACAGCGTTCACTCTGTACACACACACACACACACACACACACACACACACACACACACACACACACACACACACACACACACACACACACACACACACACACACCTTGAATAGTCCTAGACTGAGGTCTTGGTCTGGATCTGGTCGGGTTGGATTCTTATCGTGTCTTTTCCTTCGTGTGTTGTGACACCACTTCCAGGCAGGTCATCACAAAGGTGGAGGCTTTATCAGCAGCAGCACACCAGGTGAAGAGGACCGGCACAAAGCACACATTCTTTATCTCCATCTAGTGGCCGGAGACATTGGCCTCGTGATGGAGGTTAAAGCGGTTTTGCGCTTGGCGTGAGAGCGAGGTTGGTGTTGGAGTTGGCTTGGCATTGGAGCTAGCTTGGCATTAAAGCTAGCTCAGCGTGGGGGCAAGCTTAGCGTTAATGCTTACTTGGCATTTAAGCTAGCTTGACATTAAAGCCAGCTTGCCGTTAGAGTTAGCTTTCCTTTAAAAGCTACTCTGTGCTAGGGTGTCGGAGCTAGCTTGCCGTTAAAACTACTTGTCAGTAGAAGCTAGCTTGGCAAGGCTATGAGGGTAATCTATTTTATGTTAAATTATGAACCGACAGCGCCACCTAGGGGAGTTTCACCCCCAGGAATAATTACGGGGACCATCAGTCTACGGTCAACCACAGGACACCGGGTCGAAAGACACAGGCACTTGATGTGATTCCACCACAAACATACAACATTTAGTATTCACAAAATTGGTTATTCTAAAATATGATCGTCCATCCATCCATTCATCTTCTTTCCGCTTATCCGGGGTCGGGTCGCGGGGGCAGCAGCCTAAGCAGGGAAGTGTAGCAGCGTTTTGAATTAATTGGAGCATCTTAATGGACTTATTAGGGCAACCTGATAATAAAGAGTTGCAGTAATCCTTGAAGTAACAAATGCATGGATTAGTTTTTCTGCATCTGTCTTTGATAGGATGCGTCTGATTTTTGTAATATTACGTACATGAAAAAAGGCAGTCCTAGAGGTCTGCTTTATGTGGGAATTAAATGACAGATCCTGATCAAAGATAACTCCAAGATTCCTGACAGTGGTGCTAGAGGCCAATGTAATGCCATCTAGAGTAGCTATATCTGTAGACATTGAGTCTCTAAGGTTTTTGGGGCCAAGTACAAGAATTTCGGGTTTCTCTGAGCAATGAGAGAAAATTTCGGGTTTAACATCAGAAAATTGCAGCTCATCCGAGATTTTATGCCCTTAAGACATGTACGTAATTTAGATAATTGATTAATTTCATCGGGTTTGATCGATAGATATAACTGCGTATCATCTGGATAACAATGAAAGTTAATGAAGTGATTTCTAATAATGTTGCCTAAAGGGAGCATATACAGTATAAAGTAAATAGTATTGGTCCAAGTACAGAACCTTGTGGAACTCCATGACTAACTGTAGTGTTTATTGAAGATTCAATGTTAACATGTACAAACTGTGAACGATCTGATAGATAGGACCTAACCCAGCTTAGTGCGGTTCCTTTAATGCCAATTTGATGCTCGAGTCTCTGTAAAAGAATATTATGATCAATGGTGTCAAAGGCAGCACTAAGATCTAATAATACAAGTACAGAGACAAGTCCATTGTCAGAAGCAATCAAAAGGTCATTATTAACTTTAACCAGAGCTGTCTCTGTGCTATGATGAACTCTAAATCCTGACTGGAAATCCTCAAATAAACTATTGTTATGTAGAAAGTCACACAATTGTTTGGCGACTACTTTCTCCAGAATCTTAGACAGAAAGGGGAGATTAGAAATCGGTCTATAGTTGGCTAAAACCCCCGGGTCAAGAGTGGGCTTTTTAAGAAGGGGTTTAATTACGGCTACTTTAAAGGACTGTGGTACATATCCTGATAATAAAGAAAGATTAATCATTTCCAGTAAAGAAGTGCCAATTAAGGGTACAACTTCTTTAAGCAGCCTAGTTGGGATGGGGTCTAACAGACAGGTTGATGACTTTGATGAAGAAATTATAGAAGTTAACTGATGAAGACTGACAGCAGAAAAACAAATACACATCTGAGGTTGCACCAGTCAAAGTGTCTGATGTTGGAGAGCCTGCGATACCTATTGAGGGCATTTGGTGACTAATTTTCTCTCTAATAGTAATAATTTTTATTATAAAAGAAGTTCATGAAGTCATTGCTACTTAAGTTGATGGGGATACATGGCTCAATAGAGCTGTGACTGTCTGTCAGCCTGGCTACAGTGCTGAAGAGGAACCCAGGGTTGTTCTTATTTTCTTCTATTAGTGCTGAGTAAAAGGCTCCTCTGGCATTACGGAGGGCCTTTCTACAATTTTTAAGATTATTTTGCCAAATTAAGCGATTTTCTAATAAATTGGAAGCGCGCCATTTCCTTTCTGATTTCCTTGTTTCTTGTTTTAATTGACGAGTTTGTTGGTTGTACCACGGTGCTAGTTTCCTATGTTTTATTGTTTTCTGTTTTCTATAGGAGCGATAGAATCTAATGTTGATTGTAGAGAGCCTGCAGCACTATTAACAAGATTATCAATTTGGGAGTGACTAAAGTTAATATAGGACTCTGTTATATTCAGATCATTGAATTAAACACTGATGGAATCTCCTCCTTAAACTTAGCTACAGCACTGTCAGATAGGCATCTGCTGTAGGAAGTTTTGCTTAATGGCTTATAGTCTAATAATAGAAATTCAAAAGTTATTAAATAATGATCAGATAGGAGATGATTATGTGGAAAAACTATTAAATGTTCAATATCCATGCCATATGATAGAACAAGGTCAAGAGTGTGATTAAGACAATGGGTTGGTTTATTTACACTCTGACAGAAGCCAATTGAGTCTATTAATGTGGTAAATGCGTTACTAAGGCTGTCATTTGTAACATCCACATGGACATTAAAATCACCTACAATAATTACTTAAAGGGGTAGTTCAGAATTGTGGACATAGGACCTAATTTCCAAGTCAGCCAGTGTGTTATTTATCACTGGAGACGTTTTCAACACATTTCATGCAGTCCTTCTAGTTGCACAGTTCGCTGGTGCTAAGCTAGCGCAAGTCAACGGTAACGACTATCCTGCCAATAAAAACAGTCTTACCCACTCCACAGTACACCCAAGGCAAATCAACTATAACGCCAGACTATAGATGTAAATGTCTGTGTTGACAGAATAATGTTAGAAATAAAACCAACCTTGCAAGGCATTGCATTTTGAGGGACTTTTGAGTGTCCCAGCTGCAGCGTTATACTTCCTGGTCGTAGGCTATGGCAGCGGCGGAGTGATGTTACCTTGGTTACCGGCTCTATAATAGTTTGTTTACCTGCCGCTGTCATTGCTCAGAACCACAGACTCAGAGTAGCCTACAGTGCACAAAGGAATTGTGACACCGTCACATTAATTTTAGGGTCCCTTTAATTTATTACCTTTGTACTACACAGACACATGTATTTCACTCATTGCATATAATGTTTATGTACGACATGGGGTGTTCATGTGTGTTTATCTGTGCTATGTTCTGTTCACTGTGTAGTAGGGTAGGAAGGGGTGTCTCTTTAAGACGAGGGCCGCCCGCAGTGCCGGTGACCGCGCACCCAAACTTACTAGTAGGGGTGCCTTAGGGTCGAAGAAGGGGTTCGGTGGAGAGAAGCAAGTGTGGCTGTGTGTTTTGAATGTGTGGCGCCAGTGGAGTACTGCAGCTACGTTAAGTATCAAATTAAGCTCCTTCGTTTTCCTAGCAGGTCTTATAAATAAGATATAAGAAATAAGTGTCTGCTGTTACTGGGGAGAGTGGAACACGTTTTCGGGTCAAAACCGACTTGACTGTGTTTATTCCGTGCGCGTCTCCAGCAAGAGGACGCGCTGGGACATAAACTTTCCAACGCTTCGGATCGGGAGGATATTCGCTCGGCCTACTTGTTTCCTGGTTTGGATCTTTAAGACTGTTGCGTGATCCTGGGACGGACTGCTGCATGGCCTTTAGGGTCGGACTTATAGTTTAATGTTGTGGACTGAGCCAAAGGGGGGGAATCCAAGGGTTTTGGGAGTTGCACGGGTTTTGGTGTGTTTATAATATAACGCACAGAGCGCGTCATTGAATTGAACCGTCTGCTGTGTGCTTTTTCTTGTATGTGGTCAGCGCCGTCTGCATATCTGGTTGTTGCTGTGTGACTTATCAATCGCCTTACCTCTGCCTCTATTCTTGCCTGTTTAGTTCCTAATTATTAATTTCATTCAGAAGAACCCCTTGTGTGTTTCAGTAGCACAGCCAGTTAAAAGAAATACGTTTAAGAGGCTGATTGTTACAGAATTGTATTAGCGAATTAGCCTATTCATTAAACAAGACATGGCCACGTTTGAAGGAGATACCGATGTGTCTGCTTTTGAAGACGTTGATGAGGAATTTGTTGTATCCGGCGAACCGTACCTCTAGGAGCCGGAATACACGGATGAAGAACTGATCGAGATGGATGCACAAAGGGCAAGCGTTTATTGTTACAAGTTTTAAATGCACACTGAATCACCATGTTGCCTAGTCGTTCGTTTCCAATCCAATGATTCAATCCCGCTACTACTAGGTGTCCGCACTTCTGTCACGCGTCTCTGTTTACTTTCTGCTGTTGAGATTTGGTTATTGCACAACTAACCTGAGCAAAGTAAAATTCCACTGCTGCTGAGAAACTAGTCCCTCAAACTGCGATGATTCATGCAATGCGAGGTTGGTTTTATTTCTAACATTATTCTATCAACAGACATTTACACCGATAGTCTGGCATTATAATTGATTTGCCTTGGGTGTACTGTGGAGTGGGTTAGACTGTTTTTATTGGCAGGCTAGTCAGCACCGTTGACTTGCGCTAGCTTAGCACCAGCGAACTGTGCAACTAGAAGGACTGCATGAAATTTGTTGAAAACGTCTCCAGTGATAAATAACACACTGGCTGACTTGGAAATGATGTCCTATGTCCACAATTCCAAACTACCCCTTTAAGGGTCAACAGAGAGCTGAGCTCTGGAGAAACATCTGCTCAGCCTGGAGGATTTACACTGAACCAACGGGAAGGATCATCCAACACACGACAACATCCAGTTGGACCCATTGACTTGTTTATTACCATTATGCTTTATGAACCAATACAACAGATAATAGTCCCTTACATGTACACAATAAACAGGAGTAAAATAATAAAAGTAGCAGACATTACAAATCCTCAACAGGTGCACATATCTTTAATAACTGGACATGTTCTGCTGCCGTTCCCAACACAAGGAATCAATATTCAGTTTGAAGTCCTTCACAACATGAACACCATCAGCTTTTCCCATAGACCGCATTTATGAATATAATATTAATCTGCTTTAAATCAGGTCACATGTTAGGCTTAGCAAAATAACTGATATAAGAGCTCTTCAGCACAAAAATATCAAACATATTGTAGTACAAACTGTATTTTTAGATTTAACATCAATCAGTAATTAAAATACATTTCAAATTAGAAACGTTTCTATCTTTGTGAAAGCTGCTTAGTTAACCCTATGGAAGATCTTAAGTCACTTCCTTTCATGGTTAAAAATATATCAATACATTTAATAAAGGCAAAGGTTGTAGTTTGCTCATGAATATTCATTTATCTGATAGGCTGTGACGCGACCTGCCACACGGGGGAAATCAATACAATATACAACCGATCATAAACAATAGGTGATCAATACAATATACAACCGATCATAATCAATAGGTAATCAATACAATATAGAGCGATTCCCTATTCCTACTTTGGATAGTTTTAAGCTTAAAACCCATCATAGTAACCCATTGGTCATGTGCTGCCCTATCTGTTGCTACAATACTACATCACCATGGTAACAATAGGCTCAATGTCAACATGTCCCCTTTTTTCATGTCACAAATATTAACATCACATATTTGGTTGAAATATTGATCGCCAAACTACAAATGTCCCCACACTTTAAAAGTGCTGCAATAATCATTTGTGTGCACATGATGTGTTAGTTGTGCGTGAAGTCGTTTCTGCTCGCGATGTTTGGCGGTGATATGATGATGATCATAACCTACAACCCACACAGAGACACTGAGGAACCAGAATCAACCGCAAACGCAGGGAGGAGGACCTCCTGGGTGAATGTGGTCTGGAAGGTGTGGATGAGTGTCAGTGTGTGTGAGGACCCTCCTACACCTGGGGACACTCTGTAGAAGGACAGAGAGCCAGCAGGCCGGTCCACATACACTCCTACTCTGGTGGAGTCAGGGGGGGGGAGACGGACGGGTGTTCCTCTACCGTTGTAATAGGCAGAGTAACCACCATCAAAACAATAAAGACTCCAGGACTTGTTGTTCTGTCCAAGCCCGCTGTCCTTACCCGCTCCTTTCCTTGTGATTCCTCTGTATGTCACTCCTATACCAACAAATCTTCTCCTCTCCACCTCCCAGTAACAGCGGCCAGTCAGACCCTCTCTACACAACACCTGGTACTGGGAGTCAAATCTCTCTGGGTGGTCAGGATAAGACTGAACCTTTCTAGACCACTTCACCTCCCTGTGGTCCTCAGACAGAGAGAGACGTCTCCAGGCTGTGTTTGGGTCCAGTGTGAGTCCACAGGCATCTGACGGGAGAACAAGACATGATTAGGGGCTGAAGGTCGGGTCCATTCCCGGTTTTCCGGTCCGGTTTGAACCGGCATTTGTCATGAAGAGACCAATAAAAAAGTCTCCCAGATCCAACTTGTATTGTGTTAGTAATCAGCAGGATGACCACGTGATGAACATGATGTGATGTTTAGTGGATGACACCTAGTGGTCAAATACGGTAAACCGGTCCGGTGTTGAACTTTGTTACACCGACCCAACCATTATTATTATTTATCATCATCATCATCATCATCATCATCATCATCATCATCATCATCATCATCATCATCATCATCATCATTTGCATCATAACATAGAAAGACAAAAATATATCCTATGATAGGTACTATAGTGGAATAGTGTGCTGTGACTTTTATAAGCAATAGTATTTATAGTTTTTAAGATCATTAAAGTTAAAGTTAATTTAAATCCCATGTGTGTGTGAGCGGCTGTCAGTCAAAACATTGAAACCTAGAAAAATGTATAAACTGCATCTACACCCACAACATTTACACTATCTACACATATTATACATCAAAATGTTCAGCATGGTGAGCTTATGATCATATGAAATATCTGAGCAATACTTTGCATACTTTAAGATATTAAACTGTTAAAGGTTCCAATACACATCCATTGTAATGGAGCTTCAAAGGGACACCTGTAAACAGACTGAACGAAGTGAGCTCACATACAGGCTGCAAATGAACTGCTAATACCACAGAAGTGGTTCATTCGTTGACAATAGAAAACCTTAGTTTGTATTGTGTTGTGTTGTGTTGATGTTGTTCTGCTGTTGTGTTGTGTTTGGTTGGTTTGAGTCGAGTTCTTCTGCTTGTCTTGTGCTGTCATACATGGTTTAGTTAGTTTCCATGTTGGTCACTTGTATTACACTATAAACAACAAATACAAACTACTAATGTGGAAGTGATGTGTATTAGTATGTAGTGTTCACACCCATAGGGGGGGGGGGGCTGAACTTAGGTTATTTGAACTTCAAATGAATGAAAGATGAATAAATATGTTTTCTTGTCTTTTCTTTGTGAGTATGGTGGCGAGCGGTAGTTTAGTGTTTAAAACATCAGTGGACTGTAAATACTGCTGAGTGATAGTTTGGGGCTCTTTGCTGCTGTAAATGGTGAGAACAGTCCTAGTTCATGTTCCAGGGCTTTCCATTTCTGCACTCTTCTCATTTCCTACCCTAACGATATTATTAAACAGCATCACCCCTTATAGTAGGCTGCATTATTATAACTGTATAAAATGGTTCCAACATGTAATACATGTATAAGTATTCATGTTAATATTATAATTATTATGTTGGTATGGCTAATGTAATAATTAAAATATGAATAGCAACAAGATAATAGTATTATTTTCATTTATATTATGTTTTGAATATAAAATACACATATAATTACGATTAATAGTATCCTGATTATTATGGTTATGTCTAATGTAATAATGATAGCAATAAATAATAACAATAACCATAATATAATAACAATTATAGTAATAATATTAATTAAAATATTATTTAGAATAAATAATTATAAATAGACCCATTGATTACTATAATGAAAATACAAATATAATAATCATAATAATATGACTTATAATCCATGTATGAGACATGATCATCAACATCATCTTCATTCCAGTAGGATCTGAATGAACGACGTCACCTACTGCTGTGTGGACTTCCATCTAAATAGTTAGTGTGTGTTAATCAAACTAAACAGACACTTACACTTCTTTAGAGATGATCTCAGGTCAGGCACCTTCTTCATCTCCATGCTCAGTGTGTTCTTCATCTCCATGCTCAGTGTCTTCTTCATCTCCATGCTCAGTGTCTTCTTCATCTCCATGCTCAGTGTCTTCTTCATCTCCATGTTCAGTGTCTCCTCCAGCTGATCCAGGGATCTCCTCAAGGTCCCTACGTATGATGGAGGACGGACCTCCACCGTGGTCCAGTCCCTGGTGTGTGGAGGACTCTTCAGGGATCTGAAGGTCTGGAGGAAGTGGAGGTGGTCTCCAGTGTGTGTGAGCTGCTTCACCTCTGAGCTTCTATTGGTCAGATCTTTTATTTCCTGCTCCAGCTCTTTGATGAGGCCTTCTGCTTGTTTCTCTGTGGATTTCAGTTTCTCTTTGACCGTTTGGTCGAATTCGTCCCACTGCTTTTCAATGCATCTCATCAGAGCAGTGAGGACCTGCACACCGTCGGCTATCTCTCTGTCTGCATCTGCTTTGCTGCGTTGTACTGTGTTGTTGATCTCCTGAATCTTTCGTTTTCTCTCCTGGATCATTTGCTGAACTTCAGACTCCGTCTTCCCCAGTTGGGCCTTCTTGACTTCATATTCCACCTTTAGAGGTACAACAGGATGGGACTTGTGGTCACTGTCTGTGCAGATCTGACACACACACACCTGGTCAGTCTGGCAGAAGAGCTGCAGGACTTGGTCGTGTTTCTTACACATCCTGTCTTCCAGACGGTCCATAGGCTCGACCAGCCGATGTTTCTTCAGGCCTGCGACTCTCTGATGTGGCTCCAGGTGGGTGTGGCAGTAAGAGGTAAAACACACTAGGCAGGACTTCACAGCCTTCAGCTGGGTCCCAGTACAGACGTCACAGGGAACTTCTCCTGGTTTAACACTAGACTGCTCTTTGACTCGTACGGACCGGCTAAACTGATCCACCATCTCTGATATGAAGGTATTGACTCGTAGATCAGGTCTTGTGTGGAAAAGCTCATTGCAAACGGGACATTTGTACCGGACTTGGTCATCCCAGAACGTTGTAATACAGGTTCTGCAGAAGTTGTGTCCACAAGGTGTGGAAACTGGGCTGTTGAACACCTCCAGACAGATGGAGCAGGAAAAGTTCCTCTCCTCAGACCAGGAAGGGTTAGCAGAGGCCATTCCTAGAAAAAATGTGTTTCATTAAGATAACATTCATTTTTCTAATGTATTAAAAAGTCAAATAAAGGTTTTAACTCGTTTTAATATATTTTTAAATTATATATATATATATATATATATACACAGTGAAACCCCAGACAGCACAGCTCGAATGAGGATTCTGGGTCAATATGTTGTACACACCTGATAATGTTTTACAACCTTTTTTATTTATTTTAAAAAGTGTTGTTCTCCGTCTCCAGGAAGAGAGGACTGCCTCCACGTTGTGTTACTTTGGTCACTTTGGATTTAAATGAAAGGACGAATTCACTCTCAAAGTACATTTCTATCAATTGTGGTTTAAACATGTTAATTATGTGTCAAAAAGCAACGTCTGCATAGGGTGAGCCGCCTCTGAGTGTCACAGCGCTATGCTTTCAGAGGTCGGAGATAAGAATTAACACAGAAGCACTTTGTGGAGAGTGTGTGGAGTGTGTGTTGTTGATAGCTGGTCTACAGCCTCACCTGGCCTGAGTCAGACGGATCAGACTCTGGGCTGGGTGGGGCTGCACACCTGTGGTGCAGAGCAATCATGGCACCCAGGATAAACCAGCTATCACCACACACGCTCTACACACACTTCTTCTGTAAGTCACTGCAAACTGACTAGAGCTTCAAATACGTTATCCAAATGACACATAGCCACACTTGTCTACAACATGGGAAGTTATTCAAATAGTCATGGCAGGTGAATTACTGCTTTAATCATAATGATACAATAGAGTAGCCTATAGTAAAGTAATACGAATACGTTGCCTCCCTTTAAGGTCAACCAATGACATTTCAGATTTAGGACAAATCCTGAATCAGAAGAATGAAAAACTATTATTTTAACGTCAATGACCTGTCTCTTTACTGTCTAACCCCTACCTGCTCCTTAATGACCTGTCTCTGTACTGTCTAACCCCTACCTGCTCCTTAATGACCTTCTCTGTACTGTCTAACCCCTACCTGCTCCTTAATGACCTGTCTCTGTACTGTCTAACCCCTACCTTCTCCTTAATGACCTGTCTCTGTACTGTCTAACCCCTACCTGCTCCTTAATGACCTGTCTCTGTACTGTCTAACCCCTACCTGCTCCTTAATGACCTGTCTCTGTACTGTCTAACCCAGTGATTCTCAAAGTGTGGTACGCGTACCACTAGGCTCCATTTAGTGGTACGCCAAAGAATCGCTGAAATAAATATAAATAAAATAGACAGCAACTGTTAAGTGCAAAACACACTTCCGCCGCAGCACCGCGGCGCGTCATAAGACGTGCATCAAGTACCCCTAGCGCCCATGCAAACACACTGCCGCCGCAGTGCCGCGGTGCATCATATGACACGCGTCAAGTGCCGCCCCTAGCACCCATAAAGTCCAAAACACACCGCCGCCGAACGGCGCACATCAAAACAGCCGCTCCTATTATTTTCTATGTACAACCCCCACACCGCCGGCGGCAGGCGCCCACCGGCACGCGTCGACACGCCACCCCGCTACACTTCACGCCAGTGTCCTATTTCACAGCGTCGCCGCCTCTGAAAAGGCGCTTTTTTCTTTTCTTTTTTTTTTCTTCTGCTCTGGAGACGACTATATTCCTGTTGATGCAGCGCGACGCTTCCTATGGGTGCTAGGGGTGGCACTTGACGCGCGTCATATGACGCGGCGCTACGGTGCGGGGGTTGTACATAGAAAATAATAGGGGCGGCTGTTTCGGACTTTACTTGCAGCTATGCATACAGCCTGTTTTTTTTTTTTTTTTAATGAAGTGCAGTACATTTTTTACTTAACATTTAAGTACAGTACAGTTTTACTTAATCTTTAAGAACAGTTGTTTTGTTTTTTTTACATTTATTTAAGTACAATGTTTATTTAACTTTTATGTGCAATACATTTTAATTGAATCATTATTTAAGTACAGTTTTTTTTCCCCCCTATATTTAAGCACAGTCTTACTGTTCAAACTGTGTAATATGTTACAATGGCTGACAATATTAAATATACTTATTTAGGAATAAAGCCTCTGCCTTGTTTTTGATGAATACTTAGGCCGACTACGCTACTGTATAGTGTTGGTCATTATGGTGGTACTTGGAGAGCCAAGTATTTTCTGAGGTGGTACTTGGTGTAAAAAGTTTAAGAACCACTGGTCTAACCCCTTCCCGCTCCTTCATGAACTGTCTCTGTACTGTCTAACCCCTACCTGCTCCTTAATGACCTGTCTCTGTACTGTCTAACCCCTACCTGCTCCTTAATTACCTGTCTCAACTGTCTAACCCCTACCTGCTCCTAAATGACCTGTCTCAATTGTCTAACCCCTACCTGCTCCTTAATGACCTGTCTCTGTACTGTCTAACCCCTACCTGCTCCTCCTCAGTCACTTTGGATAAAGAATGCTAAAGAATTAAATAGTAAAATATGAGTTTAATTTCGACAAACAGCAATTAACTTCATATACCAGTGAGAGGTTTTAAGTAGGCTACAGTTTAAACATTTACATAACATATTTAATAATGTTTTTAACATACGTGTTTACAGAAAAATAGCAAACAACCTATTGATATGATAAATAAGCGATACATATTAATGATATATCACAGATCAGAGTTGACTACAGTACCTTATTCTTCTTCCTGCTGTAATAAATTGTTCAACACTAAACCTTCCCACTAATTAACAAGGAATGTATGATGTTGTGAACCAACCAGTTCCCCTCCCAGTTTATACTCCTCCCAGATAACCTCTTATAGGCTGCTGCACCATCACTTGGTGATGAAGAATAATCACTTCATTAAAAATATGAACGATAGACAGAAAGATCTGATGTCTAGAAGCTCTGCTGTTTCTAGTGGATCAGTGAGACCTCAGGACGTAATATAAATCAATACAATCAATATAATAGATGATTTATCTTCTCAGAAGAGCAATGAGAGTACTGGCCAAGTGACAAAGTGCCTTTTTAATGACACGCCGATTAGTATCCGTGGTGACGTGACGCCTACAGCGTTCACTCTGTACACACACACAGTTTAACGCCAGGCCTGGTGTCAGTTGACTCACTTGACATAAACAACCGCCAAGCCGTCTCTGCCTGACTTCACAGCCGCTCAGTGGGTTTCCGTAATTAAGTCAGATCCCAGCTTTGCATTTCAGCCCCCAGACTGCCAACAGGAGCTTTGTACCATTCAGCTGTCATCACAATCGGATATAGCTAATACTAGAATCCAGCTCCAGCCCAGCTACCTCCAGGCTACAGCCCAGCTACCAGGCTCCAGCTCCTCCAGGCTACAGCCCAGCTACCTCCAGGCTACAGCCCAGCTACCAGGCTCCAGCTCCTCCAGGCTACAGCCCAGCTACCAGGCTCCAGCTCCTCCAGGCTACAGCCCAGCTACCTCCAGGCTACAGCCCAGCTACCAGGCTACAGCTCCTCCAGGCTACAGCCCAGCTACCAGGCTCCAGCTCCTCCAGGCTACAGCCCAGCTACCTCCAGGCTACAGCCCAGCTACCAGGCTTCAGCTCCTCCATGCTACAGCCCAGCTACCTCCAGGCTATAGCCCAGCTACCAGGCCCCATCTCCTCTAGGCTACAGCCCAGCTACCTCCAGGCTACAGCCCAGCTACCAGGCCCCATCTCCTCCAGGCTACAGCCCAGTCAGGCCATCTCCACCAGGCCAGGTCCCAGCAGGGGGCTACCTCCACCAGGCCATCTCCACCAGGCCAGGTCCCAGCAGGAGGCTACCTCCACCAGGCCATCTCCACCAAGCCTCTGCAGCAGGCTAGTGTCCAGTACAGTTTCAGGCCTTTGCAGTTCCTTTGCTAACTATATCATGTTGACTTTTTCATTATTTCTCTGCCTGTGTTTGTCCTGGAGTTACAGTGGGTATGCTATTGGCAACCCAGACTCGTTACACCCGTGGCTGGTGTCTCCCAGTGGGGTGACATCCTCATTAGACCATCATAATGGTCGGTCGTCAAATGCAATTTTTGTTCAGTTGAATCTCCACTATTGGCATCTTTGTCTCAACACTCGAGAGAACTGTTGTTTTTCCAATGCTTTTTCTCTGTTGAACTTTACAGGGGGCGATCTTCGTCAGAATACTCACCCCTGTAATGGAAATGCTGTGTCAAAAGTGAAGCAGAAATGTTTAATTGTAATGCTCTTGATGTTGTCTGGGATCCAGCCTAACCCTGGTCCCCCAACTATATGTAACTCGCCAGAAGATTTTAAGAACACGACCGGGTTGCGTATTATACATGTCAATGCACGTAGCCTGCTTCCTAAAATGGATATGATGCGTATTTGGGCCAAGACAACTGGTGCTCACTTAATTGTTGTTTCTGAGACTTGGCTCTCCAAGTCTATTCTGGATAAAGATGTAGCTATCGATGGATACAACATCCATCGCTCTGATCGTCCCCGCAAAGGTGGGGGCGTGGCGATTTATACAAAATCAAATCTTGCTGTTCAGCTCTTGCTCTCTAAATCCGCTATTAAACAGTTTGAAATTATAGCAGTAAATATTGAGCTGTCCGGAGGACAATATCTAACTATTGTTGGTTGCTATAGGCCCCCTTCGGCCACCTCTGACACACTTCCCTGTTTAATGCAGCTCTTATCTCAACTTCGTTTTAATGAAATTGTCCTGATTGGTGATCTGAACTGGGACTGGCTTTCCCCAGTATCCGATGATTTTAAAGCCTATTGCTTGTCTTTTGATTTTACTCAAATCATTGAAGGCCCCACCCGTCTTAACCCTAAATGCTTAGACAAATCATCTCTCATTGATCTTTTGATAACAAATAGGCCTCACAAATTCTCCACAACCGGAGTCTTTGCTAACGATCTGAGTGATCATTGTGTGATCGGTGCTATCAGGGATACCAAAATTCCCCGTACCAAGCCTCGTGATATTCAGAAAAGAAACCTTAAGCATTTTAATGAACAAGCCTTCCTTCATGACATATATCGTTTTAGGTGGGATCGTATTTCTTTAATTGGTGATGTTGACCTTGCCTGGAAATATTTTTATGATAGTTTTATTTACTTTGTCAACAAACATGCCCCTATTCGTCGCTTCAGGGTCAAAGGTCGTGACAGCCCTTGGTTCACAAGTGAGTTGTCAACCCTTCTTTATCAGAGGAACCGGCTCTGGGCTATTGCCAGGAAGTCTGGTTCTGAGGCTGATTGGCTCTCTTTTCGTCAACTGAGAAATCATTTCACTGCTTCTGTTAAAAAAGCGAAAAGTGATTACTATATATCCCAGACCACTGATAGTCTAAATGACCCCAGGAGATTTTGGAAAACCATAAAGTCTCTCTCCACCAACTCTGGCCCCTCTGAGTTGCCCCCTAATATTATTGTTGATTCCACCCCAGTGTATGATAAATCTGAGATGCTAAACTGTTTCAACAAACATTTCATAGCCTCCGGCTCTTTGTTTGACACCTTATCAGTTGGCAATTCTCCTCCCTCCCCTCCTGCCAATACCTCTAGTAGTCATGCTAGTAGCCGCTCTTTCTCCTTCTCTCCTTTCTCAGCTGGGGATGTTGGTAAAGCCTTAAGGGAGCTGGATCCTAGGAAGTCGGCAGGCCCAGACAATCTTCCGCCTTATTTTTTGCGTCTGGCAGCAGATATTATAGCCCAACCAGTATTGCATGTTTTCAATCTGTCTATATTAAATAATGTAATTCCTGAGGTTTGGAAAACTGCCTTTGTCCTTCCACTTTTGAAAGGTGGTGACCCCAAAATGTTGACCAACTATAGACCAATTTCCAAACTTTCAGTTCTAGCCAAGGTCCTTGAAACGCTGGTTAATGGACAGATCAAGGACTTCTTGGGTTTACATAATATTTTATCCCCTCTCCAGTCTGGTTTTAGGAAGAAGCATAATACAGTGACTGCTGCCATTAAGGTTTTGAACGACATTGTGGAGGCTTCAGACAAGAAGAACTATTGTACTGCTCTTTTTATTGATTTGTCTAAAGCATTTGATACTGTTGACCATGCTATTCTATGCCGGCGCTTGACAGATATAGGTCTGTCAGCCCAAGCTGTCGGTTGGTTTGAAAACTATCTCTCAAATCGCAAACAATGTGTTCAGTTCAGTGATCTGTCCTCCAGCTTTCTTAAAGTTTCAAATGGTGTGCCGCAAGGTTCAGTTTTAGGGCCAACCCTTTTCACCATTTATATAAATGATATAGGTCAAAATATTAATGCTTCTGTTCACCTTTATGCGGACGATACTATTTTATATTGTTGTGCAAGCACTGTTGCTCTTGCTTTTGAACATCTGCAGTCTGCTTTTGATGCGTTACAGTCCCACCTGTCCCACCTTAGACTGGTGTTAAATGCGGACAAAACTAAAGTAATGCTCTTTTCAAATAAGAAGAAGGTGCCAGTTGTTCCTCCCTGTATCACCTCTGTACAGGGTGCCCCTATTGAACTTGTGTCTACCTACAAATACTTAGGTATTATAATTGATGATGGCCTTTCCTTTAAATGTCACATTGACAATCTGCTTAAGAAATTAAAACTAAAACTGGGGTTCTTTTATAGGAACAAGCATTGTTTTTCTTTAAATGTTAGGAAACGGCTGGTTTCTGCCACCTTTTTGCCTCTCTTGGATTATGGTGATGTCCTGTACATGAATGCGTCTGCAAATTGTCTCCATCTACTGGACGCTGTTTATCACGGTGCACTGAGATTTATAACTGGTTGTAAACCCCTCACACATCATTGTACTCTTTATGCCTTGGTCAATTGGTCATCTCTCTCCATGCGGAGAACCATACACTGGTACTTATTTATTTACAAATCCATTATTGGTCTGCTGCCTCCTTACTTAACATCCTACCTATCTCGTAACCAGTCCAGTTATAGCCTACGGTCCCAGGACTTCATCACTTTCTCCATCCCCTCAGTCCGTACTGAGCACGGTAAAAAGGCCTTCTCCTACTCTGCCCCCTCAACCTGGAACACACTTCAGCAGAGGCTGAAGCTGTCCAGCCTGATTCCCCTTGCCAGTTTTAAATTATTGTTAAGGGATTTAGAGAGTGCTTCTAGGGTGTGCTCATGCTGAATTCTCTTCCACCTTTTATATGTATTTGTTAAAACTTTTATTTTCTTTTGTACTACTGTATTGATTGTTTTATATCTTTGTAATTTGTTTATGTCTGTGTAATTTGTACTTGTCTTAACAGGTCACACTTGAAAATGAGACCTCGGTCTCAATGTGTTTTACCTGTTTAAACAAAGGTTAAATAAAAAAAATAAAAAACACACACACACA